>CM032447.1:49563508-49629514 GCA_019049505.1 Pachyrhynchus sulphureomaculatus
AACTACTGCGGATGTAAATATAATACGAGGCTGGTTTGAAAAGTCCGTGCAAAAATAAAAACTACTTATGTGTTTGGGGTAAACCTTTTTTATTTTTCGACATAGTCTCCTTTTAGGCTTATACACTTCGTCCAACGATGTTCTAGTTTGTTGATCCCTTCCGAATAATAGGATTTGTCCAAGTCTGCAAAATATCCATTAGTGTCTGCAATCACCTCCTCGTTTGAATAAAATCTTTGTCCCGCCAGCCATTTATTCAAATTGGGGAACAAAAAGTAGTCCGAAGGAGCCAAGTCTGGAGAATAGGGGGATATGAAACGAGTTGGAATCCTATTTCCATTAATTTTGCGACCACAACTGCTGAGGTGTGTGCTGGTGCGTTGTCGTGATGGAAAAGGACTTTCTTGTGGGCCAATCGCGGGCGTTTTTCTTGCAGCTCGGTTTTCAAACGGTCCAATAACGATGAATAATATTCACCTGTAATAGTTTTACCCTTTTCCAGATAGTCGATGAGGATTATCCCTTGCGAATCCCAAAAGACAGTCGCCATAACCTTTCCGGCCGAAGGAACGGTCTTCGCCTTTTTTGGTGCAGATTCCCCCTTGGTAACCCATTGTTTAGATTGTTGTTTGGTCTCAGGAGTATAGTAATGTATCCATGTTTCATCCACAGTGACGAAACGACGCTTAAAGTCCTCCGGATTCTTCTAGAACAGCTGCAAACCATCCTTGCAACACTTCACACGATTCCGTTTTTGGTCAAGCGTGAGCAATCGCGGCACCCATCTTGCGGATAGCTTTCTCATGTCCAAATGTTCATGCAAAATATTATGTACCCGTTCAGTCGAGATGCCCACAGCACTAGCAATCTCACGCACCTTAACTCTTCTGTCATCCATCACCATATCATGGATTTGATCAATGATTTCTGGAGTCGTAACCTCCACAGGCCGTCCAGAACGTTCAGCGTCACTTGTGCCCATATGGCCAGTCCGAAAATTTTGAAACCACTTATAAACTGTTCTAATCGAAGGTGCAGAGTCACCATAATGTTTATCAAGCTTCTCTTTAGTCTCCTGAGGCGTTTTGCCTTTCATAAAGTAATGTTTAATCACCACACGAAATTCTTTTTCGTCCATTTCTTGAAAATCACTCGACTTCCTTGATTCACGCGAATGCCAAACACAAAGAAATAGACCAATATGGCTGAAACTTGGTGTGCGTTCATTCAAGAGATGCTACTAACTAAACATGACCTCGATACGCGCCGGTGGTGCCATCACTCGGACTTTGCACGGACTTTTCAAACCAGCCTCGTATAGGGCTGGGCGATTTAAATAATCGTAAATAGATATAAAGAAAAGGATAAATGTAAAAATAAAATAAATAATTAAGGTGAAGTTGAAACAAGTAGTTATTAACCAAAAGTTAATTTCAGAAAAAGAAAATTAGTGTGTCTAACGACAGTCTGTCAAGTAAGAAAGTAACCGCTCGTATTCATGAAAAATTGTGTTTCGAGAACGTTTTTTGCCATTAATGTATTCTTTGGTGTGCTAACAACGGTACAGTTCCCTTAGTAAGTTATCCAGTCGCCTGCTGCATCAATAATCTCCTGGTATCTTCGAGGCATGCTCTCGTCGACGAAATTTTCTGCATACTCTGCACATTTTTTAAATCTCGCAAGACAACTAAATCAAAGTCCTTTAAGCGTTCTCTTTACAAGGGACCAAACCTTTTCATTAAGGTTGGCGATTATGAGGGCCACTTTAGTATTTTATCGTGGGCCCAAGCGAACCGCTTCACGACGTGATTTTCACGCAGCAAAGGTTTTTTCAACGTGCATCGAAATTTGACATGATGAGCACGAAGGTGTTGTCGAATGGTGATATAGGACACCTTCAAACCCGATTTTCTTAATTTTGCCACCCCTTGACGCAGCGTCAAGTTCGGGTCCCGTGAAAATAAAGACACGATTCGTTTTTCAACTTTCGGAGTGACTTTGCCTACGGAGCCACGTTTTGGCAAGTCGTTGATATTTTTCGTCTCGGTAAAATGATTTACTCACTTCTTTAAAAACGACATCATCTTTTTAATATATTTAGCGGTCGCGGAATGTGTCATTTTAGGTCCCTTTGGAAGGGAACAAAGAAAGACTGCCGCGAACCGACGCACAAACAAGTGACTCATTTTGAGTTTTACGTGATTTCGACGAAGGTTCGGAATCGACTGATACTTTTACTAAAATGCGATAATAGTTCTCTCTACCGATTTTTTATTAAATCACTAGAATAGCATCTATCAAAAATGAATTATCGCGGAGACGTTCCTACTTAACACAATATAAAGTCCGTTTGTTTGAAGTTGATAGCACACGACTTGGGTTATAAACATTAAAATGTTATAAACCATAAGCGTCCGAAATTTCTCCACCAATTATTTGCATTTTTAGTTTTAATCACCCTTATTTTCTATCTCTATACAACAGTGCGACACTTTTCTAAAAAATATTTGATTACATGCCTTTTATACTTTACAGTAAGCTGTATAAATCAACGCATTTCAAAGTTTATTTTTATGAGCAAATGATGAAACTAAAAATCTTATTTGTATGATAAAGGCCTAAACGAGTATAATCAACAATTCTTAAGAATTAGAAATCTACAGTGTTATAAAGCTTAATTATAATAGGTACAATAAAATTATTTGAGATTTTAGCAGTTATTGGAATATAATTAACCAAAGAACTTATCAATGGGTAGGTGCCTAAGTACCTAAGTATGCAATAAAAATATTCTCTGTAAGTATAAAAATAAAGCAAAAACCTATAATATGCTTAGTTCAAATCATAACAGCGATGGCTTCAACTTTCTGTTTTGCCCCGGTTAAACTTCGCGGAGTCTGTAAATCTGCATCAATGGCTAACAAGCCAAGTCCGTGAAATTGTGGAAAACTGTGCTAACATGACGAGAGTTGGATTAGCAACTATTTATAAATTTCTAAAGAAAGAAAACGATGTCCTTGCAACGAACCTCAGAATCACAAAGGAAACGAGCCCTTAGACCTCTAAGGGTCGATGAAGACTTTACAAATGCAATAAGAAGAAAAGTACACCATTTTTTTATTAAAAAAGAAAACCTACACTACATAAACTTTTGCAAGAAATCAGAAAAGACCAGGACTTACCTGATTTAAAAAAATGGAAATTATGGAAAATCCTTCATAATCTAAATTTTCGTTGGGAAAAACACAATAGAAAATCTGTTCTTATCGATAAAACAGAAATAATTTGTCGGGGAAGAGAATATCTACGAGCAATCTGAAAATTTCGAGCCGAAGAAAGAAATATGTTTTATTTAGATGATACTCAGGTTAATGAGGGACACACAGTGAAAATGAATGTATACCAGCAGAATCACTTATAGTTCTCGATTATTAGAACGACTGCCGACAAATTCATGGAAGAAAGTGGATATTCTTCAATGGATAAGAGACAAAAATCTCAAACATAAAGATGGTATGTTAAAAGCGGCACTTCTCAAAATTGCGAAACACAATAAAGCCCAGTTCAAGAAATACGCAGTCGATGCGATGGCAAAGGAACGGAATATCACAGTGCTTAGATTACCTCCATATCACTGCGAATTGAATCCCATAGAGCTAATTTAGGCACAAATGAAAGGTTTCGTTGCAAGCGAAAACATCACGTTCAAACTTCAAGACGTAAGACAATTATTACTCTCCGGAATAGAGAGGATCAAAGAGGATAATTGGAAAAATGCCATTCGACATGTTATAGAAGAAGAAAATAAAATATGGAAACTTGATGAATACATTGAAGAAACTGTGGAAATAGAACCCTTAATTAACAATTTAAGAGAAGTCGAGTTTTCAGATTTTGAAGATGATTGCTTTTGATTGTAATTAAAGTACTTATATATCCTAAATTGTGAATTTGTATATATACATAGATCTATAGAATAAAAAATTATTGGTAATAAATCTTATACTTCTATAACTTTATTTTTAAGATGATTTTATTTATTAAACACTAAAAGCAGGTTACACTCGGACGGCTATGCTACAGATGAACCCTTATTTACATTTTATGACTCTATTTTATAGCAGAGGTTTTCTGCCTAACATAAGGTGAACCCTTAAAAATAATTCAAAACAGATAGCAAAATCCAGTAAAATGCATGCATCTACCATGAGAGAATTCTGCTATTAACTCCAAACCAATACAATTTGGAAGCCAATCAACCATTTTTTCCCTAATATACGCGAACATTTAAATATGTTAAAAATATATTTGGTTATTTGCTTTTCGAATACTATTAGAGAGATAAAACGACATTCTTGTTTTTGAATATTTAATACAGTACATCCGCAATAAAACTCATAAATATCATAAATATGGAATCGAGCTAAAATAACTTTCATAAACCTATCAAAAATTACTACTGTTACAAGGTGTGAATAAAAGCAATTCTATAGGACTATGTGGCTGTATTTTTAAATTCATTAATTGGTCTATTGATTCTTACCATATTAAGTATATCGAGAAATGACAGGCAAAAGCCATGGATCACCAACGCATTTTAAAACTCGAGGTATATCATATCCCAATATAGTTAGTCTTCAGTTATACGAATATAAGTAGCAAGAGTCGTTTTTCTATTTGCGTTTAAGTGTAATTAAAGGCACATACTATGTATTAGACTTTAAAATCCAGTGACAGATATGTCTGAGATATTTTTTTTCGCCAACTGCCTCAAGAGGCCTCTCAAACATATACGCCTAGTGGTACTAATGATAGTATCACCTTACAAATCCGGTAAGGCAGTAGAATTCTGATGGGTCATATTAATGCTAAGGATTTTTGAAGATAAGTAGATGATGATGATGATAATGTTAAATGTAAGGCGCGTCGACAACTATGGTCATTTGGCGCCTGTGTTAGGTTATAAAGATCTACTTCTTTTAGGAATTTTAGGGATTGTACATTTTCTTTATTTGGTATCAGAATTTCATTTAGTGGTCTTCGTATATTATATTTAGTCCTAATGTGAGTATAATCATGAGACAAAATATGCTTTATTGCGAGTGTAGTGAGATGTGTTTGACAAATGGGGATCGGGTCATTTTTGAGAAGGTAAGCATGAGTAAAATGTGTATATCCAGTAGCTATTCTCCTCCATATGACATTCTCTCTTCTGAGATAAGTAGAGAAGGAAACTAATAATTACTTTGGAATGAAACATTATGTGGCGTCCATTGCATGAAATTAATAACAAGTTAAAGTCATGAGTGGGCGAAATATCTGAAAGTTATATATACATATAACTTTAAAAAAAAGTTATAAAATAACATTATTAAACTAAAATTTCAACAATATATATGTTATTGAATGGTTATTAATCAAAAACGAGCAACTATTCTACTTTTAAGAAGCATAATAAACGAATTGATCAGTTTGACAGCTGAAAAATTAGACTTCTCCGTTTATGTTTTATTTTTTAATCGAATGCAATGAGCAGTGGAAACAGATCCTTGGAAAGTTAGAAGCTCTGAAGCGAGTCGTAAATGTAGCCCAGTGTGTTCACCTGTTAAAAAAAAACTGCAGTAGTTAAGTAAAGCTCAGCAAGAAGAATCAAGGATATCAAAAAGCCATGCAAACGTATAGTACATTCGAGTATCTGGTCGAGGGAACTGTGACCTCTTAATATGCAGTCCAGTGACGTCAACGTGCCTAGAAGTTCATTAGAACTCATTATTGGTAAAGATTTATAACGGCATCTCTGTAGGGATAAGGGGCGAAAATTAAAACCAACTGATTTTACTTAGAGGCTTGAGCATTTTTAAAGATTTACCAATATCTTATTTTCGGATGATGCCCATTTTCACCTAAACAACAAGGTTAGTCATTAGAATTACTTATGTTATCCAACCAATTCAAACTCAAAGCATCAAAAGCACACACAAACAAACACACACACACACACACACACACAGACTAAATATTATTTATCTAACATACCATATGCCTAAATTAAACTGTTTTGGAATTATTGTCATTTGAGATTTAAGATAAAAAAAGACAAAAAAATTACTAATAATTTAATATTTTTAAGGTAACAATAACTCAAAATATCTACTGTTAACAACGAGATAATGACCCAATCTGTCATAAACAGCCTGAACAGAGTTTTGCAGGGAATCCGGGGTGATCTGTGCTACTTCATATTGAATTTTTTGTTGTAAATCTTCTACAGTTTCTGGTCGACTTCGGTAAACTTTGGTTTTCAAATGGCCCCTTAAAAAAAATCGAGTGGCGTAAAGTTGGGACTCCTTGCAGGCCATTCTACAGCACCTCTTCTGCCTATCCATCGAATAGGAAAAATCCCATCCAAATATCTATGAACATTGATTTCATAGTGAGAAGGTGTTCCATCCAGTTGATACCACAGATTGCTGTTAGGGGTAGCCAAATTATTTTTATCGGGAAAAAGACCTGCACAAGTTGAAATAACTTGCTCTTGGAGTAACTGTAAATACCGCTGTCCTGTAAGATTTCCATCGATAAAAAAGGGACCAATAATATAAGGTCCACACATCACATCCCTGCCCACACGTTTATCTTTTGTGGTCTTTGAGAATGACTGTCGATTATCCAGTGGGGATTCTCAATAGACCAGTACCGCAGTTATGCCTGTTAACTCTTCCGTTAAGACAAGATGTGGCCTCTCCAGAAAAAAAAAAAATATTATGAATTAGGTTAGGATCATTATTGATTCGTTCCATCATGACCTTGCAAAATTCAACACGTATTCAACAGCAATAAACGTTTTCGTCAATAAATCATTTTTTGAAGCGTTAAGTCGTTACCTGTCAGTAAATGTTTGACACAAGCCAGCTTAAAAAATGTTTTTTAATTTGATCTCCTTAATTTCAAATATCAATAATTCCAAAACAGTTCAATTTAGACATATGGTATGTGAGACAAATAATATCTAGAATTTTTAGGACTCAAAAATAAAATAATATACTGTGCTTTCCATTTAAAAAATTTAAGATGGCGTAATTTCTTTGAACTGACAGTTCAAAATATTTTATTATTAACGTCAACATGTGTGCCGTATAACACCCTATAACTTTTATTTAAACATTTTTTTGGTACACTGATTAATAAATGCTGTGGAATCATTATTTCATACATATGGGGCACCTTGTATGTATATATATATATATATATATATATATATATATATATATATATATATATATATATATATATATATATATATTTATATATATATATATATATATATATATATATATATATATATATCTATATATATATATATATATATATATATATATATATATATATATATATATATATATATATTTATATATATATATATATATATATATATATATATATATATATATGTATATATATATATATATATATATATATATATATATATATATATATATATATATATATATATATATATATATATATATATATATATATATATATATATATATAGGAAATTACTTTTATGTGACTTCAACTAAACGAGCATGCTGGAATGCGCACTTCCTTATAACGATTAAGTTGTAGCTGTAGCGAAAAACACTTTTCCTTTGAGATTGCAGTGTTATTTACTCGCAAAGAATACCGACAACTTTAAATTAGTTCTTGACATCTGGCCTCAATAAAAAAATGTATTTTCAATTATCTTGTTTGGCTACTGGGGAACAAAGTCAGGTGTAAAATTGCGCTCGATGTTCTTTACGGAAAAACTAAAAATTGTGTAAAATCTAATGCCGATATCTGCAAAAATATGAGATTATCTACTTCGTACGAATCAGTGGTTCGATAATGCGAGAGGAAGCATAGAGCTTAGCAAATCTTTTTTTCAGTTGAAAGTACCCATAAGGAAATTAATGGAGGGGCGATAAGAATTCAGATAAAAATTCATTTGTACTAAATGGATCGACCGCTTCGAAAGATAGTACAATATTAAGACGACAAAAATGAATAATGAATCTAAAAGTATGGACATTCGGTCCAGTATGGATAAACTTCTCGCTTGTCCCAACAATTCCAGGTCCTTTTGGTTAGTCGCTAAAGCAGTTAGCCAAAATTTTACCAAATCCACCATACCACCACTCACACGGCCAGATAATTCTATTGCAACGACACCTGTTGAAAAAGCGAACTTGTTGGCTGAACTCTTTGCTTCACATTCTACTGTCGATTTCCAAGGAAAAACACCACCTACAATTCCCATAGTGCAGTCAAAGATGCCCGATGTTGTCTTCGGACAGCGTATCATAAAACATATTTTAATGAGGCTAGACACCAAAAAAGCTTCTGGCGCTGACGGAATACCTGCCATACTCGTAGTTCTCAAAAACTGTGCGAGGGAACTGACACCAGTTTTCTGTAGACTTTTCAACCTCTCCTACAGAAAAAGAATAATTTCTTCCTGTTGGAAATATGCCACAGTTCAGCCGATACCTAAAAAAGGCAAGAAGACCTTGCCAAATAACTACCGACCAGTCACACTGCCTTCAATAATATCGAAAGTCATGGAAAAGGCTATTAATCAACATCTTCTAAAATATCTTGAAGAATTCAACATTATTAGCGATCACCAATGTGGTTTTCGTAAACATAGATCAACAGGAGATCTTCTGACTTATGTAACACATGTTTGGAACAGCACAATTGAACACTTTGGAGAATCTCGAGCGGTTGCTCTTGACATATCCAAGGCATTCGACCGGGTCTGGCACGATGAACTGTTGGCTAAGCTACGCTCTTATGGTATGTCTGAAAAGTTCTGTTTGTGGCTCTTATGTTTCCTCAGTAAACGTTCTTTACGAGTGGCGGTCGACGGATTTCTTTCTAACACCATCACTATCAATGCCGGTGTGCCCCAAGGCTCCATACTATCTCCTACTCCCTTTCTCATTTACATTAACGATCTGCTAGAAAAGACCGGAAATCCAACACAGCTTTGCAGATGAAAGTAGGCTTATCTCTTCATTCACTTTGAACGCTCGGACATCGGATGCTCAGGCAGACAGCGGGAAGTTGTTCAACTTATCAAAGACCTAGAAGAAATTCTATCTTGGAGTGACAGTAACCAAGCGGAATTTAACGCTACAAAAACCCGGGCGGCAGTTTTTCTAAAAAAGTTAACGTTGCTGAACCCGACATAGTTATGTCGGGGCACTCCATTTCTCTAACATCGTCACTCAATTTGTCGGGCGTTAATTTGAGAGCAAACATGTCCTGGCATAAGCATGTTGCGGGCATAGCAAGGAGAGCTTTTCAAAAGTTGGGAATATTATTTCGAACCAGAAAGCTTTACACTCCACTACAACTGTTAATTCTTTACAAAGCTCAAATTCGACCAACTATGGAATACTGCTCCCATGTTTGGGGCTCCGCTCCCAAACATACACTGCATTTGTTGGATTCTATTCAGAGAAGAGCTGTTCGTCTGATTGCAGACCCGGAACTGACCGGCGGCCTTGATTCGCTGGAACATCGAAGAACGGTTGGCGACTTGAGCCTATTCTACATGGAAAGTGTTCGGAGGATGTGGCCCATTTAATTCCTCCCAGAGCGGTGCATGTTAGAAATACATGTTGCGCTAATACTTCACATCCGTATGGGGTTCAGCTTGTTACTCCTCGTACAATGCTTTTCAAGCAGTCTTTTATATGGAGAACATCATCCCTTTGGAATAATTTGCCCAGGACTGTGTTTCCCACCGAGTACAATTTACAGCGATTCAAGAACAACGTGAATCGCTTTTTCCGCACACGTGTCGCTACTGTAGCGCTTTAGGGACTTCCCTACAGCACGTATGCTAGACCCATAAAAAAAAATTAGAATTCCAAACTTATGAGGGGGTTGATTGATTGGTCCATTACTTTGTGACAGTACATTTTAACAATAAAATTACTTAATTACTTTGCTATATTTAGTGACAGTTAAAGTAATTAAGTAATTTTATTGTCCAAACTTATGGTTGGAAACTGTTTGACCTAGTATTCTAATGCGATATCAAAAGGATGATATTATCAACAGAAATGACACTAGATTTTATTAACTAACACCAGCTAAAACTTTTAAACGTAAAAGTGAATCGTGCAGTAGTGATAAACTACCAAAAGATTGACTAACAGTTTTTGTATGTGCAAACATGAATGGTACTGAGGACAGGAAATTACTCATTATTGGTAAATCAAGTTCTCCACAATGTTTTAATTAATTACTAGATTAAGTTTTTAATTAATTACTATATTAAGTACTATATTGTATTAAATTTTAAATCGCTATCTCATTTTAAATGAAAGTTATCATGCTCACAGACCAACAGGCTAACAGAAATGAAAAAATACTTATGTTTTCCTTATCTAGGGATCCAGCGACGCGAGGAAATGTAAAACTTTCAGCAGGTAATTTTTTCACAAATCCAATACTTCTAATAAGAATATTATTTTAAAAAGTTAAGTTAAAACTCTGACATGATGTATAAAATGTAATTTATTAGAAAGCACTCACTTTCGTATCTTGCTTTTACTTCCTTTTGGACATCTTATTCAAAGAATAGTAATTATTTACTTCTAGTAGTAGTAGTTCCTATAATTTCTTACTTCATTTTTTGAATTTCTTACTTACCCATAAAATTCCTTAATTTCTTTTTAAATATCCCGGCATATAAAGAAAAATCGGCACACTTTTTATATAATTTAGTTCTTAAACCACAATATTTTCTCTCATCCCTAAAATTATTCGACAAACCATCAATGCGATTATATCGCGCGCGTTCGGTTTAATTAACTGATGCTTCAAACTTTTCAACACTTCAAAAATATTGTCTAATTAACCGATATTAAATATTACCTTATCTATACACCGGATTATGATTTGATAAGATGAAGATTTATCTCCTACTTGTTCGATTGGTGTAATTGTTCATAAATAGCCTGTGTCAAAATAAATCAACATACAGTCAGTCCAAAAAGTCTCCATACACCACCTGCTTTCTATACTATTTTTCTGTTATGTTAACTAATTAATTAGAACCATGAGACAACATGTTTAAATTATTATTTGAATCTTAACCAAAGAGGATTAGTATTAAAAACAACTACGGAACAGCCTGAACAGAGTTTTGCAGGGAATCCGGGATGATCTGTGCTACTTCATATTGAAGTAGCATCCTCGTCGTCAACATAACAGAAAAATGGTATAGAAAACAGGTGGTGTATGAAGACTTTTTGGACCGACTGTATTTTGTTTTTCTTACTGTTAGTATTTACATAAAATGTTGAAACATTGTTATATCTTGTATATCCTTCATGCAAAGTTGGTACTCGGAAGAGATACAAAGAAATTATCGACGAAACCAAGGAATCACATCAAAGGATTAAAAACAAACAGGTCTTTTTGAGCAGTCGCTAACGCTATCAGTCAAAGTTTCACTAAATTCACTATACCACCTCTCACATGGCCAGATAACATTATTGCAATAACACTAGTCGAAAAAGCCAACTTGTAAGCTGAACTTTTTGCTTCATATTCTACTATCAACTTCCAAGGAAAAACACCACCAACTATTCCCATAGTACAGTCAACAATGCCCGACATTGCCTTCATCATAAAACATATTGTTATGGCTGTGACGGAATACCTGCCATAGTACTCAAAAAATGTACTAGAAAACTAACACCAATTTTCTGTAGACTCTTCAGCCTTCCTGCTGGAATATGTGATATAGTTCAGCCAATACCCAAAAAAGACAAGAAAATCTTGCCAAACGACTACCAATCGGTCGCACTGCTTTTAATAATATCGAAAGTGGAAAAGGCTATCAATCAGCATTTTCTAAAATACCTTGAAGAATTGAATATTAGTAACGATCATTAATATGGGTTTCGTAAGCAAAAATCAACAGGAGGCCTTCTAATTTATGTCACACATATTGGGAACAACGTAATTGAACATTTAGGAGAATGTCGAGCGGTTGTTCTTGATATATCCAAGACATTCGACCGTGTTTGGCACGTTGGATTGTTGGATAAGATATGCACTTATGGTATGTCTGAAAAATTCTGGCTGGCTCTCATGTTTCCTCAGGGAGCATTCTTCACGAGTGGCAGTCGATGGATTTCTCTCTAACATCTTCACTATCAATGCCGGTGTGGCCCAAGGCTAGATATTGTTTCCTACTCTTTTTGTAATCTATATTAACGATCTGCTGGAAAGGATCAGGAATCCAAACTACAGCTTTGAAGGTGACAGACACTGGAAAAAATAAGGCATTTTTTGGACAAAAATCGAGACGTGGATTAAATTTTAAATATTTTTTTTAAATACTCGTGAATACTTTTAGTTTACTCTCCAACTGCATAATTTTAAATAAATTGACTTTTAATTATATCTGTTCATATATGGGTTATATGAAAAATACATATTTACCCCATATTAAGAATAGTACAAAATTCGTCTAAATTTCGTATTTTAACGTATATACTATATATTAACCTTCTCAATTCGAATTCGAAGATAATTTAAAATAACCGGTCAAGTGCAAGTTGAACTTGCACAGTTAGTGTTCTGTACGTTGATTGCTTTTAAAATAAAAAATGTTGTTACGGTGGTATAAAATAATCAGTGACTTCACAAGACACACCCCAAATGAGTTTTCAGCAAAGTTTGTTTCCAATCATTACTGAAAATTGATGAACTTGAAATTTGTTTTTTTTTATATACCAGATAAATTATTACAGGTAATGCACTCGTGATCATTTTCGTTGAATCTACACCCCGTGGAGAATATTCCAGAAATTTTTCAAAATTTGTTCATAAGTACTTTTCGAGATAAGGCGGGTGGACAGCGATTTTTCGCGATTTTTTAAAAATAATACAAAGAAAAGTGTGCGCAAGTATTACATTATCTATATATATATATATATATATATAGATATATATATATATATATATATATATATATATATATATATATATATATATATACATATATATTACTCGTATTTTCACAAGCTTTCATTTGACACCACACTCGATGACCTACTTCACTTCCGATTTTACCCCCCAAAACTAACCCCTTAAATCAAAATTTGACTTTCAAAACTACACGGCTTTGATGAGGCCATCAATTCCTATATTATTACCAAATTTCAACTTTCTATGGCAAATAGTTTCGGAGAAAATCGGGGTGTGTGACAGACAGACGGACAGACAGACCAGACACCGAACTGATCTTAAAAGTGTTCCGTACGGAACACTAAAAAAAATATGATACTTTAACCTTAAAAAATAGCTTCCAGTTGCAAACATTCTTAATTGTAAAAATGGAACAGTTTTTTACTGCAAAAAATCTATCTGAATATGATAACTTTGTGCATTTTGATCCAGCTGATAAAGGATTGACATCATAATTGTCTTTGAATCGTCCTAAAGTTTCACTTAAAGAAGATTTTCCCAGAAAAGCTTCCCAATATCGGACTTCTCCAGTAGGGTTAACGTGCCCTGATAAACTTCTATACCCTTGAGTAACAACGCCCAAAAGCTTGGCTCACCTCCCTCAGAATCGTTCTCTCAAAGTATCTTTTCAAATCTACCCATTAGATTCGAACATTTAGAACCACAAATCCTGAAAAGAATTCATGGAATATTTTTGAACTTTCGCTTGTGTAAACGTTTAATTCAGATTCGACGGCCCACCTGACTTCACTGTAAAAGTTTCCGAAGTAATTTTGGCTGGCATGGGAGCTTACATCCCGTTTTTGAAGAAGTGCCCTTAAAACGGTAAGCAATCGTTTGATCGAAAATGCGAGGAAGCTTACCAGCAAAAGCATGAAAACGATAACGTTATAAATCGTAACATCTTCGTTCATTCTCGAACCAGATACAAACAAAAAAAACCGCCCAAGTGCAAGTCGGACAATTAGTTTTCCGTACCGTGATACCTGAAGTATTCTCTGAAATTCAGTCGCACACATTCATAATCAATATAAGAATTACCAAGAGTAGGTATATAAAAAGCGAGACAACTTTATAGTAAATACTTAAAACAAATGTTTATTACCTAAAGTCCTTTTGTTTGGAGTTGATATACCATAAGCGTCCGAAATTTCTCTACCAATTATTTGCATTTTTAGTTTTAATCACCTTTATTTTCTATCTCTATACAACAGTGCGACCTTTTTCTAAAAAATATTTTATTACATGCCTTCTAAATTTTACAATAAGCTATATAAATCAACGCATTTCAAAGTTTATTTTAATGACTAAATGTTGAAAATAAAAATTTTATTTCTATGATAAAGGCCTAAACGAGTACAATTAATAATTTTTAAGAAATAGAAATCTACAGTGTTATAAAGCTTAATGATAATAGGTACAATAACATTATTTGGGATATTAACAGTTATTGTCGGAGTCTGTAAATCTGCATTTTCCCTGCGAGAAAAACACAATGCTACTTAACGTCCACGATGCCCTAATGCATCAACAGCCAACACGCCAAGTCTGTGAAATTGTAAAAACCTATGCCAACATGACGGGAGTTGGAACAGCGACTATTTATAGATTTCGAAAAGAAAGAAACGCGGTTCTTGCAGCGAACCTCAGAATTACAAAGGAAAGGAGCCCTTAGAGGTCGATGAAAACTTTAAAAACCCAATAGAAGAAAATTATACCATTTTTTTATTAAGAAAGAAATACCTACACTACATAAAGTTTTGCAAGAAATCAGAGAAGACCAGGACTTACCAGATTTTAAAAAATGGAAATTATGGAAAATCCTTCATAATCTGAATTTTCGTTGGCAAAAACACAAGAGAAAATCTGTTCTTATCGATTAAACAGAAATAATTTGTTAGAGAAGAGAATATCTATGAGCAATCAGAAAATTTCGAGCCGAAGAAAGAAATATTTTTTATTTATATGAGGGACACACAGTGAAAAAATTCTGGATTGACAAAAACATTAAGAGTGCCAAACAAGCTTTTATGAAAGGTTGGTCAATTGGATTACAACCCCCTTCAGGTCGCAGACTAATTATAGCATATATTGGTAGTGAAAACGGATTTCTCGACGGTGGCTTGTAGGAATTCGAATCAAAATTAGCTAAAGATTACCATACGGAGATGAGGGCCGATGTTTTTGAGGAGTACATCCAATAAATGTTTACCAGCACAATCAGTTATAGTATTAGACAATGCCCCATACAATTCTCGATTATTAGAACGACTCCCGACAAATTCATGGAAGAAAGCGTATATTGTTCAATGGATAAGAAACAAAAATCTTAAGTATAAAGATGGTATGTTAAAAGCGGAACTTCTCAAAACTGCGAAATAAAATAAGGCACAGTTCAAGAAATACGCAGTCGATGATATGACAAAGGAACGGAATATCACAGTGCTTAGATTACCTCCTCGTTGCGAATTGAATCCCATAGAGCTAAGAGGGAAAATACCACGTTCAAACTTCAAGATATATGGCAATTATTACTCGCCGGAATAGAGAGGATCAAAGAGGATAATTGGAAAAAGGCCATTCGACATGTTATAGAAGAAGAAAATAAAATATGAAAACTTTACGAACACATCCAAGAAAGTATGGAAATAGAACCCTTAATTATCAATTTAGGAGAAATCTAGTCTTCTGATTTTGATGACTTTTTTTGATTGTAATTAAAGTACTTATATATCGTGAATTTGTATATATACATAGTTCTACAGATTAAAAAATTTTTGGTAATAAATCTTATATTCCTAAAACTTTATTTTTAAGATAATTTTATTTATTAAACACTAAAATCAGGTTTCACTCGGTCGGCTATGCTACCGATGAACCCTCATTTACATTTAATGACTCTATTATATAGCAGAGTGCCTAAAATAGGGTGAACATTTAAAGATAATTCAAAACAGGTAGCAAAATCCAGTAAAACGCATGAGAAATCACTTTTTGGGTGCACCCCAACATGCATTTGCATCTACAATGAGAGAATTCTGCTATCAACTCCACACAAATACTCTTTAAATATTTGTTCAATTATAAACAAAAAAAAAAATTTTTGTCTCGGTACCCATCTGTTGATCACCAATCATAGAAATTTATTTTACTTGTGACTGACTAATTGCTTAACGCAGTATTGTACTGAAAATATATGAGTACATTACCGATTGCGTCTAATACATATTACTATTTCGTAGTTCTTAGTCTCGGTTAAATTCACAACTTTCCACAAAAAAATTACCACCACATTGTCAAATCAAATAGTTTTTTGATACCAAATAAATTATCACTCGTGATAATTTTCATCAATTCCTATATTAGTGCCAAATTTCAACTTTCTATGTCAAATAGTTTCGGAGAAAATCGGATGTGACAGACACACAAACAACCAAGCGATTCCATACGGAACACTAAAAATCGACGAAACCAAGGAGGTCCAAAATCAAATAATGAAAAATAATTAAAACGAACACTTATTTCAGTTCTAAATTTCCACTGTACTTCCTGTCTTATGGCAATTGTTTCGGTACACAATACTCTCTTCAGATAATCGGTAACTATCAAATCAGATGTATAAATGAATAATATATACTTTAAGTATTAAATAATTAAACCGTAATTTATACCTAAATTACCCTTATAGTGCCTAAATGGATTACTATAATTAATACCATAAATTAATTAAAGTTTAACAATTAGGAACTGCTTAGGTCAACTTGTACATTTAGTAAAATGCCTGTATTTTTTATGTTTGTTAATTTCCATTGTTGTTCTAACAGATTTAATTTATGAGATTTATTTTCTAAGCAGATTTAGAAGCCCGAGCGGTTTCACTTCATATATCCAAAGTTTTCGACCGTGTTTGGCATGACAGATTGTTGGCTAAGCTACGCTTTTGTGGTATATTTGAACGGTTTAATTTATAGCTCTCGTATTACCCCCAAGAACGTTCTAAGTGGCAGTTGATGGATTTTTTTCTAATGTTTTCACTATCAACACCGAAGTTCCAAGGTTCCGTATTATTTTTTTTTGTCTCTTTCTCTAATATATTAACAATATGCTGAAAACAACCAGAAATTCATTCCACAGCTTTGCCGATGACAGTAAGCTTGTTTCTTTTACTTTAAACGCTCGAACATCAATTACCCATGCAAATATCCCCAGACAGGAGGAAATCGTTCACCTTAACAAAAACTTGGAAGAAATTCTATCTTGGGGTGACACCAACCAAGTACATTTTTTATTTATTTTAACGGGACAAAATTGGAAGGCAATTTTTTCTAAAAAAGGTAACGTGGCTGAACTCAACATAGTTATGTCGGGATACGCCATTCCTCTAGCATCGTCCCTCAATTTGCTGGGCCTTAAATAGGGAGCAAATATGTCTCGGCATGAACATGTTTCATGAGTAGTAAAGAGAGCTTCTCAAAATTTGGAAATATTATTAGTGCCTGTCATCAGTACAGGTTATTCAGTGTCGCTTCTGTTAAGATTGAAATTTTTTGACGGGTAACTGATAAAATGCTTTACTCTTGCTCTTCAGATGTTTATAGAACCCAGGTTACAGTTCTCTAATACAGAATATATTTTATTACGTTAGATAACCTAACAAATAAGCAGTGACAATAATAGTGAATGCAGTTAGAAAAAAGATTTCCGCTAGCTCGTTCTCTTACAATACACAGCCTAAACCATTAAATCTGGAACAATATCATATAGCAAAGAATATAATACATATATATATATATATATTTATATATATATATATATATATATATATATATATATATATATATATATATATATATATATATATATATAATGCAACGTCTCTTTGTCTGTCTGTCTGCGCTTATCACTCGAATCCGATTTACGTGATTATTTTTTAATCATACATATGTTGTCTTTCCAGATTATATAATAATAATAATAATCCATAATATATATAAAATACAATGTCTCTCTGTCTGTCTGTCTGTCCGTTAGTGCGCTTATCACTCGAGAACCACTTATCCTATTTCCGTGTTTTTTTTTTTAGATTTATAAATATGTTCTCTGGCCAGATTATAAGATATATTTTATTACGTTAGGTAATATAAGAAACAAGCAGTGATGCTAATAGCGAATCGAGTTGGAAAAAAGTTTGCCGCTACCGCACTCTCTTGCAATATGCTGCCTAAACCATTAAATATGGAACAATATTATGAAACAAAGAATACAAATATATATAAAATACAACGTCTCTCTGTCGGTCTGTTTATTCATTAGTGCGCTTATCACTCGAGAACCACTTATCTGATTTACGTGTTTTTTTTTAAATTCAAAAACATATGCTCTCTGGCCAGGTTATCAAGTGTACAAGTATGAAATGCGGATTTTTTTTTCTAAAAAAAACATGTTAAGTTCGGAAGAATGATACAAAGTGCTTTATTCAAAGTATGCACCATCGCTTGTTATACATTTTTCCCATCTTTCGGGCAATTTGTGAATACACGCTAGTAAATATTCCCCTTTTGCTGGGAACCATTCATCGAGCCATTTTTTCACATCTTCGTACGAACCAAAGTGCTGCTGAGCAAGTGCGTCACCCATCGATGCAAACAAGTGGTAATCAGAAGGAGCCAAGTCTGGTGAGTAAGCCGCATGGGGTAGAACTTCCCAGCTGAGTGCTTCCAACGTATCCCGAACTGTTTTTGCCGTATGTGATGGAGCATTGTCATGAAGAAAAATGGCTTTGTGTTGCCTCTTTCGGTATTCTGGCCTTTTACCAAGCAGCGAACGGTTCAAATCGGTCAATTATTGTTGGTAACGTTTAGTATTAACCGTTTCCCCAGGTTTTAACAGCTCATAATAGACCACGCCCCTCTGGTCCCACCAAACATAGAACATCGTCTTTCTGCCAAAGCGATTTGGTCTTGCGGTCGATGTGGATGGTGCGCCTGGGTCTACCCATGATTTTTTGCGCTTGGGATTCTCAAAATAAATCCACTTTTCATCCCCTTCGATGCAAAAACGACTTCCTTTTGTACCGAGCGAGCAAAATGTCACACGTGTTTTTGCGCTTTTCCATTTCCCTGTCGTTCAACTCATGTGGTACTCATCTACCGGTCTTCTGAATCTTTCCCATCTCTTGTAGCCGATTGAAAACAGCTTGTTGACTAACGCCCAATTGCTCGACGAGTTGTTTTTGTGTTTGCGAATCATCTTCGTCCAACAATGCTTTCAATTCCACATCTTCGTATTTTTTTGGCGGTTTTCCACGTTCCTTGTCTGCAGTCACCACTTTTGAAACGTCAAAACCATCCTTCACATGTATCTTGCGATAGTGCATGTTCACCATAAGCTTCTCAAAGTAATCGGTATGACTCAACAGCAGTTTTCTTCAAACAGAAAACAAAAAATTAATGCTGTCTGCGAATGCTCTTTGTTCGGTATAAATTTTGACATATTGAACACAACAACACAACACTATGCACATACTTTTCCAATTTATCACTCGTGCGCGTCTGACACTTACGAGTATTGATGACACAACAAAATGGAGCAGTGTCAAATCTTTATAGCACAAACTGCATTGGTGCACCATCTGTTGTCTGAAATCCGCATTTCATACTTGTAAACCTGGTGTATAATAATAATAATAATTTACATAATATATAAAACGCAGCGTCTCTCCGTCTGTCTGTCTGTCCGTTAGTGTGCTTATCATTCGAGAACCACTTATCAGATTTACGCGTTTTTTTAAATTTTTAACTTAATGTTTATCAAAAAAAATCTATAATATATATAAAACGCAACGTAACGTCTCTCTGTCTGTTTGTCTGTCTATCCGTTAGTGCGCTTAGCACTCAAGAACCGCTTATCCGATTTACGTGTTTTTTTATAAAATACATATGTTCTCTGTCCAGGTTACAGGATATATTTTATTACGTTAGGTAACATAAGGAATAAGCAGTGACGATAATAGTGAATCAAGTCTACGCCAGCGAAACCGCGAGACGGCTAGTAATAAATATGATAGGGAGATTTTGCAAAGCTTATTCTGGTAAGCCACTGCCTTTATTTTTATTTGAAGCATGTGGTCACTGTTTAAAGCTTGCGCAGAAGTAAAGGGAAAAATTAAATACAAGGACTGTTATCGTTATTTGAAGCGTGCGCCCACCATTTGAAGCTTGCGACTTCCCCTATTTAGGAACTTTTAAGAGAGATTATTTGAAGTTCACTATTCTTATCGCTATTATGGTAGATCCTGTTTTTTTCCTACTTAGATTGCAAATAACACTGGCAACGGTTAATTAGTATTCAGATTATGTTCAAATTTTGCTATCTTTGGCACAATGACATTATAGTGTGTGTAATCCTAATTTCAAATGAAATTTTGTTTATCGCACGTATCATATTATTTTGGAAATATTGAAAGAAATTATAGAAATCTGCTAGACACAACTTTAATTTAGAAACTTGTGGTGACCCATCAAGTACTAATAACTGGTGGGCTTAACCATGGAATGAACGAAACAAAATCCCCTAAATTTATAGACGATGAATACTAACGTAACCTTGCAATTTTTCGCGTTAATATTTCGCATGTTTGAGATAACGATAGGGACAAAGGCATGTGAAAAAAACGTGTAGCAAAATCTCTCTAATTTTTTATTGACATAACATAAAAGAAACGAAGGAACACTACATCATAAGTACTTAACAAATTCTTTGTTTTTTTCTACATGAAAAATTGATATGTTCTCAAAAGGAAAAACAAACATTATTTGTATTTTTCACCTTAATTCAGATTTGTTTTGACGGAGGAAAATATCATTTATTGATTTCATAGACGCCAAACGAGATCAAATATATTTGTTTTATACAGATTGTCTTATAGAATACATAAATAAACTATCAGCAGTTAATTTATTTAATTCTAATAAGTATGATCAAATGCCTCTCTGTCATCTTAAAATGGATATTCGGAATTTGAAAAACATCTAAAATTTATATTTTGAGATAAGCAAACCAAAAAGATTAAGTGCGAATGGCAGCTACGTGTAATTTTTAAAAAGAATATTTTCACTTCATTAACTGTAAATTTTTTAAAAAAATATCGGTAAAGTAAAATAATTTACAAAGTATCCCACAAAAAAGTATAAAAATAAACTAATAAATGAAAATAAACTTGGAGTCATTGAAAAGTTATTTCTTAAAAAATAATGCCATCTAAATGTTAACTATTGATTGTTAACCAATGTCACTAACCATACTGAAACTCTCCTAAGCTAGCAGCGAAGCTACCGATCACTACTCGACACAATCTGGTAAGATAGACTCGACTGGAGTTCGTACTACACTTTATTTGTTACCGCTTATTTTTCTATAATTATTTCAGAATGCGAGAATTATTACTGTAAACTTAATTCTAAGATATTCCCAGAAGGAACGTGGAAACTTACTTATATCACCTCTTCTGAATATAAAATGACTTATATAGATGCGCTTGAAATATAAATATCTCCCAATCCTACTGAAACCTGATTATACATACATTTTGTAAAATGTGCATGATAAAGTTATCAAACTTCTTGCGATTCGAACTATCATCGTTGAAGTAGTAAGGGCCAATATTCCACATATTGATATTACGACCAAAGCTGTTACTATGAAGGAATATAAAGATTTTTGAACCTTCTGACAAGAAATACTGACAATCATGTTTATTAACATGGTCATTAAGGTGAAAGTGGATCATTCGAGAATAGCATTTCGCTGAGTCATTGTAAGCGCAAGTAAGGGGAAATGTTTTTCACGATTACATATGTACAGTTCTTTAGTCCCCGTACAACCCAAGCGAGATGCTGCGATGTCAACCAAGACGTATTCCTTTGTTCAAGAGACTTTGAAAAAGCTTTTGACTAAAGATTTTAAAAACGACCGGTATAGACGACAAAGACATTCGTATCATCGTCAATTTGTACAGGGTGGTCCAAATTGGTCACTTTTAAAGGTAAACCCCTTTATTTAAAGGAGATAGACGAAAACTGATGTCAGCGTCTGCCACTCAATTTTTATGATAAATTCAATGGTGAAAACCGCATATCGATATCTAGTACCGTTTCAAATATACAGGGTGTTTTTCAAAAATCTGCATTTTGGAAAAATGTTTGTAATTCTTTTCCTATTGAAAATTTTTGATTTCTGTAAATTCTTAAAGCACTTTTTCACGTGGATTTCAACAGTGTAAGTTACATTTTATTACAACTAATATCTTAATAGTTATTAACGCCAGAATATATTTAGAATAGAATAGAGCTTTAAATTGCCATTCTAAAAATATAGCACACTTTATATTTTGCTTAAATCTACTTCAAAATATAAAGGTTTTCAGTTTTAAATGCACATTTTGTAAAGTAGGCTTTGGACGGAGCGGCAATATCAATTGTTTACCTATAGCAATCAAATCGTAAAAAAAAAATCCCAAAAGTAACTCTAAGAGTCACAACTACAATGAAATTTACTAAATAAAATAATAACAATTTACTATAATAAAATAAAACAAAACAACAATAAAATAATTTTTCCGAGTAGAGCAAACTAAAACAAAACAATTTTCTATAAGGGATGTTCAAAATGTCGACCAGTTTCATTTACACATAGGCGGCACCTTTTCTGGACAGTTCATACCCAGTTGATTAGTTTAAGATGAGTGAGAGCTGCAAAACTTTGTATCACTGCGACTTCTAACTCTTGCCTGGTGTTTGTCGGCAATTTAAAAATTAGATGTTTCAATCTTCCCCAAAGATAGAAGTGCATGGCTATTAAATCCGGTGACCTTGCCGGACAACGGTTCGGACCTTGGGTGGCTATCCAGTTATTGTCGAAATTGGCCGATAAAAAATTATTGATAACTCCAGCGTTATGAGGAGGTGCCCCGTCGTGTTGAAAAAAAATATATTTTTAAGGTCCATTAACGGCAGTTCAACAAGAGGTTCTATTTGCTGCCTTAAAGTTTCTAAATATCTCTGAGAGGTGAGTGTTACTTCCTAAATAAATGGATCTATAACCCTGCCTCTAAACATTCCTGCCCACACATTAAATTCAAATCTGCCTTGTTTTCTTTGGTCCACAACTAAATGAGAATTTTCTTGTGCCCACGTATAAGAATTGTAACGGTTAAAAATACCTGCATTGCTTACATAAGCTTCGTCTGTCCAAATACAATTTAATGAAAAATTCGGAACATGGTTACAATTCTCCAGAAACCATTGGCAAAAATCCATACGCCCTTGGAAGTCTCCGTCTCTAAGGTGATGAACTTTTCTTGTCCTATATGGCCTGAATTTGTGCTTCTTCAAAGTACGACTTACGTTAGTTCTTGGTAGTCCAGTGGATTCTTTTAACTGTCGGGTTGAAGTTTTGGGATTATTTCCGATAGTTCCTAAAACTACTATTTCTTCAGACTCCTTATCCCTGTTTTATGTATAATTTTTGAGTCGTTTCTTTTCAAACTGGCCACTATTAACTAGGTTATGTCACAATCGAGCGAATATATCCTTGAAGGGTTGATGCCTCTCTGGATACTCTTTGTGGTACAAATTACTTGCTGCTTCCGAATTTTCTCCGGTTTGTATGAAACACACTATCATATCCCATTTTTCGTAATTTTCAAACTTCATTGAGTTTTATTTGACAATTCAATAACTGATCCTGAAGTAAAATTTGACAACTACGAGTAAACAATTGAATTAAACCATATGATCGCTCCGTCCAAAGCCTACTTCACAAAATGCGCATTTAAAACTCGCGTAAAAATTGAAAACCTTTATATTTTGAAGTAGATTTAAGCAAAATAAAAAGTGTGCTATATTTATAGAATGGTAATTTAAAGCTCTATTCGGATAAGGAAAAATATACAGGATATCCCATTTAAAAAATATATTTTTGCGTTAATAATTATTAAAATATTAGTTGTAAAAAAATGTAACTTACACTGTTGAAATCCAGGTGAAAAAGTGCTTTAAGAATGTTTTTACAGAAATCGAAAATTTTCAGTAGGAAAAGAATTACAAATATTTTTCCAAAATGCAGATTTTTTTGAAAAACACCCTGTATATCTGACACGGTACTAGATATCGATATGCGATTTTCACCATTGAGTTTATCATAAAAATTAAGCCTCAGACACCGACATCAGTTTTCGTCTATCTCCTTTAGATAAAGGGGTTTACCTTTAAAAGGGTCCAATTTGGACCACTCTGTACAGGCATCAGACAGCTGAATTACGGTTGGAGCATCAAATATCAGATGAAATTAAAATCAAGCGGGGGTCAGGCTTGTATTATATGGGTCATATTGTTCAGCCTCTATTCGGAGGTGATATTCAAGAAAGCACTCACTGGTACCACTGAAGGACTCAACATCAACGGCGTTAACATAAATAACATCAAATATGCCGATGATACATTAATTATCACTAATAACGAAAAAGATCTACAAAAACATATGGATAAAAAAAAGGAAAGTCTAGGGTTCAGCTTTTCCGAACGGATGTCAATAAAACGATCATCACCAAGTTGGTAACCAACATGATAACCAACGATCAATATTCTGTAAGTTCTTTCCATTCAGCAGGTGGTTTAGGTGTTTCTTTATTACTAATTGGCAGAACATTTGATGTCAAAATCAGTTTATCGTTATGTCAGGTTTACGGGGACAGCGTTTATCTTTATGTTGGTGGCTAAAAATAAGCCAAGAAGACTGGCAAAATATCCATCATAGTCAGGAATTTCTGTTGGTTCAACGATAAGATAAGCAAGGCTACAACTGATTGTAATCAAAGATTCAAGACAATTTTCTCCTCGCCCAGTATATAAACCATATCAATTAATTCATTTTTAGGAAAATAAATAACTATTACCTTTATACGTTACTTACTACAACTAAACTATTTTTACTTGCTTATTAGACATGTCAAAATTTAACAATGCCTACATTTTTGTTTTGTCTTGGCAACTATGATGTTATAGCGTAAGTGTATTAAAAACAAGGGAAAAAATTAAAAAATTCAAAATAAATCGAGAACTATTAGAAATAGGCATATGACATACTTAATAAAACTTGGAGGGTTTTGTAAAATCTAACAGAAAAAAATAATAATATACAGAGTGTGCCATTTAAAAAATTTGAGATTTTTCAATTTAAAATAGTCGAAATGTAAAAATTTATTTTGAACACCCTGTAACATCTAACTCAAATTTCTTTACATATATCTTTTTTTTATCTCTATAGAACGCTCGTACCAATTATGAGTATTCCACCTTCAGAAACAATTGGTGATTTTTTACAAAACTGAAAACTAGTATTTTTTTAAAAAAATTGAAATATTAGAAAAAACTACTAGGTTTAGGTATATAACATTATTAATAAAAAAAGTTATAAAATTTTACGCAGAATTTAAAAATAAATTAGAAAATGGGATGTTCCATTTAAAAAAACATGTTATATCGGCCACACTTTTTTGAAGTACCCTGTATACTCAAAAATAATTTTAAACTATGCACCTTAGCATTCCCCAAAACTATTGTTTTTAACATTTTTTCGTCATTCCCCAAACAAATGAGATAATGAACTTTACTCTATCATTGACTCACCCTGTACATATGTTTTGTTTTTTCTTCGTTGATGCGTAGTCCCACGTTGTGAACTTGTTTTTCGACTTTTATGAATGTCTCCTTGCCTTTAAATCGGTTATTTCCAATCACATCCACGTCATCGGCAAAAGCCCGAAGCAGGTTGGGTTCGTCAATGTGGAACATAGTCATGGGGACCTGGATGTCTGAATTCCTAATAACATATTCAAGGGCGATATCATAGTTGAAGGCCAACTCTAATTTTACTTTGTGACTCCTTAGTACATATCTGCGGCAATTTTATTAGCTTTAGCTGAAATTCGGGTCGAATCGTATGCCTGCTTAAAATCAATAAACAATTGATGCAGGTCTCGGTTGGACTCCTAGCGATAGTTGATCCGTCTTACCTAAACCCACACTGGTAGTCTGCCATCAATTCCTCTGCGTACGGTTTAACTCTGTCGACAAATATAGTAGCCAGAATCAATAGGCAGTGTTTAAAAGTGCAATACCTCGATAATTGCAACACCTCATCTTGTTCTCCTTCTTGTGTAGTGGAACAATGCTCCGGTACGACTTGTTTAGGCTATTTGACCACTATTAGGTTGAATAAAGCTATTTGACCTGCTTCTCCTCCATATTTTAAGCACTCAACAGGCATACCTTAGCTTCTTGGTGCCTTATTTTTCTTAAATTTCTTTATTGCAAAACATACTTCTTAATAGAATGGGATTACATCTACTTCCCGTGTTTGTCTACTTGTAGCTGCGGTAGAGATACGGTTTTAGTTGCTCTCTAAATTTAACAATCCATGGAAGCAGTCACGCCAAGTGTTTGAAATTTCTGTAGAATCAGTTATTATTTCTCCATCAGTTCACTTCAGAACGCAGGTCTTTCTAGGGTGGAAGGCTTTTTTGCAGTTCGTAATTCCATGAAAAAAAACCCTTGTGTTATTATGATTCCCTCTTCTTGCTTTTCATCATTTTCTTGGCGTTGCTCCTTACCTCTTTGTATTCTTTCTGTTTAACCCAGTCGCCAGGGGTTTTGAGGTCTCATTAAATGTTAACAGACTGCATTTTGGCACACAGATAATTTTTTGGACGTAAAATACGATAAGAAAAATTTGATGTACGCTAAGCCCACAAAATCCAAAATAAAATCAAAAATTCGGTTTTTCGATAATATCTTGAATAATAATAAAGATATCGAAAAACTAATAGCACCACGTGAAAGAGCGAAAAATTCTACAAAAAAACGGTAAATAGATTTTTTTTATTAGCGTGAGAATTTATTATAAATTCGGGTAGGTGATTCAAAAAGTATAGCGCGCCAATCAGGTTAGTTTGAAAGTCTACGCGTACCGCTCGAATGTTAATCGATATTACTTGTTCTCAGAATGTAAAAAAACTAAAAGATAGCTTTTTGAGGAGGAGACTTTTAGGTTTCCGTTAATATTAATAGTTTATATTTTTGTTGCTTTAAAATCTGTAAAACATAAAACAAAATTTTTGTTTGCATGATTTTAACGAGCATATAGTAAATTACAAATATTTAATAAAATATAGTATTGAAAAAAAAATCCTTGTGTATATATCATTATTATACCTTAAGTTTCAACATAAGAATAATACCCACATTGGCTGTGTTATTTAAAAATTGAGTTTTAAAATATGAAAATTTGTATGCTGTAGTGCCCCGCAGGCAATTTTATTTTTTTTTTTTACGGGTCTAGCACACGTGCTGCAAGGAAGTCCCTCAAGCTCTCCAGGAGCGGCGCGTGTGCGGAAAAAGCGATTCACGTCGTTCTTGAATCGCTGCAAATTGTACTCGGTGGGAAACACAACCCTGGGCAAATTATTCCAAAAGGATGATGTTCTCCATATAAAAGACTGTCTTAGAAGCGTTGTACGCGGAGTAACAAGCTGAACCTCATACGGATGTGAAATATTAGCGCCACGTGTATTTCTAACATGCACCGCTCTGGGAGGAATTAAGCTGGCTACATCCTTCGAATACTTTCCATGAAAATATTTGTAGAACAGACTCAAGTCGCCAATCGTTCTTCGATATTCCAGCGAATTAAGGCCGCCGGTCAGTTCCGGGTCTCCAATCAAATGAACAGCTCTCAGAATCCAACAAATGCAGCGTATGTTTGGGAACGGAGCCCCAAACATGGGAGCAGTATTCCATAGTTGATCGAATTTGAGCTTTGTAAGGAATTAACAGTTGTTGTGGAGTGTAAAGCTTTCTGGTTCGAAATAATATTCCCAACTTTGCCTATGCCTGCAACATGTTCATGCCAGGACATATTTGCTTCAAAATTAACGCCCAACAAATTGAGTGACGATGCTACGGGAATGGAATGCCCCGATATAACTATGTCGGGTTCAGCAACGTTAACTTTTTAGAAAAAACTGCCGCCTGGGTTTTTGTAGCGTTAAATTCCACTTGGTTACTGTCACCCCAAGGTCCAGGTCTTTGTTAAGTTGAACGATGTCCGAGCGTTCAAAGTAAATGAAGAGATAAGCGTACTGTCATCTGCAAAGCTGTAGATTGGATTCCCGATCTTTTCCAGCAGATCGTTAATGTAAATGAGAAAGAAAGTAGGAGACAGTATGGAGCCTGGGGCACACCGGCGTTGATAGTGAAGGTGTTAGAAAGAAATCCTTCTACCGCCACTCGTAAAGAACGCTCTCTGAGGAAACATGAGAGCCACAAACAGAAGTTTTCAGACATACCACAAGAGCGTAGCTTAGCCAACAGTCCATCGTACCAAACACGGTCGAATGCCTTGGATATGTCAAGAGCAACAGCTCGAAATTCTCCAAAGTGTTCAATTGCGTTGTTCCAAACATGTGTTGCATAAGTCAGAAGATCTCAGGTTGATCTATGTTTACGAAAGCCATATTGGTGATCGCTAATAATGTTGAATCGTTCAAGATATTTTAGAAGTTGCTGATTGATAACCTTTTCCATGACTTTCGATATTATTGAAAGCAGTGCGACTGGTCGGTAGTTATTTTGCAAGGTCTTCTTGCCTTTTTTAGGTATCGGCTGAACTGTGACACATTTCCAGCAGGAAGGAAATATTCCCTTTCTGTAGGATAGGGTGGAAAGCCTACAGACAACTGGTGTTAGTTCCCTCGCACAGTTTTTGAGAACTATGGCAGATATTCCGTCAGTGCCAGAAGCCTTCTTGGTGTCTAGCTTCATTAAAATACGCTTTATGATACGCTGTCTGAAGATAACATCGGGCATCCTTGACTGCAATATGGGAATGTGAAGCAAAGGGTTCAGCCAACAAGTTGGCTTTCTCAACAGGTGTCGTTGGAATGAAATTATCAGGCCGTGTGAGTGGTGGTATGGTTGATTTGGTGAAATTTTGACTAACTGCCTTAGCGACTGCCCAAAAGGGCCTGGAATTGCTGGGACAAGCAAGAAGTTTGTTTCTAATTCGCTGATTGTGTGCCTCCTTGGTTTCATCGATAATTCCTTTGCATCTGTTCGGGGCGCGAACAAAGGTATTACGATCTATGGTGTTGGGATTTTCACGCCATTGTCGGTAGGCAAGCAACAGCTTCTTTGCATTTTCGATCAAACCAAGACTTGCCGTTGGAAGAGCATTTCTTCGAAACAGGGATGTAAGCTTCCATACCAGCCAAAATAACATTGGAGACCTCCCTGGCGCAGTCAGATGGGTTGTCGGATCGAAAACGAACGTCCATCCAAGGGAAAGTTCGAAAATATTCCATGAGATTTTCCCATTTAGCAGATTTGTAGTGACAAATCTTGCGCGGCTTAGGCGCCTCTCTGTCACTGATTGGTAGAATACTCGATGTCGAAAGCAGTTTATGGCCGGAAGAACCTAACGGCGGATTTTCGATGACCGTGTAAATCTCCAGATTGGTGGTTAAAAACAAATCAAGAAGACTGGCGAACTCGTCTCGGTCAGGCATCCGTGTTGGTTCGTCAATAAGCTGAGTTAAGCCACAACTGATTGGGAATGATTCAGGTTCACGATCTTGTTCGTCGGTAGTATTTGAATATTTAAGCCAGTTGATATTGTGGACATTAAAGTCACCCGGGATGGCAATTTCGGCACTTGGATATTTATTTTGTAAATGATCGATGGTGTCTACAAGAGAAGCGAAAAGGGTTCGACAGTTGGTATCACTTGGTGGTCGATAGAGGATACAGATGAACCTAGTGGTATGTTTAGTCGTTATTTTTAACCAAAGTTACGCCTAAATCGGGAATAGAAGTCATAACCAGGATAAAGATAGTTGGCTGTACTGGTCGATGAACTGACCTTGGTTTCACAGAGAGCGAGTACGTGAGGTTTATTTGATTACAGGTGTTGGTGCAATGAATTTATGTTCGAGTTTAAACCTCGTATGTTGCAAAAATCTATTTTAAAATTATGATCTCTACATGTCGACGCCCCTTAGCCAGCCTCCACTTGGAGAACCGAACGGGGGGGGGGGGGTATTTTACCTCCGGAATTTTTTGTGTTCAAAGCAGTACGAAATGGTAAAGAAAAGTGGGACAATTTTTTTAGTTTTTTTTTAGTGACGGTTAAAAGTATACTTGATATTAGAAAATCATTAAAAACTTAAAAAAAACTTTCCGTTTTTTTTGTAATTTAGCTCTTAAAAAAATGTTCATTATAAACGTATTTTATTGCTTATTATTAATCAGAAAAATTAAACTTAAAATAAAAAAAAATATATATTTAAAGATGGGAAATGAAAGATAAAAGTCTAAGCTTTAAGTATAAACTATTTATATTTCATTGAAACATTCAGGTACAAAAAAAAACAGTTATTGAAAATACAAAAATTCTAAATTACTCGAAGAAATTAAATGAATTGATTTTTTTAAATCTGGCATCGGATTCTTAATGAGCACCCCGAGAAACCCCTTAATAGCCAATTTCAAAATATTTAACGGTATACAGAAACATTAATTTAATCATAAATAAGGTTGGAAGCATGATTCCCACTACAACTGAAGGGGTGAAACCAGCCATTTTATTTTAAATAATTTTTTTTAAATTACTGTTTTTTTTGTAAAATTTCCGATTTTTTTACGTAATACTATTTGTTTTTCGATATCTTTTTTATTTTTAAAGACATTTGCAAAAAAAAAACAAATTTTCTTTTTATTTTCGATTTTATACATACACTTTAGAAGAGCGAACTTTTTTTTATCGTATTCTACCTCCAAAAAACTACCTGTATGCCAAAATGCAGCCTGTTAACATTTAATTAGAGCTTTTCGTCAAAATTTGTCTCTAACGACTGGGCTAGTTGTGTTCTGTAGCATTAAATTTGAAGTATTTTAATGTTATGTTAATACAAATTTTATAGTTAGAATTTTTTCTTCAAAATTCATAGGATACTATCCTTCTTGAAAAAAAAATTAAACACTTAACTACATACGCTAGCTTAAAACATTTAACAGGCTCCAAGTACAAAAAGAAATATACTCTAGAGTTGAAGAAACTTGATAATGAGACGTTTGTTTGATAAAATTGCTAAGCGCATTGAGATAACTTTTGATAGAGTGCTAGTTGTCAACTTGGCACAACTTTGGAACTAAAGCTTTTAAATTATAATTTCTTGAAATTTCCCTCCATTCTAAGAAATTGCAGTCGTTAAAGTCAACTATATTCAAATAAAGCACATTATACGATCAACTTTAATGGACTTGAAATCAAAAAGTTTCACCTGATTATGATATAATTTCTAAGTAGGGTATTCTTTATAGAAGTGGAGCTAGTAGCGTCCAAACTTGCAGAATTTTGCCATGAATTATTGAAACACTTTTCGTTAATAAATCGTTTTTACTCACATATGATACACTCAGGCTGAAGAGCTCTATTGCACCTCTAAGTTTACGTCTTTTAATGGTCCATACAATAGATAAAATAAACATTATAGGATCGGAGTTCCTTGTTTCTTAATTCCATAATTATAATTATTTATAATATCAGTGTCTAGCGTAAGGAGAGGTGTTCGCCAGGGCTGTGTATTTTCGCCTTTACCGTCTAAAATGTACTCTGAACGACTATTTAGGGAGGCACTGCACAACGTTCAGGAAGGCCTGGTGGTAAACGGCGAAATAATAAATAACCTGAGATATGCCGACGACACTGTCCTTATAGCCGACACACCTTATAAAGCGGGTATTAACTGTAGCAGTTTAACTGCAAGAAAACTCATACTCTAATAAGCAGTAAAAGCAGCGTATTTAATGGGATGCAAAGTATACTATCCTATCTAACCCTCAGAATTCATACCAAAGTCAGAGTGTTGCGGTACTACGTCCTCTTAGTCCTCTTGTATGGAGCGGATGCGTCTATCCTGACCGATGTTTCCTGCAGAGGCACTGATGCTTTTGAGATGTGGTGTTATCGTGTGGAGTTCATCGTGTGATAAATGAAATGGTATTGTAAAGCGTAGACAGAGAATTAGAATTTCTAACAATTGTTAAATACAAGAAAATAGAGTACTTTGGGCACATCATGCGAAATGAAAAATTCCGCCTTAGATAACTCAACCTACAGGAGAAAATAGAAGGTCGAAGATCAATAGGGCACCGAGGAGTGTCATGGCTCCTAAACTTACAGATATGGACAGGAATGACATCGGCATTATTTAGCTCAGCGGCGAAAAACGTAATATGGATCAACATGATGGCCAACATTCACTGGGGATATATACTTGAAGTAGAAGAAGATAATATCAGCCATATTTTAATAATATTGCTAGAGACTTTAAAATGGATATGATTCCGCAAGATGGATGTAAAATTGTAATGGTGAATACCCCTAATTACATTTTACGGTCAAGGCTGATTTTTAGTAGTAGATTTTTAGTATCATTTTTAAAAAACTGCGAAAAATCGTTGTCCCCCCTTATCTCGAAAAGTATTGATTCAAAAATTTTGAAAAAATTCTGGAATATTCCTCACAGGGTATAGATTGAACGAAAATTATCATGAGTGCATCACCTTAATAATTTATCTCGTATATAAAAAACAAAAATTTCAAGGTCATCAGTTTTTAGTAAATATCGGAAAAAACTTTGTTGAAACCTCATGTGGAGTGTGTTTTGTGAAGGCATTGTTTATTTTATATCTCCACAACAAAAATTTTTATTTTAAAAGCAATCAACGTACGGAACACTAATTGCGCAAGTCCAACTGGTATTTGACCGATTATCTATAATATATATAAAATGCAACGTCTCTCTGTCTGTCTGTCTGTCTGTCTGTCTGTCTGTCCGTTAGTGACCTTATCACTGGAGAACCACTTATCCGATTTACGTACTTTTTTTTTAAAACATACATATGTTCTCTGGCCAGGTTATAGGCTATATTTTTTTAGGATAGGTAGCATAAGGAATGAGCAGTGACGATAATAGTGAATGAAGTCGGAAAAAAGTTTATCGCTAGCGCGTTCCCTTGCAATACACAGTCTAAACCATTAAATATGGAACAATATTATGTAGTAGAGAATATCTAGAATCTATAATATATATAAAATGCAATGTCTCTCTGTCTGTCTGTCTGTCCACTGGTGCGTTCATCACGCGAGAACCACTTATCCGATTTACGTCTTTTTTTAAATTCATACATATATTCTTTGGCCAGGTTATATAACAATAATAATAATAATCTATACCTATAATATAAACAAATTGCAACCTCTCTCTGTCTGTCTGTCTGTCCGTTAGTGCGTTTATCCCTCGAGAACCACTTATCCGATTTACGTGATTGTTTAAATTCGTACATACTCTGACCAGGTTTTAGATATATATTTTATTACATCTATAATATATATAAAATGCCACGTCTCTCTGTCTGTCTGTCTGTCTGTCTGTCCATTAGTGCGCCTATCACTGAAAAACCACTTATCCGATTTACGTACTTTTTTTTTTTTAAAACATACATATGTTCTCTGGCCAGGTTATAGGCTATATTTTATTACGATAGCTAGGATAAAGAATGAGCAGTGACGTAAAATAGTGAATGATGTCGCAAATAAGTTTGCCGTTAGCTCGTGCCTTTGCAATACACAGCCTAAACCATTAAATATGGAACAATATTATGTATCTGTATATGTATAATCTATAATATATATAAAATGCAATGTCTCTCTGTCTGTCTGTCTGTCCATTAGTGCGTTTATCACGCAGGAACCACTTAGCAGATTTACCTGTCTTTTTTTTAAATTCATGCATATATTCTTTGGCCAGGTTATATAATAATAAAAATAATCTATATCTATAATATATATAAAATGCAATGTTTGTCTGTCTGTCTGTCTGTCTGTCTGTCCGTTAATGCGCTTATCCCTCGAGAACCACTTATCCGATTTACGTGATTTTTTTTAAATTCATACATATGTTCTCTGACCAGGTTATAGGTATATATTTTATTACATCTATAATATATATAAAATGCAACGTCTCTCTGTCTGTCTGTCTGTCCGTTAGTGCGCTTATCACTCGAGAACCACTTATCCGATTTACGTGTTTTTATAAATTTATACATATGTTCTATATAATTCGATATAAGCCTAGATAATGGGAGATAAGGTGAGATAATTGGAGATAAGGAGAAATAATGGGAGATAAGTCGAGAAAAGCCTCGATAATGGGAGATAAGGTGAGATAATGGGAGATAAGTATAAATAATGGGAGATAAGGAGAGATAATGGGAGATAAGCAGAGATAAGTCTAAATAATGGGAGTTATGGTGAGGTAATGGGAGATAAGGAGAAATAATGGGAGATAAGGAGAAATAATGGGAGATAAGGAGAAATAATGGGAGATAAGTCGAGATAAGCCTAGATAATGGGAAATAAGGTGAGATAATGGGAGATAAGAAGAAATAATGGGAGATAAGGAGAAATAATGGGAGATGAGCAGAGATAAGCCTAGATAATGGAAATTATGTAGAGATAATGGGAAATAAGGAGAAATATTGGGAGATAAGGAGAAATAATGGGAGATATTTTATTACGTTGGGTAACATAAGGAATAAGCAGTGACGATAGTAGTGAATCAAGTCCACGCGAGCGGAGCCGCGGGCCCGGCTAGTATTATATATATCAAATTCTCAGTATCTAAAAAAATAGACTAAAATTCCTTTATGATGTACGTCCTCAGACTAGAGCATCAAGGGTGTGCTTGAGAGAGATAGATATATGAAGCTATTGATACTTTCTGCCTCGCTATTATGAACCGAAGTCCAAGAAATATGGTTTTGGATATATCATTCGTGGGTGAAATCATTATTTTTTTATATAGGTGAATGACCGTATATTTTCATGTCGGTAGTAACAGACAAAAGAAAATAATATATAAAACAATCCGCTCGAAAAATATTTACATATAGTTAGTAAACCAGAAAATTCCACGGAAAAGGTCATAAAATGTTTTACGTAAAAATCAGATGATTGATTTAATGGAATGCAAATAAATGATAAGCTTAATAACAAAAATGTAGTCTGGGCCGAATATAAATAATAACTTATTTCTAATAATGCGCTAGGAGATTTAATATTTACCCATCAATCATTTTTTCATAATTCCCGATGCAGTCAGCATTCCTGAACGTTTGTTATAGGTCATACCGGATAAGGAAAATCGAAAAAATCCATTACCGACGCTTTATATAATATTACATACTACACCTTCTGTCCAAAAATAAGTCGCAAAATTGAAACACATTTTATATACTCTTCCCAAGCTACAATAAAAAATTTGACAAGGTTAGTTAATTGGATTTTTTAATAAAATTATAATTATCATAAATAATATTAATAATCAATACGAAAAACATTTTAAAAATTGTTTACAATTAATTATAAATGGATTAAAATTTACAAAATTAAAAAAAGTCACGTGGCCACAAAAGCGCCACGATTGGCTGCCATGTTTGTGACGTCATTATGTTAAAGTGTTTTCTTGTAAGTACTGTACTGTACAGCTTCTACCTGTATATATACTGGCAGAATTAATAAATACATTATTATATTAAAACACTTACATCGAAGTAATCTTCACAATAGAAAAAATTTGATTGTGTTTTAGGATTAATCCGTCGTGCTGCTTGGAACCACTGATTTTGACGTTTAACTTATTGTGGCATATTTTAAAACATTTTTTCGGTAGTTATTTTTGTAGTATTTGTACGAAAAGGTACTAAACAGGCCCGATAACTTTTTAGATTAGACATTTTCAATAAATTTATCAATACACTGATGATAATACCAAGAATAAATTGATTGAAAGCTAAAACACTCCTATCAGCTGTCTGTGATGTTGAGGAGAAATAAACATTGTGACGTCACACGGGCTCAGGTGTTTTCGGGAGCTCGGTATTATTTATGATCTTTAAATTTATGACAAAACATTTTTTTTTTCAAAACTCCAATTCACTTAATGAGTGAAACGGCGCTAAATTACAAACTTGATTTTTACTGATAAACTGTCTTTTGGTGTTTACTGAAAAATCCTCGATCGATAACCTGGTGCATTTTTGTTCAAGAGTGATCAGATGGCCTGTACCATGATACTCATACCATACCCAACGACTTCTCGGCACCAACCGTTTCAAAACTTTTCGCTAAAACTCACTATGGACGATTTGGCTAGGCAGATAATTCGCATTTTGAGGAAGTAGTCAGTAATCATTGATACTCTAACCTGATTTTTTTTTGGTGCGAAATTCAAAAAAAAAAAAAAAAAATTTTAATGGAAAAATCCATATGTATATATCGAAATGTATATATTGTGTAGGTACGGAACTCACATAATATGTGCAGATATATGTCACAAACATATTTATCAAATTTCAGAACGATTGGAGTACGGACCGTAAAGTTATGCCCCAAAATACCAACGCACCAACCTCAAAACCCTCATTTTTCGGCTGTCTAAGTATAATTCTCTTTAATCCTATCAAGTTTGTCATTTTCTAAACTTCAATTGATATGAAAACTGTAATTTAAAAATTTTTTACGGTAACAAATACATAAAATCAACATTGTGACATCACACGAGCTCGGGTTTTTTCGGGAACTGTCGGCGCGTCGTCGGTTTTAAGTTTAAAAATTTATTTTCAATGTGATATAACTTTTTAATTATAATGAAAAAAAAAGCAATATGTGATCTTTCCATTTATGACAAGACATGTTTAATCAAAACCCCGCTTAATGAGTCAAACGGCGATAAATCACAAACTTGGTTTTTACTGAGAAACTGTTTCTTGGTGTTTACTGAAAAACTCTCGATCGATAACCTGGTGCATTTTTGTTCAAGAATGATCAGCTGCCTGTACCATGATATTCATATCATACCCAACAACTTCTCGCCACCAACTGCTTCAGAACGCATGAAATCGTAGAAATTATTGTCATAATTTTTAACTTTCAAGGCAATTTGATACTTTGTTTTAAGTTCATATACTTCCGGCACTATTATTTTTTTATATTCTCCATAAAGCTCGGTTGCCTTTTCGACAGAAATATAAAGATTTATAAACTTTTGTTCACAAGCTGTTGAAAAATTTACTATTTTTCAAATTATAGGAGGCCTTCTAGTTGAATTATTTCACATTTTCAGTTTCAATCTTTTTAAAAACTGTCAAAGAGAAGTATATGACATAATAGAAATTTAAAAATCAGTTATTTTAACTTTTTAGAATTCAAAAATGATATAATGTGTTGGGTATTCTATATCAAATAGCTACTCGTTTTTACGGTCAAATTTTACTCATAATTGAACACAGAAGTAGCTAAAACTTAAACTTAATACCTTTTTAGTGTTCTGTACGAGACAATATATATGTTGTAATATTGGCGCACACTTTTCTTTATATTATTTTTAAAAAACCGGCCAAGTGCAACTGGGACTGGCCCAATTAATGTTCCGTATGTTGATTGCTTTTAAAATAAAAGTTACGAAGGTATAAAATGATCAACAACTTCACAAAACACACCCCAAATAAGTTTTCAACAAAGTTTGTTTCCAATCTTTACTGAATACTGATGACCTTCAAATAAATTATTAAAGGTAATGTACTCGTGATAATTTTCGTTCAATCTACACTCCATGGAGAATATTCCAGAATTTGTTCAAAATTTTTTGATCAGTACTTTTCGAGATAAGAGAGGGGACAGTGATTATTCGCGACTTTTTAAAAATAATACAAAGAAAAGTGAGCCCAAGTATTACATTATATATATATTTTTTACTCGTGTTTTCACAAGCTTTCATTCGATGACCTAAATCATTTTTTTTTTCACTTTCGATTTTACCCTTCAAAACTAACCCCTTAAGTCAAAATTTAACTTTCAAAACTACACGGCTCTGATGAGGCCATCAATTCCTATATTATTACAAAATTTCAACTTTCTATGACAAATAGTTTCGGAGAAAATCGGGTGTGACAGACAGACAGACAGACACCGAAGTCATCTTATAAGTGTTCCGTACGGAACACTAAAAATTAAGAGCCCGCATTACAAACATGTCTTGTCAGATACCGACTCAGTACTAATCAGACCAACCAGAATAAGACAAAAAGTTCCTAACATATATGTATATATTTTCACGTTTTCTCTTAATCAATAATGTATAATAGATATAGCAACTTAGCTACCTAATAACCAATAAATCAAAATAAATGAATCTAAAATGTAGTGGTAAAAGTTTAAAAGAAATATTTACATAAATATTTGTTAAATTATAAACAAATAAAATAAAATTGTTTTGTCACGGTATCAAATGCTTAAAGATATTAGTCCCGGTTCAATTCACAACTTTCGACGAAATAAACCTTCACCATTTTGTCAACCAATTAGTTTTTTTATATACCAGATAAATTATCAAACGTAATGCATTCGTGATAATTTTCGCTCAATCTACATTTTATGGAGACTGCTCCAGAATTTTTTCAAAATTTTTTGATCAGCGCTTGTCGAGTTGGACAGGCGTTTTTTGGGCATTTTTTAAAAATAATACAAAGAAAAGTGTGCGCGAGTATTACATCATACATATTTTTGAATTCTTATTTTCACAAGCTCACATTTGACACTCCATGCGATGATCTGGTAAGTTACGAAGGTATAAAATGATCAACAGCTTCACAAAACACACCCCAAATGAGTTTTCAACAAAGTTTTGTTCCGATCTTTACTAAAAACTGATGACCTTGAAATTTTCGTTTTTTTATATACCAGATAAATTATTAAAGGTAATGTACTCCTAATAATTTTCGTTCAATCTAAGCCCTGTCTAGAATATTCTAGAATTTTTTCAAAATTTTTTAATTAGTACTTTTCAAGATAAGGAGGGACAGCGCAATTTTTTTAAAATAATACAAAGGAAAGTGTGCGGAAGTATTACAATATATATATATATATATATATATATATATATATATATATATATATATATATATATATATATATATTTTTGAACTCGTGTTTTTACAAGCTTTCATGTGACACCTAACTCGATGACCTGGTAAAAAATTTTTTTTTCATTTCCGATTTCATCCCCCAAATCCAACCGCTTAAGTAAAAATTTAACTTTCAAAACTACACGGCTCTAATAAGACCATCACTTCCTATTTTATTGCCAAATTTCAACTTTCTATGTGAAATAGTTTCAGGGAAAATCGGGCGTGACAGACGGACAGACACCGAAATGATCTTATAAGTGTTCCGTACGAAACACTAAAAACAGGCAAAATTCTCTGTCCCTCCGCACTATCTCTAAAAGTACTAATCAGAAAATCTCAAAAAAATTCTGGAATATTCTGCATGAGGTGTAGATTGAATAAAAATTATCACGAGTACAGGACCTTTGATAACACTGGCCTACACACATTTTGGTGCCTAGAATTTTAGACCTGATTTTAAGGGTGTCTTATAAGGTGATGTCAAAAATATTACTGCTAATGAGATAGAAAAAAAATGCATTTTTACAAAAATATGGCTTTATTATAACATTCTGCATGAAGAACTCGCTTTTTAAGTAATTTTTTAGAGTGAAATTGTCTTGGGCAATCTCGCATAAGTCCCCAGCAATAGCCTGCCATCATATGAACGTCCCATCTGCCTTAATACCTGTTCTCCATTGTTTTTATATCTTGATGGAAACGTTCTCCTTGTTCTTCGCTCAAATCTCCTAGGTTATGTTGAAAATGATCTATATGACTATTAAGGTAGTGTATTTGTACGCTCATGTAAAGTCATGAAGCATTTCATCAACTAACTGTACATAGTTTTCAGCTTTGTAATTTCCGGGGAAATTTTGCACAACCGCTACAAAAGATTTCCACGCAAGTCGTTCAACTTCAGTCATAGATATCTCAAAATTAGTGGAGTCTTTAATTAATCGACATATTTGGGCCCATCAAAAATGCCTGCTATTAGTTTTTCAGTACTTAATCCAGGAAATTTTTGAGATATAAAATGGATGAATTGACCATTTTTGTCCAGAGCTTTAACATACTGCTTCATTAGCTCTAATTTTATGTGCAAGGGTGGAAGAATGATTTTTTCTGGCGGAACCAAAGGCTCATTTATCATATTTATTTCACCAACGACCAAAGCATATCTCACAGGACAATTTTTTGTATCCAGTGTCTTGATTTGACTCGACTGTCCCACAAATAAATAAAACATGAATATTTTGTATAGCCACTTTGTTGTTCCATGAAAAAATTAACCATCTTCAAGTCGACACATATCACCCATTTATGTTCAACATATTTTATTTCCTGTAAAAGTACTAAAATCACTTGATGTTCTTCTTTCATACAAGTAAAGTGGGCAATCGGAATAGAAGCATGTTTATCGCCATTCTGTAAAAGTACAGCTTTTAGACTTCGTTTACTGCTGTCAATAAAGAGACGCCAATCACTTGCCTGATAGATCTCCAAGTTCATGAAAATGAGTATGCCTCTCACAACACTACAATATACTAAATTTTCATCAGAAGAAAAAATTGGAATAAGTTTTGTTCTCTCGTGAGATATGAAGAAATTTTTACATCAGAGGATAGTGTCTGATGAGATCATTAAGCTCTTCTTGTGAAAATAAATTAGGATTCGATGTTTCTGCACGATATTCACTTCCTTGGGAAGCACTGGGTTCTTCAATTTCTTCATCCTGGAATTGTGATCACTGATGAAAAACTGGTACCGGAACGTTTTCTGAACAGGGTATTAGTTTTCTTGCTGAAGAAATATTGGGATATTTCGATTTATGACGATTGGTTTTATTGATGCCCACTATATTTATCATACTGAAATAATAAATAAATAAATAAAATAAATAAACTTTTATTTCATGAGACCTTATACAAGGTATAGAAAAAATTAAAACAAGTCACAGAATGTATACATCCTGTGAAAATAAGGATCTAAAAAGCTTTACAGATGCACGTACTCTAGCTCACATACAAATATTTATAATATAAAGATCCGAAAAGTTACAATTACACGTACTCTAGCTTACATACAAACATTTATAATATAAAGTCCTCAATCTGAAAAAAATGCTGAGTGCTATAAGGGACATTCTCAATTAGCAATCTTGATATTAGTTTCTTATACATACTTAAATTTAAAGATTTAATGCTAGTCGGCAGACTATTAAAAAGCTTTATGCCGCTGTAATAGGGACTCCTTTCAAATAGAAATAATGTGTGTCCGTGTATTACTAAATTTTTGTTATATCTTGTATCGTAATTATGCATGTCGGCTATGGCTACAAATTTATTCAAATTACTCTTAACATAAATCAGAACCTCCAGTATGTACATAGCAGGTAGAGTGAGTATAGTAAATTTTTTGAAAAGTTCACGGCATGAATGTGTTGATCTGACACCTGCAATATTTCGAATTGATTTTTTTTGCATTCTAAATACTCTGACCATATTAGGGGAAGCACCCCAAAATATTAGGCCATATTTCAATCGAGACACAAAGTGTGCATAGTAATAAGACATTATTGTATTAAAGTTAACAACACTTTTTTCGAAAAATGGCAAAACACACCGATGAAAGCCTTTTGCATAATTCATTTATATGACATCCCCAATTTAAACTATTATCTATATAGACACCTAACAATTTAGTCTCCGTTACCTGAGCAATAGAATGTCCGGTTACGTCAGTCCTAATCAAAAAACTCCAACAAGTTGGGATGCCCTAGGCACAAAATTTAGCATTAAGACTTAACATATTAGTTTAGAACCACTGTTCAAAAACTCTTAACATATTCTGCAGTTTATCTAGACCAAAACATACATAACTGTTATCGTCTGCAAACATGGTGAAATTACTTTGGTCATTAACGATATTCGGTAAATCGTTTACAAAAATTAGAAAAAGCAGCGGTCCGAGAATGGACCCCTGTGGAACACCCGTAGAAACTTTCATTCCATTCGACCTCACTCCATCAATATCTACAACTTGATATCTACCTTTTAGATATGACTGTAACCAGTCACTTACATTACCTCTTAGTCCATATCTGTCCAACTTTGATATTAATAGATTATGATTGATCATATCAAAAGCCTTACTTAGGTCCATGAAAAGTCCAAAGCACTTTTTACTATTATCCAGCTGCTCATAAAGCCTTTCAACAAACTGCAGTATTGCAGAAGATGTATTCCTGCACTTCCTAAATCTATGTCGACGATCGCTAAGAATTCGAAATACTGTTAGGAAATTACTTATTTGTTCAAAAACAACCCTTTCCAGTACCTTAGAAATTGAACTTAATAAAGATATAGGCCGATAATTTTCACACAACATACTATCGCCTTTTTTAAATAAAGGTATTATTCTAGCAGTTTTAAACACATCTGGAAATGTTGCACCTTCCAGAGATATGTTTATTAAGTACGAAAGTGGTTTCACTATAAAGTCAGTAATAGACTTTAATACATTATTGAAAATCTCGTCAATTCCAAATGAATTTGATTTTTTTAAAGATCTTATTATCCTCAACATACGAGTATCTTGTTATAGGACAGGTGATAAAAACATGGTACTGTTATTTATTGGAAAATTCAAGTATGCATTATCAGCATTTCGATTTAACCTAAATTTTTGAAGTGCGTTTACAAAATATTCATTGAAACCATTAGAAATTTGGAGTTTATCATTCGTTGTTTTACTATTAAATATCATTCTAGAAATTCTATTCGTATTGTTGCAAGATAATGTGTCTGTGATAATATTCCAGACGGCTTTACTTTTATTAGTAGAGGCGGTATATGACTTATCATTATATATTTTTTAGCAGTCCCTATAACATTCTTGTATATTTTTTTATAATCTATAATGGTTTTTGATTATGACACTATTTGAATCAACGACCAACTTATAAAGTAATTTCAAATTTTTCGAAGACGTACGGATGCCCCGAGTAATCCAAGGCTTTTTTCTATTTCTATCCAGAAAAATCTTTTTTAAAGGAAATGCTATATTTATATAAGTTGACAATAGTTCTGTAAAAACCCTAAATGCATCATGGACATCGCACGCCTCATACACTGACAACCAAGTCTCTTCGCGCAAGTAATGATAAAGCGCATAGTTAACCGCACTAAAAAAAAACGTTTATAAACAAAACGTGTGCCGCACACCTCAAGAGGTCTTAAATTAATTTCAAATATTTGATAAGAATGATCAGACAGACCATTATCATCAACTACAGCCTTATGGTCATCATTACAAAAGTTGGTACAAATATAGTCCAGGGAAGCATTAAGTCTTGTAGGTGAATCGACATCGCATGTAAAGCCGTATGCAGCCAACAAATTAATTAATTCGTTTCGTTCGATAGAGCTACTAAGAAAATCAATATTTAGGTCCCCACATATGATGATGTATTCATGTTTTTATTATTTTTTACGTTGATTTCTAGGAAATTTGCAAACTCCTCAAGAAAACTATTTACATTAATAGATGGGGATCGATAAATACAAAAGATCCCAATAGGTACACTATTCTGTAAGGAGATGCTGACTCCACAAACTTCAAAAATTTTTTCAATACTAGTTAAATTATTTAACTTGTTACTAACAGAAACAAGATCTGATCTGCAAAACACTGCAACACCACCATGTATATTCTCCGATCGACAAAAACTCGCGATTAAATTAAAGACTTTAAGGCCTACTTTATTAAACTTATCTTGCGTCATCCAATGCTCAGAAATGCACAATATATCAACAAGACCTTGCGCCAAACTAACCTCCAGAACATCAAATTTATTTCCTAAACCCTGAACATTCTGGTGACACAATCTAAAAACACTTTCGTCTCACTCGACGTACATTGCTCTAGTTGCTATTCGCTATCTGACTTAATTTTTTGTTTTGCTGAATTCAGGTGTCGTTGCAATGTTTGACAGTTTGACGCATCAAATGCAGAGTGACAGATGTCAAGAGATAGATTTAGTTTTCGGTTTGAGTCCAGACAGTTTTACACATTTTACTTCCTTACATTGACAGTCACCTTTTATATGATCACGTTCACCACACTTTATGCAAATAGTCGTCGTGATGATTTTTTTTGTTCTTACCAAATCATGGGTACTCCAGAGATTTACGTGTACCTTTATTCGATTGTCGCAGATATTCAATGCACATTTTACATACGCTATGAGGAACCCACGCTTTATCTTGATTGCGAATTTCTATACTGAAGTAAGCAAAATACAAACGTGTCACAGTATCTCATCAGGATCGTTAACACAACGTCTTAACTTACTATCCGTTATGAAATAATAAGACTAATTTTATCAATATTATTGTAAAACTTGCTGTTTTTTAGTGTTCCGTACGGAACACTTATAAGATCACTTCGGTGTCTATCTGTCTGTCTGTCTGTCTGTCTGTCTGTCACACCCGATTTTCTCCGAAACTATTTGACATAGAAAGGTCAAATTTGGTAATAATATAGGAATTGATGGCCTCTTCAGAGCCATGTAGTTTTGAGAATTAAATTTTGACTTAAGGGGTTAGTTTTGGGGGGTGAAGTCAGAAGTGAAAAAAAAATTTTTTTACTAGGTCATCGAGTGTGATGTCAAATGAAAGCTTGTGAAAACACGAGTAAAAAATATATATATAATATTGTACTTGCGCGCACTTTTCTTTGTATTATTTTTAAAAATTCGCGAAAAATCGCTGTCCCGGGCCTTATCTCGAAAAGTACTCATCAAAAAATTTCGAAAAAATTCTGGAATATTCTCCACGGGGTGTAGATTGAACGAAAATTATCACGAGTGCATTACCTTTAATAATTTGTATGGTATATAAAAAGAAACAAAAATTTCAAGGTCATCAGATTTCAGTAAAGATTGGAAACAAACTTTGTTGAAAACTCATTTGGGGTGTGTTTTGCGAAGTCACTGATCATTTTATACCACCGTAACATAAATTTTGACATAAGGGGTCTTTTTGAGGGGTGAAATCGGAAGTGAAAAAAAATTTTTTTTACTAGGTCATCGAGTGTGGTGTCAAATGAAAGCTTGTGAAAACACGAGTAAATATATATATATATATATATATATATATATATATATATATATATATATATATAATGTAATACTTGCGCACACTTTTCTTCGTATTACTTTTAAAAAATCGCTGTCCCCTACCTTATCTCGAAAAGTACTGATCAAAAAATTTTGAAAAAATGCTGGAATATTCTCCACGGGGTATAGATTGAACGAAAATTATCACGAGTGCATTACCTTTAATAATTTATTTGGTATATAAAAGACAAAATTTCAAGGACACTAGTTTTCAGTAAAGATTGGAAACAAACTTTGTTGAAAACTCATTTGGGGTGTGTTTTGTGAAGTCACTGATCATTTTATACCACCCTAACAAAAATTTTTATTTTAAAAACAATCAATGTACGGAACACTAATTGTGCAAGTTCAACTTGCACTTGACCGGTTTTTTTGAATAAGATGGCTAAAAATAAAAATGAGGTTAGGTAGTGAACTAGAGCTGAAAGGATAAAATGAATTTTGTCGATGTATAGTATGTTACCTTCCTTATCAACTATATGTTAGATAAAAACGGAGCTGCACCAAGACAACATATTTTTTTGTAGACTTGTGTTATTTAAAAAAGTTGAGAAATTTTATTAAATTAGCTATTTTTATATATAATGCGTAAAATGCTACTTTGTACATAGGGGTATTTCAGCGTTTTAGGCGATTTCCTAAAACTTGTCCCAGGTAGAAAAAAATTGATACCTAACAATGTTAAATAGGCATAGATTCTGTACAGTTCCTTCCTCCTATATACGTATTTATTTCTTGGCGTCTCTTATCCCACATTTTATTTTTTTCTGTTATTATTGTTTTTCTGGTTTGCCTCTTAATTTCCTTGAGTGCGTATAAATCTTCAGGCCGTTTTGTCTTTAACCACTTCATATATAACTTTTTTTTCTTTTTGACCAGAACTTCTATCAATACATTCCACCATATTTTGTTACTCTCTTGATGTAGGCTCTGTACCGTATTTTGACATTTTTCTGTAAAAGACCATTCTGTAGAGATTTTTAGTTTTTTGCTGGTATAAGTAATGAGTACTACCGTCTTGTAGGCTATTTAAATTGCACCGTGGATATTTGATCTTTTCACTATTTCCAAGTTTTTATTCATTGTTGCAGGGTTTTTTTTGTTCTTCCACCATGGAAGCTCTTACTGCATAGTTGTCAGATCCGCACGTTATTCCTCTTTTTACTCTGATGTCATATATATGCAGTTTTGAATGTTCTTTGACGATGATATAATCAATTATAGACTTTAATTTTCGTTTTTGTTGTGGTGAACTTATGAATCATTTTGTGCTTAGAGAATCCATTTATTATTTTTAATTTATTATTCTCGCATAAGTCAATCAATCGTTCCCCATTGTCGTTTACATCGGGTTCACCGTAAGGATCGACTACAGAGTTGTTCCCCTTGCAACCAATATGACCATTAAAGTCGCCCAACATTATAATATCTCTTATAGAGCCAATTTTTCCTAATTCTTCATTTAGTCTATCAAAGAACTCGTCTTTAATTACCGTAGGCTTATCGTTTGACGGCGAGTATTCACCGAGTACCGTTATTTTTCTCCCGTGGGGTTAATTTCTAATTTGATTATATTTTCATTTATTGCTTGCCAATTACTGATTTTATTTTGACTTTCTTTGATTTTCGACTCTTTGATCTTTGGGCACTCCGCTGTATAAGTGTATATAGTTATTCACCATTTCGGTGCCTATTCGTTTTCTTTCAGTTTCTGTTAAAGCTGCTATATCCATACTGAGTTTCCCCATTTCCGATGTTATCTCTTCCAGTTTGCCCCTTACTACTCTAACATTCCACGTTCCGTAATTCATTATCCTTTTCCGCGCGTTTTGTCGCTTTCCAAGTTGACCATCATTTATTCCAAGGCTTTGTCTAGATTTTTTAGCATTTTACGTTTTTTTCCAAGTGATGAGGAGCTGGCCCATCGACTCAGTCCTCAACCTGAAGGACCAGGGTGTCTCTTTTCGTCATCTTTGACCTGTCCGGCTAAGGTGTCCCTGCCAATAGCTACGCTACCGCCGGCATAGCTCTTAGAATCATCGAACCGCGTAAGCCTCCGTATCCGGCAAAAGATGCTTTCGACAATATGGAGATACCATCGAGTAGGATATATATATATATATATACATATATATATATATATATATATATATATATATATATACATACATATATATTTATCACCCCGTGTTTCATTTGAAAATCATCAATAAAATTAACAAACGTTTACCAACAATATAGCGAAAAAATTATATTTTTAAATATTATTTTCTAGAAAACAAAATAACAAGAGAAGAAAAATAACAAATAGTGAAACAAATTTGGACAGTATGTTTAAATTATTTAATTTCTCATTTCAAAATGAAACAAAAGAAGACAAAAACGTTAATACCGGACTTGAAGAAGTTGGCAAAGTAACAGAACGAAAACAATAGAACTATGCATGAAATAGAGAACTAAAATTTTCATTTTTCTCATTTCGCTTGGCACACAATGCCTTTGTTATTTTAATAGCATGCCTCATATGACTCTAGGGTTTAAAAGACAAAGATCTTTTTTTATTTCACTTTTTATTTCGGTTTATGTACACAGTTTAAGTTTGCTGAAATAATTACAAAAAAAAATGTACTCCCTTCCTTTCCTTTCAGTCTCTCTCTTACTCTCATATATATATATATATATATATATATATATATATATATATATATATATATATATATATATATATATATATAAACGGTCCGTTATTTGCTAGCATAAATATATAAATACAAAAAAAAAATATTATAAGGGTAGCGAGGTCTAGTTTGGCTATTTTAGCTAACTAGCCTTATGCAACAAACTTACTCCAGGAATAAAATTAATTGGGAATTTATAGTTAAGAATTAAATAAATAAGTACACTAGTGAAAGTAATAAAAACGAGAAAAATCAACAAAATTGTGGGAAATTAATAATAACAAATTTAGTAACTAAAAAATGTTTGCACAGTTCATATACGAGTATTAGCTTCTCCCACTCTTAATATATTTCCTTAATTTTCTTTTAAAGCTAATGATTGAAGGTGTTCGCAATGTCACAATTTCTTCTAAAACAGTTAGAAGACGGTTAAGTGAAGCTGGATTAAACAGTAGGAGACCAACCACTACGCCCTTGCTTACTAGAGAGAACAGAGTGGCCAGATTACGTTTTGCTCGAAGTCACGAAAACTGATCTGTGGATGATTGGAAACAAGTTTTCTTCACAGATGAAACTAGGGTTAGTCTAAAACATCCAGATGGTCGTGAGCGAGTATGGCGAAGAACAGGAGAGAGGTTTGCTCCTTGCAATATATCTGCAAGGATTCGATTCGGCGGTGGCTCTGTTATATTCTGGGGTGGCATCTGCTTTGATGCTCGCACAGAGTTACTTCCTGTCCGTACGAGATCCACGAATGCTGACTACTATCTTGAGAATATTGTAATAGATCATGTGATGCCTTTCGGTCTTTTTGTGGGGCCCAATTTCCTGTTTATGCAAGACAACGCTCGACCTCACGTGGCTAGGGAGGTACTCGATTATCTTAATCAAGTTGATATACCGATTATGCAATGGCCACCAAAAAGCCCGGATCTGAATTCGATAGAACATGTATGGGATCACCTTAAGAAAAATGTGAAACGTCATATACCTGCACCTAGAAACCTGAGGGAACTTGAAAATGCAGTTATCACAGAATGGGAGCAAATTCCTCAAGATTTTATCCAAAATTTAATTAGAAGCATGCCTAGGCGCATAAACGCTGTCATCCGAAGTAGAGGAGGCAACACACGCTACTAGTGTCCCAGTTACACCATTAATTTTGCTACTAGTGTCCCAGTTTATTTTTTTCATTATTACATAATTTCAACGATTTTGTTATTAGGTCTTAAGAATAATTTTAATTCGAATCTTATAGAGAAATTTGGTAGCTAATTCACTTTTACAGTATCCGAATAAGTTTTTTCTAACTTTTAGTGTAACCAATGTTCATAAAAAGTTATTAAAATTAATTCATTATAGAGATTTGTATGATTTAATATATTGTTGCATTAATTTTGTCCAGGAGTGTATTTTATAAACAAACACGTAAATTGGATAAGTGGTTCTTGAATGTTAAGCGTACTAACGGACAAACAGACAGACAGACAGAGAGACGTTGCATATATATATATATATATATATATATATATATATATATATATATATATATATATATATATATATATATGTATATATATATATATATATATATATATATATATATATATATATATATATATATATATATATATGTATATATGTATTATTGTTATTATATAACCTGGCCAGAGAACATATGTCTGAATTTTAAAAAATTCACAAATCGAATAAGTGGTTCTCGAATGATAAGCGCACTAACGGACAGACAGACAGAGAGACGTTGCATTTTATATATTATAACGCTCTTTTTTCTATATTTTAATAAATACTTTATTTATTAAATAAGAACCGTTATTTGCCCTTATGTATATCTTAATTTTTGAGAATGGACTGAGAGAGTACAAAAACAAGATATAAGCTAGCCCGCTTTGTTTGGAAAGAAATGGAGATAGAGGTAATTTTTGTACGCCTTTGGAAAATAGTCTTTACAGTTGTTTGAAGCCTGGTTGTACTGTTTTGGGCACCATTCATTTTAGGATGAAAGGAATATAAGTTCAGCTCAAAAAATGAAAAAATACTGAAGATTATTTAGTTGTAGTTAGAAAATTGAATAAGATAAAACTTATACGTCCTGTAAGATAGAGCGGGAGGTCAGTGAAACACTACGCTGACACAAAGAAAAGTATATTAACAAAATAAAAAATTCTTACATGTATTACAGTCTTAAGATTAAGTAGACTAAATAAATAACCTTTTATGCTATGAGAGTGCACAAATTCACGGATAGCCTTTAACTTAGAATGATGAAGGAGTATAGTTTTTCGTATCACTTAGTTTTGAGAATGAAAAATTGGCTTTAAAAAGGCACGATATAGAAAGATTGTTCTAGATTCACTTCCTGTGAAATCGACTTCGGGATCACACGTGTTACGTTGTCGTTGGGAACACACTTTGTAGAAAGGAAGTAAGATATTTAAACTGATGTACTAATGACTTACTGCTTGCCTTCTCCTCGTGGGTTTTCTGTCCACTGCTTAGCCTCTCCTGATGAGATTCTCATCAAAATATTGACTCACACACTGGTCCCTCATTTTCATTTGGGTTACTGATCACTACTTGACCCGAAATGCCTTAGGATGATTAGACTATTTCTGGAACGGAAAAAAAAAAAAAAAAAAAAGGCCTCAGACTTGAGGTCTGAAAAACGGCACCCACTCGGTGATAAAAAACTGCTTCACTGCATGATGGAAAAATAAGCCATCACCGCAAGATGGAGGAAAAAGCCCCGAAAAAACGAAAATGGCTGATTAAACATCATCTTCCTTCCTCCGTATCGAAGTGAAATCTTCAAAATGTACTCGTTCACTTCAAGAGCGCAAAAATAAGTTCGGAGTGTCGGACTTGTAACTTGATAGACAAGGACTGAGGATACGCGTCCTAAACATAATCAACACATATTCAATGCAAATGGAAAAAATTAAATCGATCACATCCGCTTAGTACCGGTGAGGTTACACTGCTCAAACAAATATATATGTCCTATAACCTGGCCAGGGAACATATGCATAAATTAAAAAAAAAAACACATAAAACGGATAAGTGGTTCTGGAGTGATAAGCGCACTAACAGACAGACAGACAAAGAGACGTTTATTTTATATATATTATAGATGCAATCTTCATTAAGCCAACTACGCCGAATATGTACAAATTTGTTCAAAATTTAACCTTTATGAGATATATTTCCAACAACACAAAAAAAAAAAAGACAGTTTAGCACAATTGCCTTATTTAACAATAGAATTTTGTTATAAGCATTGCATATGTGCTGCAGGGTATTCCCTAAAGCAGGAGCAAGACTTCTGTCGAAAAAGCAATTCACGTTGTTTTGAATCGCTGTAAATTGTACTCGGTGGGAAATATACTCCTGGACAAATCATTCCAAAGAGATGAGGTTGTCCATAAAAAAGTCTGTTTGAAAATGACTGAATGAGGAGTGACAAGACCTTGTAGAGAATTACCTGTTGTTGTGGAGTGTAAAGCTTTCTAGTTCAAAATAATATTCTCATCTTTTGAGAAGCTCTCTTTGCTGTTCATGCAACATGTTCAAGTAAGACATATTTGCTTCCAAGATAACAAATTCCTCCGACATAACTTTGTCTAATTCCCCAACGTTAACTTTAAAAAAAAATGCCACCTGTATTTGTGTAGCGTTAAATTATATTGGTTACTATCACCCCAAGATATAATTTCTTCTAGGTGTTTGTTAAGTTGAAGGAGTTCCTGCAGTTTGCGGATATTTACATGAATAACTGATCTTCGAGCATTCAAAATGAATGAAGAGATAAGTATATTGTCATCTAAAAAGCTGCAGATTGGATTCCTTGTTATTTCCAGTAGATCGTTAATGTAAATGAGAAAAGGACAGTATGGAACTTTGGAGTACACCGGCAGGAAGGTATTAGAAAGGAATCCGCCGACTGCCACTGGTAAAGAACGCTCTCTGAGGAAACACGAGAGCCATAAACAAGACCATTATAGCCAATAATCCGTCATGCCAACCGCGGTCGAATGCCTTGGATATATTAAGTGTAACTGCTCAAGATTCTCCAAAATGTTGTTGTTTCATACATGTGTGACGTAAATTAAAAAATCTCCTGTTGATGTTTTCTTACGAAAACTATACTGATGGTCAAAATATTGTTTAATCAAAGACCATGTTATTGGAAAAAAACAAGATGAACATTTGGGTACATTGTTAGACTACGCGCCACAAGAGCACCGGTGAATGGGATATTCACAAAATTTTAAAAATTGGGAAAAAAATGTTGGAACTTCATAAGGAATCAATTATTTTAACACAATAAATTATTTTTATAAGATCCACTGTATATAACTTAACGCCCTACTTCTTGGGAGATGACGGCGGTCACACAGCAACTGTTAAATCGAGACAATATGCGGAGATGATTAAGAAATTTCTCACATAGAATCTACATACTACGATGAATATTACCAGAAAATTCATTTTTAGAAGAATGGAACAACTTCACATACTTCAATCATATCTCTTTGCAAGCCATTGTTGAAATTTTGCAAAACAAATTTCCAAAACTTAGCACGTAGGCTGAAAAGTTTTTGGTCTGACACATAGTTGTTGCCATTTTCAAAAAAGTACATATAATGTGTAGGAGGCACCAACTTTTAAACGATACGTGTCAAAATTTCATGACATTTCGACTATTAGTTTACAAGTTACAGTAGTTTTAGTGACGGTACTTTTGATATTTTCGAAACAATGGAAAAAAAAATCGAATTTCGTGTGTTGATTAAATACTGTTTTTTGATGGGAAAAAATATCGTTCAAGCAAAGCAATGGCTTGGTAAGTGTTAAGGGGACTTTGCCCTGGAAAGTCACTCATGAGTTCCTGGTATCCTGAATTTAAACGGGTTCGTACAGACATAAAGGAAGCTATACGCTCTAGACGCCCAAATGAGGTGGTTATACTGGAAAACATAAAAAATCCACAAAATTGTTGTGGATGACCGAAAAGTGAAATTGCGTGAAATAGCTGACACCCTAAAGATATCAAAAGAACGTGTTGGTCATATTTTGCATGAACATTTTGGCATGAGAAAGCTCTGTTCATAATGGGTACCCAGTGGACCAAAAACAACAACGTGTTGATGATTGTGAGCGCTGTTTGGACCTGTTTACGCGCAATAAAAAGGATTTTTTTATGCGATTTGTGGATGAAACATGGATCCACCACTACACACACCGGATTCAAATTGGTAGTCAGCTGAGTGGACAACAGCCGGTGAAAATCGCCCGGAGCGACCAAAGACACAACAGTCGTCTGGAAAGGTTTTGGCCTCTATATTTTGGGATGCGCATGAAATAATATTCATCGATTATGCTGAGAAGGGAAAAACCATCAATAGCGAATATTATATAAAGTTATTAGTGCGTTTGAAGACAAAAATGGCAAAAAACGGCCCCAAATGAACAAGAAAAAACTGCTCTTTCATCAAGACAATGCACCGTGTCACAAGTTAATGTTTACAATGGCAAAATTATATGAACTGTAGTTCAAATTGCTTCCTCATTCACCGTATTCTCCAGATATGATCCCCAGCGACAATTATCTATTCGCAGATCTCAAAAATGCTCGCGTGAAAAAGATTTGGCTCCAATGAAGAAGTTATCGCCGACTGAGGCCTATTTTGAAGGCCAAGACAAATCCTTCTACAAGAAAGGTATATAAATTGTATGTATGGTATCGCTCTTGGAGGAGATTATGTTAAGGAATAAAGTCGAATTTTGCAAAAAAAAAGTGTTTTAAGTAGCTAGACCAAAAACTTTTCAGCCTGCGTGTTACATCACAATTTGGCCTCAATGTAGCCCTGATTGATACGGATGGATTTTTCTTGTAGGTATATTTCCAAATTAAAGTTGCTAGCAACTAATCTGCCAATATTCCTGAAATGGTAGTGATAACGATGTGGCGATGAGTAATCAATAATTTTACCGATCGTTCAGAAGAGGGTCGGGAATATAACGTTTTCTATTTAGATGTGATTATTTATAAAAAATAATTTTCCACTGACTGAAGTTTAATATAGGTTTTTCTTCATTTAATAATTGGTTTTGATCAGTATTTCTTTCTAAATCTTTACGAAGCATCCTATATTTATAATTATTTAATTAAATGAATTTTTAAGATATAATATTCGAATTTTATCTGCTTATAAAGAAAAAGCTAAATTGATTTTCTGTAATGCATCCATAAAAACACATGCTGAAGCTGACGGTATACTTCACGGAAACACGATAGTAAACTTTCTGACATTTCCTGAAAACATTTCTCAGAATTTGAAAGCTATTTAAAAACATGAAACGCTAAAAATCCGCTGATATCCAAAATATAGCAAAAAATCTCCGAACGAGATAAACATGAGATACCTTTAAGGCATGTGAACTATATTCTAACAGTTTATATCGATTGAAGTGTGAAATATGACCGAAAATGCATTGTACGACTTCATTTGCAAAATAGCGACTACTAGTGCAGTAAAAGAAGGTCAAAATAATGATGAGATAGGCATAGTTTAGATATAGCAATATTATGATTTTATCCTCTCTGGGGTATTGTCCTGAGTTTTGAACCTCGAAAAACGTGTGCTCTTTTGTTCGTAAACAATTTAAGTTTTCAAAACACGTTATTTGAGCTTAAAAAGTGGATAACTCCGGTTATACAAGTCAAATCGAGACAAAAAAAAACCGAAGTCTTCTGTAATAAAATTTCCAACAAATCCTTATTAGGTTTAAGTTACTCCGATGCGTACATAACCTATAAAATTGAGAAAACAGGCAAAAACCTGTTTTTTTTCCATTTTATTGTACAGGTCGACCAAGTGAACCGATCAGCTTGAAACTTTCAGATAATATGCTTTTTGTTATAGCAAAAATACTCTGAAATTTCGGTAAAAAAATATATTAAACGCAATTGAATTTATTATTTAAAATTTGAATTACCCGCCATTTTATACCATTTGGTCCAAAATAGGTCTTTTTTTTCAAAATTTAGGCCTCGACGCCAGCTTTCCGACGCCATTAAAGAACTTTTTTTGGAATCATTTTAACTGTTTTTGTGCATTTGTGTATTAATCAAATAACCACAGATGGGTTTTTTCGATGTTTTTGAAAAAAAATTGTTAGCCAAAATGACTTTTTTTATTAAAGTAAATTCTCTACCAGATGTGATAAAAAATTTTCAATTTTCTTTCAAAATGACCGAATTTTAGTAATTCTTGAATTCATAAGCAAATATAAAAAAAAAAACGGTTAAAATGAGTCCAAAAAAATAATGTTTTTAATGGCATCAGAAAGCTTGGGTCAAGACCTAAATTTTAGAAAGAAAATGATCCATTTTGGACCAAATGGCATAAAATGGTGGGCAATTCAAATTTTAAATAACAAATTCAATTGTGCCTACTGGGTTCAATATTTTTGTACATCGCTGTACAGCTTCGGGGTATTTTTGCTATAACAAAAGGCATATTTTCTGAAAGTTTCAAGCCTATCGGTTCACTTAGTCGACCAGTACAATAAAATTTAAAAAAAGAAAAAACAGATTTTCGCCTGTTTTTCAATTTTGTAGGTTGTGTAAGCATTTGAGCGACTTAAAACCATCCAGGACTGGACTTATATAGTCAGAGTTATTTACGTTTTAAACCCAAAAACGCGTTTTGGAAACTTAAACTGTTTATAAATAAAAGAGCATAAGTGTTTCGAGGCCCAAAACTCAGGACATTACTCATGGTGATACTCCAAAGAGAATAAAATCAAAGATATTAATAAATTAAATCAATTAAATCATTAAATCAATTAAATCAATTAAATCAATTAAATCAATTAAAATTAAATCAATTAAATCAATTAAATCAATTAAATCAATTAAATCAATTAAATCAATTAAATCAATTAAATCAATTAAATCAATTAAATCAATTAAATCAATTAAATCAATTAAATCAATTAAATCAATTAAATCAATTAAATCAATTAAATCAATTAAAAATCAATTAATCAATTCAATTAAATCAATTAAATCAAACTTAAATCAATTAAATCCAATTAAATCAATTAAATCAATTAAATCAATTAAATCAATTAAATCAATTAAATCAATTAAATCAATTAAATCAATTAAATCAATTAAATCAATTAAATAAAATTAAATCAATTAAATCAATTAAAATCAATTAAATCAATTAAATCAATTAAAATCAATTAAATCAATTAAATCAATTAAAATCAATTAAATCAATTAAATCAATTAAATCAATTAATCAATTAAATCAATTAAATCAATTAAATCAATTAAATCAATTAAATCAATTAAATCAATTAAAATCAATTAAATCAATTAAATCAATTTAAATCAATTAAATCAATTAAAATCAATTAAATCATTAAATCAATTAAATCAATTAAAATAAATCAATTAAATCAATTAAATCAATTAAATCAATTAAATCAATTAAATCAATTAAATCAATTAAATCAATTAAATCAATTAAATCAATTAAATCAATTAAATCAATTAAATAATTAAATCAATTAAATAAATTTAAATTAAATAAATTAAATAAATTAAATAAATTAAATAAATTAAATAAATTAAATAAATTAAATAAATTAAATAAATTAAATAAATTAAATAAATTAAATAAATTAAATAAATTTAAATAAATTAAATAAATTAAATAAATTAAATAAATTAAATAAATTAAATAAATTAAATAAATTAAAATAAATTAAATAAATTAAATAAATTAAATAAATTAAATAAATTAAATAAATTAAATAAATTAAATAAATTAAATAAATTAAATAAATTAAATAAATTAAATAAATTAAATAAATTAAATAAATTAAATAAATTAAATAAATTAAATAAATTAAATAAATTAAATAAATTAAATAAATTAAATAAATTAAATAAATTAAATAAATTAAATAAATTAAATAAATTAAATAAATTAAATAAATTAAATAAATTTAAATAAATTAAATAAATTAAATAAATTAAATAAATTAAATAAATTAAATAAATTAAAAATTAAATAAATTAAATAAATTAAATAAATTAAATAAATTAAATAAATTAAATAAATTAAATAAATGAAAAATTAAATAAATTAAATAAATTAAAATAAATTAAATAAATTAAATAAAATAAAAAATTAAATAAATTAAATAAATTAAATAAATTAAATAAATTAAATAAATTAAATAAATTAAATAAAAATAAATTAAATAAAATTAAATAAATTAAATAAATTAAATAAATTAAATAAATTAAATAAATTAAATAAATTAAATAAATTAAATAAATTAAATAAATTAAATAAATTAAATAAATTAAATAAATTAAATAAATTAAATAAATTAAATAAATTAAATAAATTAAATAAATTAAATAAATTAAATAAATTAAATAAAAATAAATTAAATAAATAAAATAAATTAAATAAATTAAATAAATTAAATAAATTAAATAAATTAAATAAATTAAATAAATTAAATAAATTAAATAAATTAAAATAAATTAAATAAATTAAATAAATTAAATAAATTAAATAAATTAAATAAATTAAATAAATAAAATAAATTAAATAAATTAAATAAATTAAATAAATTAAATAAATTAAATAAATTAAATAAATTAAATAAATTAAATAAATTAAATAAATTAAATAAATTAAATAAATTAAATAAATTAAATAAATTAAATATAAATTAAATAAATTAAATAAAATAATAAAATAAATAAATTAAATAAATTAAATAAATTAAATAAATTAAATAAATTAAATAATTTCAAATAAATCAAATAATATCAAATAAATTCAAATAAATCAAATAAATCAAATAAATCAAATAAATCAAATAAATCAAAAATCAAATAAATCAAATAAATCAAATAAATCAAATAAATCAAATAAATCAAATAAATCAAAATAAATAAAAATAAAAAATAAAAAATAAATCAAATAAATCAAATAAATCAAATAAATAAATCAAAAAATCAAATAAATCAAATAAATCAAATAAATCAAATAAATCAAATAAATCAAATAAATCAAATAAATCAAATAAAAATAAATAAATCAAAATAAATCAAATAAATCAAATAAATCAAATAAATCAAATAAATCAAATAAATCAAATAAATCAAATAAATCAAATAAATCAAATAAATCAAATAAATCAAATAAAATCAAATAAATCAAATAAATCAAATAAATCAAATAAATCAAATAAATCAAATAAATCAAATAAATCAAATAAATCAAATAAATCAAATAAATCAAATAAATCAAATAAAATCAAATAAATCAAAATAAATCAAATAAATCAAATAAATCAAATAAATCAAATAAATCAAATAAATCAAATAAATCAAATAAATCAAATAAATCAAATAAATCAAATAAATCAAATAAATCAAATAAATCAAATAATCAAATAAATCAAATAAATCAAATAAATCAAATAAATCAAATAAATCAAAATAAATCAATAAATCAAATAAATCAAATAAATCAAATAAATCAAATAAATCAAATATAAATCAAATAAATCAAATAAATCAAATAAATCAAATAAATCAAATAAAATCAAATAAATCAAATAAATCAAATAAATCAAAATAAATCAAATAAATCAATAAATCAAATAAATCAAATAAATCAAATAAATCAAATAAATCAAAATAAATTAAATAAATCAAATTAAATAAAATTAAATAAATTAAATAAATTAAATAAATTAAATAAATTAAATAAATTAAATAAATTAAATAAATTAAAATAAATTAAATAAATTAAATAAATTAATAAATTAAATAAATCAAATAAAAAATAAATCAAATAAATTAAATAAAATTAAATCAAAATCAAATAAATCAAATAAATCAAATAAATCAAATAAATCAAATAAATCAAATAAAATCAAATAAATCAAATAAATTCAAATAAATCAAATAAATAAATAAATCAAATAAATCAAATAAATTAAATAAATTAAATCAAATTAAATCAAATAAATAAATTAAATCAAATTAAATCAAATTAAATAAATTAAATAAAAAATAAATTAAATAAATTAAATAAATTAAATAAATTAAATAAATTAAATTAAATAATTAAATAAATTAAATAAATTAAATAAATTAAATAAATTAAATAAATCTAAATAAATTAAATAATTAAATAAATTAAATAAATTAATTAAATTAAATAAAATTAAATAAATATAATAAATTAAATAAATTAAATAAATTAAATAAATTAAATAAATTAAATAAATTAAATAAATTAAATAAATTAAATAAATTAAATAAATTAAATAAATTAAATAAATTAAATAAAATTAAATAAATTAAATAAATTAAATAAATTAAATAAATTAAATAAATTAAATAAATTAAAATAAATAAATAAATTAAATAAATTAAATAAATTAAATAAATTAAATAAATTAAATAAATTAAATAAATTAAATAAATTAAATAAAATTAAATAAATTAAATAAATTAAATAAATTAAATAAATTAAATAAATTAAATAATATTAAATAAATTAAATAAATTAATATAATTTTATAAATTAAATAAATTAAATAAATTAAATAAATTAAATAAATTAAATAAATTAAAAATTAACTAAATTAAATAAATTAAATAAATTAAATAAATAAATAAATTAAATAAATTAAATAAATTAAATAAATTAAATAAATTAAATAAATTAAATAAATTAAATAAATTAAATAAATTAAATAAATTAAATTAAATTAAAATAAATTAAATAAATTAAATAAATTAAATAAATTAAATAAATTAAATAAATTAAATAAATTAAATAAATTAAATAAATTAAAACTAAATTAAATAAATTAAATAAATTAAATAAATTAAATAAATTAAATAAATAAATAAATAAATAAATTAAATAATTAAAATAAATTAAATAAATTAAATAAATTAATAAATTTAAATAAATTAAATAAATTAAATAAATTAAAATAAATTAAATAAATTTAAATAAATTAAATAAATTAAATAAATTAAATAAATTAAATAAATTAAATAAATTAAATAAATTAAATAAATTAAATAAATTAAATAAATTAAATAAATTAATAAATAAATTAAATAAATTATATAAATTAAATAAATTAAATAAATTAAATAAATTAAATAAATTAAATAAATTAAATAAATTAAATAATATTAAATAAAATAAATAAATTATAAAAAATTAAATAAATCAAAAAATAAATAAATTATATAAATTAAATAAATTAAATAAATATAAATAAATAAATTAAATAAATAAATAAATTAAATAAATTAAATAAAATTAAATAAATAAATTAAATAAATAAAAGGAACTTACAGTGTACTTTTTCGCATCGTTGTTTTTTTTTTCAAATCAATAAAAATGGCAATAGCAGATCTATATAAAAACATCCGTTTAGATGATTGTCTATTGTTTTTTCAAATACAAAGACATTCTTTTCAGCCTTTAAACATACACTGCTGATATTGTTTTGGAACGTCCTTAAAAAAAGAATTAATGCCGTCAACGACATAGTCGTTCCTTTTTTTTATCGTTCACTTCCTCACCTGAGTAGGGGTTTTACCCTTTTTCATATCTTAAGAATATCCGCGAGGATGTCGTAATACTTGTCAACGTTGTCCAAGTGCCTAAACATACATTTCTGTATTTTACAGCACCCTTTTAGACAACTCGGTAGTGCCGCCACGGACGTTATTACATTTCTGCCATTAACTACTACCTATTTTTCATACACACAAATCTACATATACATACATGGGACAGTTCGCGAACACCCAGCCGACGACACACGGAATCGAACCGCTGACCTCTTGATTCACATCAGGCACCCAAACCCACTGCGCCAATCGGTATTATAATCACAAAAATATCTTACCATTTTATCTTGTAATATGTTATATGTAAAGTGTTATTTCCTATTTTAAGGAACAAACAAAGCTAAAGTTAAATAAAAATTCACAAGGTAAAAGATCTAATTGGTTTAATAAGTTTAAACCTTTATTAACATTTACCTCTATTTTTATTGACCTAACCGATGTTGACAAAACTCGATTTTAAAAGTTTTTGAAATTAACTCCGCTAATTACATGTGTAGAGTAGTCGATGGAAACGCACTTGTAGACAGGAAGTGAGATTTTTAAACTGGTGTGCTTATGACTTACGATTAGTTTCTCCTCGTGGATTTTCCATAAGTTACCTGGCCTTTCCTGGTAAGATCCTCAAAAATATTGTCTCAGCCATCACCATCCTAGTTTAATTTGGGCTCCTAAACACTTTTTGACCCGAAATGCCTTGAACTTGAGAACTAGAAACCGATACTGCACTACTACATCACTGAGAAAAACCACACTGGCGTGCTGGAGAAGAAAGCCACTACGGCCTACTGGCGAAACAAGGCCGTTACTGCTTCATGGTGGAAAAAGCCACTACTGCTGGTGCATGGTGGAAACAAGCCCCTAATAATCGCATCTACCAGCTTAAATATCTTCGTCCCTTCTCATTCAAAGTGACGTCTTTAAAATGACTCACTTCCAGGCGAAAAATTAATGCAAACCAAATAAGTCAAATCGGCAACACGCGTTACATACTCTGCCGGTTTAAATTTAAAACACCGTTTTAAGCTACCCTGCTCAAAAATTGAAATCACTGCAATAAATATAAAAATGTAATAAAATATAAATTATAGGGAGAAAAAACAGTGTCGTAACATGATCTTAAAATCTAGAAAAAAAATGAATGATATATATATATATATATATATATATATATATATATATATATATATATATACACGTGTGTGTATATATGATTTATGATAGGCCGATTTAGCTGAATTCTATTCAAACATTACGTACAAATAACGTTACTACGTTAGTACGTTATTATAGAGCTAACCAAAAACTAAATGAAATCCGAAGGGCGCAATGCGGTGTTTCAAAATTTTTTGATGTAATGTACAGTTCGATAAAGGGTACGAATTTAATAATTTAACTACAATTAAAATGTTCTTAATAATAGCGGACCAAGTAAAAATCTGCTCTCAGAGCACGGCGTTTACTTTTATAAATATGTGAGTGCTTAGCTTCTGTAATTAAAAATACAGAAAAAAACTTACTAACTTAATAAAGAAAGAGAGTCATTCCCTATTATACCAAATTTATCCTGGGTCAAAAACAATGAAGATCCGTGGATACACTCGCTACTCAAATATGAATACTGTAAGCTTCTCGCTCTGATTGGAACTCGGCCGCTTACAACCTTGTACTTTGAAGATAACTAATATCTATTAATTCCCAATTCTGCCACATCGTGTGTGTGAGGCTTTTAGTTTCCTAACGACTATTCCGTTAAAGGTATTAAAGAAAATGTATCGTCTACTAAGTGTGAATATTTAACGTAGAACTCAAAAACTCTCCTTTTTACTGTGGTGGAAATGAAAGTATCAACTATTTAATTTCACTTATAAATACGCGAAATTCTCGAAAGGTTTGAAATAAATCAAGGGCTTTAAAAAATAACAAAAAAAAGGATGAAATTGAAAATCAATGATTTTGAACTAGAAGTCATATATTATTCTTAAAATACTCTCTCAGATTAATAGGTTGCAGAAATATTCATCAACATTTTTTTTTTGTAAACTTAATAAACACTTTCACTTATGTTGCATAAAATTGGCAAATCAATCAGCACTTTTGAAAAAATTTTGAATACTCAACTCAATAACTAAAGGTGTAATAGTTATAGTTTTTATTTGATAATACATTAAAAAGAGTCTACCATTATAAACATATAGCTTATTTATTCAATCAGTTATATTGCTAATATATTGTTTTCATAATCGCTGATCTATATTTGCTTCTATTAATTTTAAAAAATATATATTAGTAGAATATTAAACATATATTTAATATAATACAGACAGCTTACAAAAATGAAAGTATCAGAAATCTATACAAGAGTAGACTGGACCAAAAGATACAACGGACGGGATTTGTTAATATAGAAGAAGAATATAAGTATATAAAGGAATGCCTACACGCAGCCGCACTGGAAGCATTAGGGTACCAAGAGAAAAGGGAAAAACAGCAAAAACCATATTGGTGGGATGAAGAAATTAAATACGAAATTGAAGAAAAACGGAAAAGCTATCAGAAATACTTAAGTTCAAAGAGCACAAACGATAAAGTAAAAGACAAAGAATCCCAAGCTAGAGTACGCAAAATGATTAGTGACAAAAAAGAACAACCAATGGGAAAAGACATGCTCAAGATTCAACACTTACATAGGAGGAAGAAAAAAGCACAGAAAGCTGGAGACTTCTTAAAAATATGAGAACAGAACGGAAAAGAGAAATCTTCTCACCAATAACACCAGAAAAATGGAACCAATATTTTACAAATATGCTAACAGAAAGATAGACCCAGAGTTCAAAAGTACCCAATATGGAAACCCAAATATAGTTATACGAGGATCCCCAATAAGGATAACAACATCAGAAGTTAAAGAAATATGTAAAATGCTAAAAAATGGTAGAGCTCTAGGACCAGGAAACATCCCAAGAGAGATAGTAAAATACGGAACTGAAAACGGAAAATATCATACATATCAACAATTCATAAGAAAGGAGACAAAAATAATTGCGATAACTACAGGGGAATAACGGTTACAGGATCTATTAGCAGAATATACGGAAAAATACTTAAAAATAGAATAGAAACGGTCGAATACGTGGTCGTAGAAGCTGAAGAACAGGCAAAGGCTTTAGAGCAGGAAGATCCACAATAGACCATCTCTTCTCACTGACACAAATCCTAGAAAAGAAAACCGCATTTGATCAGGAAGTCCATGTCTTGTTTGTTGATTTAAAAAAGGCCTACGACAGCGTGCTCCTAATGAGATTGTGGGAAACACTACAACAGAGTAATGTAAGCACCGAAATAATGAAAGCCGTAAAATCCTTATACCAAGACGCAAGAAGTAGTGTGAAAACCAAATAGGGTATAACAACAGTGTTCCAGGTCATAAAGGGTCTCAAACAGGGCTGCTGTATATCCCCAACGCTATTTAAAATCTATTTGGAGAGTGCACTGAAGAACTGGAAAAGGAAATGCAGCAGTATGGGATTACCACTGGATGACGATACTACATTGTACACGCTATCATTCGCAGACGACCAGATAGTAGTCGCTCAGGACATCGATGATAAGGAATACATGACACGAAAACTTATGGAGAAATATGAAAAATGGGGCCTAAAAGTCAATATTAAAAAGACCGAGTACATGTGCGTCGGAGGACAACAGCAGGACTTGAAACTGGCCACAGGACACACCATCAAACACTGTACCAGTTATAAGTCTTTGAGAACGAGAATATCTAGGGACGGAACATTGGAAGAAGCAATATTAGAGAGGAATATCCAAGGAAGAAAAGAGATTGCAATGCTTAATAGTATACTATGGGACAAAAACATAACCATTGAAAATAAGAAGAGAATTTACAACTCAATAGTGAAAAGTATAATAACTTACAGCTCCCAGGTGTGGCCATTGAAGGAAAGAACAGAAAAAATAGTAAAAGCTACAGAAATGGATTTCTGGAGACGAGCAGCCAAAAAATCCAGATAAAGACCGCATACCAAATGACACGATAAGACGAGCTTTAAAATAAAGCACGATATAGTGGACGAAATCAGAACCCAACAGTTGGTATGGTACGGACATGTACAGAGAATGTCACAAGACCGACTACCTAAAAAGATTTTAAATTGGAACCCTCATGGAAAAAGAAAGCGAGGAAGACCATGCCAAAGCTCGAGAGCAGAAATCAACAAGGAAGTACTAGAGAGAGATCTGGAGGAGGAGGGATGGAGAAACCGGGAGGAGTGGAAATTTCTCATCGGAAGACGGAAGACGTTGTAAAACCGAGCCGAGTTCCCCAACTAGTTTCATAACTTAGGATTTTGTTAGACACGGCAACTTTTGCTTTCTCTCTCTTTATTTGTTATAGAAATGGGGTTTTTTCAAGATTTAAACAATAGATATGGAGCGGAAACAACAAACCTTTTCCGAAATTGGGCTAAGTTTAAACTAAAACTAGCAAAAATGACCAGTAGAAGGAACTTTTTATTGAAATGCAGGTCAACGGGCCTTATCCCTAGACACATTGTACAGAACTTTGGATGCATGAACAACTTAATGTCAGATAGACCGAATAATAATAACAGGATCCAGCGCTTCCAGAGTAAGGTATCTCTCAGAATTCTATCCTATGAAAATTTCCTTCACTATTAAAGAAATAACTAAAAAAAATTTTTGCCGAAGTCTCCAACTAGTTTCATAACTTATATACATATATAAATATATATATATATATAATATATATATATATATATATATATATATATATATATATATATATATATACCGGCTATTTAATTTAGAAACAAAATCATCAATATTTGCTTTCTTTGTATCAAAAATCGCGAAAATATCATCCACATACCTATACCATACCCTTGGGGAATATTCGAATTCTTGACTGGCTTCGATTTCAAACTTACTCATGAATATGTATGTGTATGATATTTTCGCGATTTTTGATACAAAGAAAGCAAAATATTGATGATTTTGTTTCTAAATTAAATAGCCGATATAATTCCATTAAATTCACTTACGAAGTTGAGAACAAAGGACAATTGCCTTTTCTAGATATTTTAATTATTAAAAATAATAATAGATTAGAATTTGATATCTATAGGAAGACACAGTAACAGATAGATATATTCCTAATGATTCATTTCATTGCAAACAACATAAATTATCCTCATTACATTTTTTTAGTTCATC
>CM032447.1:49629614-49902479 GCA_019049505.1 Pachyrhynchus sulphureomaculatus
GTTTAAACTAAAACTAGCAAAAATGACCAGAGAAGGAACTTTTTATTGAAATGCAGGTCAACGGGCCTTATCCCTAGACACATTGTACAGAACTTTGGATGCATGAACAACTTAATGTCAGATAGACGAATAATAATAACAGGATCCAGCGCTTCCAGAGTAAGGTATCTCTCAGAATTCTATCCTATGAAATGTCCTTCACTATTAAAGAAATAACTAAAAAAAAATTTTGCCGAATTCCCCAACTAGTTTCATAACTTATATATATATATATATATATATATATATATATATATATATATATATATTATATGTATATATATATATATATATAATATATATATATATATATATATATATATATATAAATATATATATATATATATATATATATATATATATATATATATACCGGCTATTTATTTAGAAACAAAATCATCAATATTTGCTTTCTTGTATCAAAAATCGCGAAAATATCATCCACATACTATACCATACCCTTGGGAATATTCGAATTCTTGACTGGCTTCGATTTCAAACTTACTCATGAATATGTATGTGTTATGATATTTTTTGCGATTTTTGATACAAAGAAAGCAAATATTGATGATTTTGTTTCTAAATTAAATAGCCGGTATAATTCCATTAAATTCACTTACGAAGTTTGAGAACAAAGGACAATTGCCTTTTCTAGATATTTTAATTATTAAAAATAATAATAGATTAGAATTTGATATCTATAGGAAGGACACAGTAACAGATAGATATATTCCTAATGATTCATTTCATTGCAAACAACATAAATTATCCTCATTACATTTTTTAGTTCATGGTTTGGTCACTTTCCCTCTGAATAAAGTAAACTTTAATAAAGAAAGGAATCGTATTAGAAATATAACTAGAGTTAATGGTTATGACGATGACTTGGTAAATAAGCTAATAAATAGACATAAGTTTAGGTTTTAATATTCAGAATTCCACCTTTTTTACACGCGAAGAAAATAAACACCAAGTATGTCTCCATACCATACAATCCGAAATATAGCAAGGGACTCGATAAGGTATTTAATAAGGTAGGCCTCACCTTAGTGTATAAGTCATCAGACAATCTGAGGAATATCTTAGGAAACCCCAAAGATAAAATTCCTAATTGTGAGAAAAGTGGAATTTATGAAATTAGTTGTAATGATTGTGACAAAAAGTATGTTGGGCAAACTAAAAGGTCAATTAAAACAAGATTTAAAGAACACTTAGCACACTTAAAATACAATAGAACAGAAAAAGTCTAGCATTGCCGAACATGCCCTTGAAGCTGATCATACTGTAACATTAGATAATCTAAGATTAATAAAAAAATGTATCTGATAGGAGATTGTTGAACGCATACGAAAGTACGGAAATCATAAAATGTAAGAGTAGTTTAAATAAAGACAGAGGGCCTATTCCTTATAGTCCTCTCTTCTGGTTACTTGACCGGAACTGATGGCCTTGCCTATGTCATTAGTTCCGCTTGAGTAATTCAAGGGTTAGGCTAAGTATAACTAGGGTAGATTTGTACTTTAGCTTTAGTCAATCATCGCTCCTGATGAAGCTAACATGGTTAGTGAAACGCGCGTCGAGTGCAAAAATAAAGTGTTTGGTGTAATGATGATATAAGTTCAATATTTCTGAATCCTGTAACAACAAACGAGGTTTGTGAGATAACAAAGACAATAAAAAATTAACATAGCAGTGGAATTGATGAGATTCCAACCAGCATTGTAAAAAGCTCAGCGACTGAGTTGAAAAATGTCTTATGTTATATAATAAATAACTCGTTCAAGTTTGGAATATTCCCTGATAATCTAAAAGTAGCATTAATAAAACCTTGCTTTAAAAAAGGGGGGATCCAGAAATGTTGGACAATTACAGACCTATAAGTCTGTTATCAGGCTTCTCTAAGATTTTTGAATATGTAATGAGCACCAGAATAATTTTTTTAAACAAAATAATCTATTTAGTCGTTGTCAGCATAAGTTTTAAAGGGTAAATCAACTCAAACAGCCATTTTTGCCTTCATTAAAAATATTCTTGAGCACCTGGAAAAGGGAGATCTTACTCTTGCTATGCTACTAGATTTAACAGGCTTCTCTAAGATTTTTGAATATGTAATGAGCACCAGAATAATAAATTTTTTAAACAAAATAATCTATTTAGTCGTTGTCAGCATGAGTTTTTAAAGGGTAAATCAACTCAAACAGCCATTTTTGCCTTCATTAAAAATATTCTTGAGCACCTGGAAAAGGGAGATCTTACTCTTGCTATGCTACTAGATTTAACAAAAGCTTATGATTGGGAGAGATAGGGAATTACTTATTTTAAAAGCTGAAAAATATGGATTAAGAGGTAATGCATTAAAATGGCTTAAATCGTATGTAAATAATAGAATGCAATCGGTGACTGTAACTAAAAATGGTAAAACTGCATATTCAAAAAACTTAGCTAATGATGTGAGAATCGCACAAGAGAGCATATTGGGCCCAATTCTGTTCATAATTTTATACATGATCTTTACTTATTACTAGAGTCTCCAAATCAGCATATTGTAAAGTATGCAGATGATGCAAATTTAATTATTAGCTGTAAGACCATAGAAGATCTCATAACTAAAGCAAAAGAATTTTTGACAGGGTGACTGATTGGTTTTGCACAAATAAATTGAATGTGAATAAAGAAAAAAACAAATTTCCTTTTGTTTAAAACAAAATAGTCAAATATTGCGGTACCAGGACATTGATTTTGATAATGAAAAATTTGAACTAACCCAACATGCTCAATTTTTGGGAATTTACATAAATGAACATTTGGACTGGTCATATCAAATAACCCAATTGTGTAAGAAATTAAACTCGGTGTGTTATAGTATAAGGGTTTTGAGTAAATATTTGAACGAAACTTCTCTCAGAATACTATATTATGCCAATTTTGAATCGGTTCTTAAGTATGGTATTATATTCTGGGGAAGTGATAGCATGGTAGAAAATGTCTTTATTATTCAAAAACGAATTTTGAGAATCGTAAAAAAAATGAATTATAGACAAAGCTGTAGATCGGTGTTTAAAGATATGGGCATGATGACCGTGTATGCGATATATATTTACGAAAACTAAATGTTTTTCTTTCAAAATAATTTGAATTTAAATCAGAACATGGCTATAACACTAGAACAATGGATTTTAAATATTTAGTGCATAGACTTACAATTACTGAAAAATCGCCCCTTTATATGTGTGTGAATTTATGGAATGCCCTACCAAACCAAATCGAAAATCAAAAGATTCAAAGCAGAGATTAAGAATTTATTAATAACCGCAGACCCATATAGGATTAGGGATTTTTGTCCGGATTTGTAATTATTTGTTATATTTTCTTTATTTTGACGTCATTTCGTTTCATATACCATGTATATTGATTTGAAATAAAGCATTTATTTATTTATTACTTTATCCTGTTCTTATTTTTGCATTTCCTCACGTTTTAGGGTACTTAGATTATGAAAACCATTATCGGTCTGTCTACATGTTTGGCGGTCTGTTGACATAAGAACGCTTGAAGTGAGATTTCAATTATAAATTTAGCACATATCAAGTATTTAAACCTTAGTTTTAGAATCATATCATCTCAAGGAAAGGAGATAAAATAGGGAAGAGTTGATAATTTTTGTGTAGTTTTGATAGTACCATAAGAACAACCTTGTTGGTAGATTAAATCTACAAATTTGATTCATACTCATTTATATTCAACAATTCACAGGATGCTAAAGAAGTAGAGAAGAAGATTAGAGGGGCTGTTCGGATACATTTTGTAACACCTCATTTCCGGGGTTCCTGGAGTTAGAATGTGAAGTTTCAGTTATAAATAACTCTGAAGCGGTTTTTCTGCTTAAATTTTTTCTATTTTACTTGTAAACAAAATTGCTGTGTTCATGAAAAAAATCACCCTTCAAGATAACTCTTGAACGCAAACATTAGATTAAACCTATAATTTTAAAACACAATCACTTCAAAATAAGAGGATGAAAGGAGAGGGAGTCGATAAATTTTTATAGTTGTAATAGAGTCATATGACAATTTTTCTTGTTTTTTTTTGTTTGTTTTTACACTAAAACTTAAAATGAATTTGGAAAGTTGTTTTCATAGATGTCGTGTTTTATGTCCTTTTCAGGATTCTTGAAGTCGTAACTATTAAAGAGTCAGTTATTTTTGCAAAATTTTTAGTTTTAACAGGGTGAAATGGGTGGAGTTTGTTAATGTACAAGGTGAGTCAACGATAGAGTAAAGTTCATTATCTCATTTGTTTTGGGGAATGACGAAAAAATGTTAAATACAATAGTTTTAGGGAATGTTAAGGTGCACAGTTTAAAATTATTATTAAGTATACAGGGTACTTCAAAAAAATGTGGCCGATATAACATATGTTTTTTTTTTAATTGGAACATCCTATTTTCTAATTTATTTTTAAATTCTGCGTAAAAATTTATAAATTTTTTATCAATAATGTTATATACCTAAACCTAGTAGTTTTTCTAATATTTCAATTTTTTTTAAAAAAATACTATTTTTCAGTTTTGTAAAAAATTGCCAGTAGCGCCATTGTTTCTGAGGGAAGAATACTAATAATTGGTACGAGCGTTCTATAGAGACGAAAAAAAATATATGTAAAGAAATTTGAGTTAGATGCTACAGGGTGTTCAAAATAAATTTATACATTTCGACTATTTTAAATTGGAAAATCTCAAATTTTTTATATGGCACACCCTGCATTTTATTATTTTTTCTGATAGATTTTACACAACCCTCCAACTTTTTATTAAGTATGTCATATACCTATTTCTAATAGTTTTCGATTTATTTTGAATTTTTCAATTTTTACCGTTGTTTTTAATACACTTACGCTATTGTGAAAACATAAACAAATAGTTAATAATAATTTTAATATAGTTTAACTTATCTAATGATTAATTATTATGACGTAATAAATGTTCAAAAATATGCCCATCTACTTGAATACACAGTCGTTTTATTATATTTTTCTTCACTTTCCTTAGTATAAAGGGCGTTATTGTCCTGCATGTATCCCGTATCCTATTTTCCATATCTACTGGTGTTGTAGGGGGATTCACATAAACACTATCTATAATGTAGCCCCACAAAAAGGAGACCAAAGGTGTTAAGTCACATGATCGAGGGGGCCACTGAATGAATCCATCCATACCGATCCATTTTTGTAGGTAACGATCGTTTAAAAAAAAAAAAACACGTAAATTGGATAAGTGGTTCTTGAATGCTAAGCGCACTAACGGATAGACAGACAGAGGGACGTTGCGTTTTATATATATTATAGATTCTTTTTGAAAAATATTGTTTGTTTTTACACTAAAACTTAAAATGAATTTGGAAAGTTGTTTCATAGATGTCGTGTTTTAAGTCCTTTTTAGGATTCTTGAAGTCGTAACTATTAAAGAGTCAGTTATTTTTGCAAAATTTTTAGTTTTAACAGGGTGAAATGGGTGGAGTTTGTTAATGTACAAGGTGAGTCAACGATAGAGTAAAGTTCATTATCTCATTTGTTTCGGGAATGACGAAAAAATGTTAAATACAATAGTTTTAGGGAATGTTAAGGTGCACAGTTTAAAATTATTATTAAGTATACAGGGTACTTCAAAAAAATGTGGCCGATATAACATATGTTTTTTTTTTTTTAATTGGAACATCCTATTTTCTAATTTATTTTTAAATTCTGCGTAAAAATTTATAAATTTTTTATTAATAATGTTATATACCTAAACCTAGTAGTTTTTCTAATATTTCAATTTTTTTTTAAAAAAATACTATTTTTTCAGTTTTGTAAAAAATTGCCAGTAGCGCCATTGTTTCTGAGGGAAGAATACTAATAATTGGTACGAGCGTTCTATAGAGACGAAAAAAAATATATGTAAAGAAATTTGAGTTAGATGCTACAGGGTGTTCAAAATAAATTTATACATTTCGACTATTTTAAATTGGAAAATCTCAAATTTTTTATATGGCACACCCTGCATTTTATTATTTTTTCTGATAGATTTTACACAACCCTCCAACTTTTCTTAAGTATGTCATATACCTATTTCTAATAGTTTTCGATTTATTTTGAATTTTTCAATTTTTACCGTTGTTTTTAATACACTTACGCTATTGTGAGAACATAAACAAATAGTTAATAATAATTTTAATATAGTTTAACTTATCTAATGATTAATTATTATGACGTAATAAATGTTCAAAAATATGCCCATCTACTTGAATACACAGTCGTTTTATTATATTTTTCTTCACTTTCCTTAGTATAAAGGGCGTTATTGTCCTGCATGTATCCCGTATCCTATTTTCCATATCTACTGGTGTTGTAGGGGGATTCACATAAACACTATCTATAATGTAGCCCCACAAAAAGGAGACCAAAGGTGTTAAGTCACATGATCGAGGGGGCCACTGAATGAATCCATCCATACCGATCCATTTTTGTAGGTAACGATCGTTTAAAAAAAAAACACGTAAATTGGATAAGTGGTTCTTGAATGCTAAGCGCACTAACGGATAGACAGACAGAGGGACGTTGCGTTTTATATATATTATAGATTCTTTTTGAAAAATATTAAGTTAAGAATTAAAAAAAAACACGTAAATCGGATAAGTGGTTCTCGAATGATAAGCACACTAACGGACAGACAGGCGGACAGAGAGACGTTGCGTTTTATATATATTACATAGATTATTATTATTATTATATAATCTGGCCAGAGAACATATGTATGAATTAAAAAAAAAAACGCTTAAATCGGATAAGTGGTTCTCGAGTGATAAGTGTACTAACGGACAGACAGACAGGTAGACAGAGAGACGTTGCATTTTATATATATTATAGAAGATTATAAATAACCTGGCCAGAGAACAAATGTGTAAATTAAGAAAAAAATATGTAAATCGGATAAGTGGTTCTCGAGTGATAAGCGCAATAACGGACAGACAGAGAGACGTTGCATTTTATATATATTATAAATAACGTGGCCAGAGAACATCTGTATGTTTCTATTCAGTATATATCACCACTACACCAAACACTTTATTTTTGCCCTCGACGCGCGTTTCGCTAACCATGTTAGCTTCATCAGGAGCGATGATTGATTAAAGCTAAACTACAAATCTACCCTATTTATACTTAGCCTAACCCTTGAATTACTCAGGCGGAACTAATGGCATAGGCGAGGCCATCAGTTCCGGTCAAGTAACCAGTAGAGGGGCCTATAAGGAATAGACCCTCCGTCTTTATTTAAACTACTTTTACAATTTATAATTTCCGTACTTTCGTATACGTTCAACAATCTCCATTTATACATTTTTAATTAATCTTAGATTATCTATTGTATGATCAGCTTCAAGGGCATGTTCGGCAATGCTAGACTTTTCTGTTCTACTCTATTTTAAATGTGCTAAATCTTCTTTAAATTCTCAAGTTCTTTTGATAACCATTTAGATATCAAGTATGTGGGTGATCCGACCGATGAAACAATGGGTCGGATTGCTTTTCCAGGTTTGTGAATTTTGGGTAAGTAATACATCTTTGGTATGGTCAGATCACTCACATTTAATTTAAATTTTAGCGAATCGGAGATAAGGTTCCTATATTTCTTTAAAGAACTTTTAACCTCTGTTATCATTTTCGGTAATGGATTTGTTATTACCTTTTCATAAGGGCCAGATTCGATAAGATTATCTACACGTTCAAAGTATTCTTTCTTATCTAATATATCTTTATTTCCTTTATCCGCTTTTCAATAGAAGACATCTTTCTTTCTCAGCTCTTTAACTAGTTTTATGTTTTTTTGTGAATTAGAATTTGTGTTGTTAACCATGTTTTTTGATATTTGATTGCAACATGCTTCCCTACCACATGATTTACGGTTTTCTCGAAGTGAACTAATGGAACTTTCGATGTAAGCAACTACAAAATTAAGACCAAGTATGTGTTCATAACATATAATCCAAAATATAATTCAAATTATAGCTCAATAAGGTTTTTAATAAGGTAGCCTCACCTTAGTCTATAAGCATCAGATAATCTGAGAAATATCTTAGGAAATCTCAAATGTAAGATTTCTAATTGTGAGAAAAGTGGAATTTATGAAATTGGTTGTAATGATTGCGACAAAAAGTATGTTAGGCAAACTAAATTGTGAATTAAAACACGATTTAAAGAACATTTAGCACATTTAAAATTCAGTAGAACAGAAAAGTCTAGAATTGCCGAACATGCCCTTGAAGCTGATAGTACTGTAACATTAGATAATCTAAGATTAATTAAAAATGTAACTGATAGGAGATTGTTGAACGTGTACGAAGGTATGGAAATTATAAAATGTAAATGTAGTTTAAATAAAGACAGAGGGCCTATTCCTTATAGTCCCCTCTACTGGTTACTTGAATGGAACTGATGGCCTCGCCTATGCCATTAGTTAGGCCTGAGTAATACAGTTGTTAGTCTAAGTATAAATATGGTAGATTTGTAGTTTAGTTTGGTCAATCATTGCTCCTGACGAAGTTAACATGGTTAGCGAAACGTGCGTCGAGTGCAAGAATAAAAATGTTTGGTTTAGTGGATATATATAGTGAGTAGTCTTATTGTGACATTACACATTCCCAACATAGTAAAAATATGTATATTTAAAAAAAATATTTTAAAGGTTATTAAATGAATATTACAAAAGAATGATGATTATATATTTTTATCGTACTTTAGATTATAAGATTTTTTTTAAAATATGTTTTAAATGTTAATATTAGTTTTTAGTAGGTTAAATGGGCCACTGATGCAAACTATGGCACATCCTTGTCTGCAGGATAACTTTTAAAAAAATTTTATAAATATTTTTCTTTGCCTACTTCATGTTATGTTGAACAATTTATTTTTAAAGGATGAGGTTCTCTATATAAAAGGGCTATTGAAAATGGTAATACCTGTAATTTAGTACCAGCCGCCAAGGAGAGCGAAGTAGGCGATTATTTGATACAGTATCTTCAAAACATAACAGTTATAATAGACAAAGTAAGAGTAGTAAAAGGATTGTGTCACAATGAAGAAGTCAGCTTAGGCAATAGAAATTTATTTGTCAGACCCGCTTATATAAAAGAGACTCTATATACTTTACTTACTATAAGCCTTTTAACCAAAGTAATACCGCTTCAATTTACCAACTGTATATTTTCTCCTGCCTAGTTTTCTGAAATTTATCCAGTACAACTGTATGCCGTTCGCGATAAAATATATGATCCACGTGCATTTGTTTTCACGTTGGTTCCAGATAATTGGCTTTTAACAAATATTTACACGTAGTTAACAAGGGCATTATAAATGTTTGTTAATAGCAGCTTACGTCCAAGCAGAGTATCAGTTTGATTCCATTGTTGCATTAAATAAGCTTTTAAATAGTAAAATCGTTTTGTATGTATTTTCCCAGGCAATTTTTTGTTCGAAAAATAGTATTTTGCTGATTAGTTCACAAAAGATAATTTTATCAGGCAGCGAAATTCTGTTTGCATATATATTGTTTTTCAAATTTGACACGTAAATAGCTTGCTGAAACTAGCTACTTTCTGCACAAATTAGCCTACTTAACCAAACCACTAGAAGCAACTGTAGTGGCATATAGAATAGTGATACTTTCTTCACCGGCCAGGAAAGATACCCAGTTTAATATGTTGTGTATGCTATTTGCGCTTATATGATAACACAGGACCACAAAAAAAGTTTTGTTGTTGAAAGGTGAGATACTATACTATGTGTTTTTGGTGTGATGAAAACGAACCTGAGTTCAGAAATGACTCATCACCCAAGAATTTTGACATAACTCAAAAAACACCTCGAAAATGACCGAAAATACTTTTACAAATAAATTAAAATTGTAAAGGAGCAAACCACCATATCTATACGTATTTTTGGATGCTAAAATCGAATCCCAGGTCAGAATTCACCCATCACTTCAGCATTTTGGCATAACCTCAAAAACACGTCAAAAATGGTCAGAATTACGTTACGTCTATAAGTAAATTAGAAAATTAAATCAGACAGGCCACAGTATTTATACGTATTTTGGGGTGCTTAAATCGAAAATGATAAAAGAAATGACCTATTAAATCAAGATCTTGATATAACCTCAAAAAGTCCCGTCCTTTCATTCACAGGTTGCTGGATTAAGGTGCATCACCTCGCTTCTCGCTCACTGGATGCTGTATTAAAGTGTTTCCCCGATGGTGAGACGCGAAGGCACTCACTAGAATAAAGCAACCTGATGATGAAAGGCGAGGAGACACACTTAAATAAAGCACCCCAATGGTAAGAGGCGGGGGGGGGAATTGCCATAATTAGGCATATCGTGGATAAAAGGTGATGGGACTTCAAAAGAGCACCCCGAGGGTGAAAGCGATGGAACTCGCCATAATTCAGGATCTTGAGCTTTGCTTACGAAAGACACATTGATGTTCGCTAATAATATTGCATCTGTCTAGAAGATGTGTACAAGATACTTAGAAAATGCTAATCGATCTCCAAATCTTTTTTGTTTAGTTTCAGTAGAGACCTGGAAGCGTTGTAGCTAAAGTAGAGGGTATTAAGCCCTCAAGGAAGTCAAATAACTTTTAACATATCATCAGGATACGTTGAATACCCGTCAGGGTTGCAATTCGGACCAATGTTTTCTATTTGTTCTTACTACACTCATTGTACACAAAAGATTTAGATGAATGATTTGGTTTAAAGTGATTGTTTAAATGACATTTGTAATCTACGTATATATAGATTGTCCTTGGTTTACACCAGTAAAGTATGACATCTAAAGCAATATTACCATTATCAGTCGGCTTTCTGCCAGTAAATTAGAATATCGTTATCATTTATATTTATAATATATATAAAATACAACGTCTTTCTGTCTGTCTGTTCTTTAGTGAGCTTATCACTGAAGAACTACTTATTCTGCTTTTTTTTTAAACATGCATATGTTCTCTGGCTAGGTTATAGGCTATATTTTATTACGTTAGGTAATATAAGGAATAAGCAGTGACGATAATAGGGAATCAAGTCAGAAAAAAGTTTGCCGCGAGCGCGTTCTCTTGCAGTACATTGCCTAAACCATTAAATATGGAACATGTAGCAAAGAATATCTATAACATATATAAAATGCAACGTCTCTCTATCTGTCTGTCCGTTAGTGCGCTTATCACTCGAGAACCACTGTTCTCTGGCCAGGTTATAGAATATATTTTATTACCTTAGGTAACATAAGAAATAAGCAGTGACGATAATAGTGAATCATGTCGGAAAAAAGTTTGCCGCTAGCGCGTTCTCATGCAATACGCTGCCTAAACCATTAAATATGGAACAATATCATGTAGCAAAGAATATAATATATATAAAATGAAACGTCTCTCTGTCAGCCTGTCTGTCCGTTAGTGCGCTTATTACTCGCAAACTACTTATCCGATTTCCTTTTTTTTTTTAATTCATACATATATTTTCTGGCCAGGTTATAGAATATATTTTATTACGTTAGGTAATATAAGGAATGAGTAATGACGATAATACGGAATGAAGTCCACGTGAGCAGAGCTCCGGGCACAGCTAGTCAATGTATAGAACTGAATGCTCTTGATCCGCTATGTGTTCCGATAGATGGTTTATAAAATCGCTGAATCAGGGAGATGATATAAACGAACTTGTGGTTACATTTTTAGTGTTCCTTACCGAAAATATAAGATCACTTCGGTGTCTGTCTGCCTGTCCGTCTGTCTGCCATACCCGATTTTCTCCGAAACTATTTGACATAGAAAGTTGAAAATTGGCGCTAGTCTAGAAATTGTTGACCTTATCAGGGCCGTGTAGTTTTGAAAATTAAATTTTGACTTAAGGGGTTAGTTTTGGGGTGATGTAATACTTGCGCACTCTTTTCCTTGTATTATTTTTAAAAAATTGCGAAAAATTGCTATCACCTCCCCCTTTATCTCGAAAAGTACTGATAAAAAAATTTTGAAAAAACTGTGAAATATCCTCCGCAGAGTGTCGTTTGAACGAAAATTATCATTGCCTTTAATACTTTATCTGGTATTGCAAGGTCATTAGTTTTCAGTAAAGATCGGGAAAAAACTTTGTTGAAAACTCATTTGGGAAGTGTTTTGTGAAGTCATTGATGATTTTGTACTACCGTAACAAAAATTTTTATTTAATAAGTCCAATTTGCACTTGACCGGTTTTTTTTACTAGACCAGACACAGTCGACAACGGTCTAATATTTCTCACCAAGCGAAGATTTAATCGACATAATGGGAAGTCAATAACTGATCTCTAAATTACCGCCCAGATTAAATAAATTCAGTTTCTTACAAATTATTCACTGTCTGAACTATTTTGAAAAAGCTGGAAAGACTAAAATTTTAAACAGGATATAAAATTTAACCTTGGCCCCAGAGCCCGTTTATACTATGTCTACATCCTTTTTGAATTTCTATAGCCGTAAAAATTGAAACTCAACTTTTTTCTGCTCGCTGTGAAATGTTTCTTAATAATATGAACAGGCATGCTTTGATTGTGCCGCTTTATGTAATGCTTCTTCATAGGTACGGTCGTGTAGCATATTAAAGAAACCTTAACGTTTGAGAGAAAATTCCTAAAATTCCATTAGAAAAATGTATGTATTTAAATTTTCAAAGAAATGTTATGAAAAAGGAAAAACTACATAATGATTTATTGATTTTCCTTTGTTGGTCGTTGTGTTTTAAGATGTAATTTCTGTAAGACTCGTGAAGATCATGTTATAATAAATATTTAGTATAATGTTAAGTAATATATCCAGGGTGAGTCAACGATAGAGCAAAATTCATTATCTCATTTGTTTCGGGAAGGACGAAAAAATGTTAAATACAATAGCCTTAGGGAATGTTAAGGTGCACAGTTTAAAATTATTTTTGAGTATACAGGGTACTTCAAAAAAATGTGGCCGATATAACATATGTTTTTTTTTTAAATAGAACACGCTATTTTGTAATTTATTTTTAAATTCTGCATAAAATTTTATAACTTTTTTATTAATAATGTTATTTCTAATATTTCAATTTAAAAAAAAATACTAGTTTTCAGTTTTGTAAAAAATTGCCAGTAGCGCCATTGTTTCTGAAGATGGAATATTCATAATTGGTACGAGCGTTCTATAGAGATGAAAAAAAGATATATGTAAAGAAATTTGAGTTAGCTGCTACAGGGTGTTCAAAATAAATTTATGCATTTCGACTATTTTAAATTGAAAAATCTCAATTTTTTTTAAATGGCGCACCCTATATATTATTATTTTTTCTGATAGATTTTACGAAACCCTCTAACTTTTACTAAGTTTGCCATATACCTATTTCTAATAGTTTTCGATTTATTTTGAATTTTTCAATTTTTACGCTTTTTTTTAATACACTTACGCTATAACATCATAGTTGCCAAGACAAAACAAAAATGTAGGCATTGTCAAATTTTGACATGTCTATTAGGCAAGTAAAAATAGTTTAATTTGTTATAGTAAGTGCCGTATAAAGGTAATAGTTATGAATTTTCCTACAAATGAATTAATTGATATGGTTTATATACTGGGCGAGGCGGGAAAAAATTGTCTTTGGCAGTAAGGCTTTATGGAGCGAAGTCCCTAATAGACGTATACCATCTACAAAATCTTTTCAGTGCTTAATGGAACGGTTTGATGGTAGTGGTAGCGTTGAGTATACGAAACGGAAAGTAGTAAACCAGAATACTACCAATAAGGAAAAAGAAATAAAGATTTTACTTCATGTTGAAGATAATTCCCAGGTTAGCAGCCGTCAACTAGCTGATTTATCTGACACATCCCAATCTACGGCTAATCACACCACGAGAAAATACAAGTATCATCCCTTTCATATGGAACTACACCAAGAACTTCAAGACCGTGATTTTGAACGACGCACCATGAATGGAGCAATAAAGGCCGACCCAAATTTTTTATCTAAAATAATGTTTTCGATGAAGCTACTTTTCGCAGTAATGGAGCAGTTAACAGCCATAACATGCATTATTATTCAACAGTTAAGCCATTTTGGATCGGGGAAGTTCAAAACCAAAACCATTGGTCGCTTAATGTATGGTGTCGAATATTAGATTTTCGAATTATTGGTCCATATTTTTTGCAAAACGAATTACCCTAGCTTCTTGAAGAAGTTGGTAACTTTGAAACGGAACAAATGTGGATTTAACAAGACGGAGCTCCTGCTCATTACCACCAGAAGTTCGGGAATTTTTAAACGATCGTTACCTACAAAAATGGATCGGTATGGATGGATTCATTCAGTGGCCCCCTCGATCATGTGACTTAACACGTTTGGTCTTCTTTTTGTGGGGCTACATTATAGATAGTGTTTATGTGAAACCCCCTACAACACCAGTAGATATGGAAAATAGGATACGGGATACATGCAGGACAATAACGCCCTTTATACTAAGGAAAGTGAAGAAAAATATAATAAAACGACGAATTCAAGTAGATGGGCATATTTTTGAACATTTATTACGTCATAATAATTAATCATTAGATAAGTTAAACTATATTAAAATTATTATTAACTATTTGTTTATGTTTTCACAATAGCGTAAGTGTATTAAAAACAAGGGTAAAAATTGAAAAATTCAAAATAAATCGAAAACTATTAGAAATAGGTATATGACATACTTAATAAAAGTTGGAGGGTTGTGTAAAATCTATCAGAAAAAATAATAAAATGGAGGGTGTGCCATATAAAAAATTTGAGATTTTTCAATTTGAAATAGTCGAAATGTATAAATTTATTTTGAACACCCTGTAGCATCTAACTCAAATTTCTTTACATATATTTTTTTTCGTCTCTATAGAACGCTCGTACCAATTATTAGTATTCCTCCCTCAGAAACAATGGCGCTACTGGCAATTTTTTACAAAACTGAAAACTATTATTTTTTAAAAAAAATTGAAATATTAGAAAAAAACTACTAGGTTTAGGTATAAAACATTATTAATAAAAAAATTTATAAATTTTTGCGCAGAATTTAAAAATAAATTAGAAAATAGGATGTTCCAATTAAAAAAAAAACATATGTTATATCGGCCACATTTTTTTGAAGTACCCTGTATACTTAATAATAATTTTAAACTGTGCACCTTAACATTCCCTAAAACTATTGTATTTAACATTTTTTTTCGTCATTCCGAAACAAATGAGATAATGAACTTTACTCTATCGTTGACTCACCTTGTACATTAACAAACTCCACCCATTTCACCCTGTTACCCTGTTTTTAAAACTAAAAATTTTGCAAAAATAACTGACTCTTTAATAGTTACGACTTCAAGAATCCTGAAAAGGACATAAAACACGACATCTATGAAACAACTTTCCAAACTCTTTTTAAGTTTTATTGTAAAAACAAACAAAAAAAAAACAAGAAAAATTGTCATATGACTATTACAACTATAAAAATTTATCGACTCCCTCTCCTTTCATCCTCTTACTTCGAAGCGATTATGTTTTGGTTGGTTGGTTGGTTTATATTACAGTGTGCTTTGCTGGTTTCCAACCAGTTTTATTTAATTCGTTTCTACTGCGTCGATTGGCTGGACATTTATTTCCGGGAAGTAGCCATCTTGAAGACGTAATTTTTACGGAATATTTAAGGGTCCGGATGACACGGATCATGGCTTTTTCCATCCAGCCGCAGTAGGCTTTTTTCCATCCAGCCGCAGTAGGCTTTTTCCATCCAGCCGCACTAGGCTTTTTCCGACATGTAGCCGTAATGGGCTTTTTCCATCCAACCGCAGTAGAGGCTTTTTCCAACATGTAGCGGCAGAAGGCTTTTTCCAATCAGTAGCCGCAGTAGGCTTTTTCCATCATAGAGCCAAGTCGAGTACTAGGCTTTTTCCAACGTGAAGCCGTAGTGGGCACTTCTCATCATGTAGCCGTACTGATAGATTAGTGATGGAGTAGTACGAAAACGGTTTTAATGCTCAATTCAAGACCTAGAAGCCCGTAGGAAAACCGTAAGTCACCAGAATATACATCCGTAGTCCTATTTTTCCGCAGATAAGTGTATTTAACATCGTTTTGAACTGACAACTCGTGAAGTGAACCTCACGAACCATCAACATCGTGTGTAGCAAAGTTTTAATCCTAATTTAAGGACTTTAATTAGCAATACCACCTATTAGGCTAAGGTTTTTTGTAATAACAGAACTGCAAAAGTTAGAACTTTTAGTTAATCAGAAATAAACCTTTTTTTTCTCGTTTAAGGCTAGTGTTTCGCTGTACACCTATCTTACTTTTCAGGACAAAAGGGTTGTACCATATCAAAATTTTCCTTAACAACTACATAAACCTTCAGTGTTTTTTCATTTTTTTAGCTGAAGTCAGATCTTTTATTTTAAAATGAAAGGTGCCCAAAATTTGTACAACCAAAAATTTTAAAACAACAATAGAGACTATTTCCAAAAAGACGTACAAAAATTATCTCTTACCCATATTACTCTACGAAGAAAAACTGAGCTAGTGTCTGTTTAATTTCTTTAGTTCCTTTAATATTAATACCCACTCAATCCATTCTCAGAAATTATAAGGGGCTGCAAAAGTGTGCCTCAATGTGCGGGCAAGGGACAAGCCACAAGATGACGCAGTCAACGTGAGGTAATCCTCCATTTTCACACGGTACAAGCATAGTGGAGATAAATTCAAGCGCTAGGATTAGCCAAAGACTATAAGGAGAGAACAAAACTAGGGAAATGGATAGAAAAATTTGCAGACTACCTCATAGAAAATTATATAGAAGACAATGCGCTATTTCAACCTAATATATTGGCCGCGAAATCAGCTTCCAGCTAGAGAACAACAAATGCATGTGAGTCGTTTCACACACATTTAAATAAATGTTTTAATTCTAGTCATCCTAATATATTTGTATTTTTGGAAACAATTAAACATCAGCAATGTGAAATATACGTACAAATACAGAGTGTAAATAATTTCAAACGTTTAAACAATAAGACACAGAAACGAGAAAATTTTATACAAGAAAATATAGTAAAACTTAATAGTAATCAAATTTCTATGCTGCAATATGTAATATTAAATTCACATTATCATATTAATTATATGCAATTATATGTGTTCAAATAAAGTTTTCGTATGTACTTGTATTTTAATATTTAGCTCTATTTTAAGACAGGTAAATCGAACGAAAATGTATATTCACGAAAATTAGCAGCGGACGAAACTGTATATATTCAGGTAAAGAGTTTCTTCACATTTGACCATTAATTAATGCGGGCGGACGAACCTGTATGTGCCCTATAAATATGGGTTATGAAATCAGAGCAGAACAGTAGTTGTATGGCAAGACTTAAATGAAGTTTTTTTTATGTAGAATATCTCCCAAACAAAGATTTTAACTATATATAAAAAAACTTATGTTGTATTTCAATTTTTTCGTTACGATAAATTCAATTGTTTTCGCCTTTGCTCTAGAACAGGTCTAGTTTATTATCTTTATTTCTATTCAATATTTTATCTTAAATATAACATGAAAAAGTGATTTTAAAACAAAAAAAAACGGTCAAGTATAAGTTGAACTTGCACAATTATTGCTCCGTACGTTGATTGCTTTTAAAATACATAAAACCGGTCAAGTGCAAGTTGAACTTGCACAATTAGTGTTCCGTACGTTGATGGTTTTTAAGGTTGTTAGGATGGTATAAAATGATCAGTGTCTTCACAAAACACACCCCACATGAGTGTTTAACAAAGTTTGTTTCCAATCTTTACTGAAAACTGGTGACCTTGAAATTTTGTTTTCTTTTTATATACCAAATAAATTATTAAAGGTAATGCACTCCTGATAATTTTCGTTCAATCTATACCCCGTGGAGAATATTCCAGAATTCTTTCAAAATTTTTTAATCAGTACTTTTCGAGATAAGGTAGGGGACAGCGATTTTTCGTTATTTTTTAAAAGTAATACGAAGAAAAGTGTGCGCAAGTATTACATTATATATATATTTTTTACTCGTGTTTTCACAAGCTTTCATTTTTTAACTTCCGATTTCACCCCTCAAAACGAACCCCTTAAGTCAAAATTTATGTTACGGTGGTATAAAATGATCAGTGACTTCACAAAACACACCCCAAATGAGTTTTCAACAAAGTTTGTTTCCAATCTTTACTGAAATCTGATGACCTTGAAATTTTTGTTTTTTTATATACCATATAAATTATTAAAGGTAATGCATGCGTGATAATTTTCGTTCAATCTACACCCCGTGGAGAATATTCCAGAATTTTTTCGAAATTTTTTGATAAGTACTTTTCGAGATAAGGCCCGGGACAGCGATTTTTTCGCGAATTTTTAAAAACAATACAAAGAAAAGTGCGCGCAAGTATAATATTATATATATTTTTTTTACTCGTGTTTTCACAAGCGTTCATTTGACACCACACTCGATGACCTAGTAAAAAATTTTTTTTTTCACTTCCGACTTCACCCCCCAAAACTAACCCCTTAAGTCAAAATTTAATTCTCAAAACTACATGGCTCTGATGAGGCCATCAATTCCTATATTATTACCAAATTTCACATTTCTATGTCAAATAGTTTCGGAGTAAATCGGGTGTGACAGACAGACAGACAGACAGACAGACAGACAGACACCGAAGTGATCTTATAAGTGTTCCGTACGGAACACTAAAAATGTTGTTACGGTGGTATAAAATGATCAGTCACTTCACAATATAAACCCCAAATGAGTTTCAACAAAGTTTGTTTATATATAAACATATATATATATATATATATATATATATATATATATATATATATATATATATATATATATATATATATATAAATATATATATATATATATATATATATATATATATATATATATATATATATTATATATATATATGTATATATATATATATATATATATATATATATATATATATATATATATATATATATTACTCGTGTTTTCACAAGCTTGCATTTTACACCAAACTCGACGACTTACTAAAATTTTTTTTTAACTTTCGATTTCACCCCCAAAACTAACCCCTTAAGTCAAAATTTGACTTTCAAAACTACACGGCTTTGATGGGGCCATCAATTCCTATATTATTACCAAATTTCAACTTTCTATGACAAATAGTTTCGGAGAAAAATCGGGGTGTGACAGACAGACAGACGGACAGACAGACAGACAGACGGAACACTAATACTACCTATTTTATAGTAAAGTTATGATTTAACTAACAGAAACGTATTAATTATTACTAATTTAATGCTGAAATAATAGCAATAGTAATATGATATAGCAGTATAAAAATAAAACAACAATATTAAATAACCGGTCAAGTGCAAGTTGAACTTGCGCAATTAGTGTTCCGTACGTTGATTGCTTTTAAAATAAAAAAATGTTGTAACGGAAGTATAAAACGATCAGTGACTTCACAAAACACACCCCAAATGAGTTTTCAACAAAGTTTATTTCCAATCTTTACTGAAAATTGATGACCTTGAAATTTATGTTTTTTTTATATACAATATTCAATCTACACCAAGTGGAGAATATTTCAGAGTTTTTTCAAAATTTTTTGATAAGTACTTTTCGAGAAAAGGCGGGTGGACAGCGATTTTTTTTTTGCGATTTTTTAAAAATAATACAAAGGAAAGTGCGCGAAAGTATTATATTATATATACATATATATATATATATATATATATATATATATATATATATATATATATATATATATAGTATTTATTCGTGTTTTCACAAGCTTTCATTTGACGCCACACTCGATTACCTAGTAAAGAAATTTTTTTTTCACTTCCAATTTCACCCCCCAAAACTGACCCCTTAAGTCAAAATTTAACTTTCAAAACTACATGGCTCTGATGAGGCCATCAATTCCTATATTATTTACCAAATTTCAACTTTCTATGATAAATAGTTTCGGAAAAAATCGGTGTGACAGACAGACGGACAGACAGACAGACCGACAGACACAGAAGTCATCTTATAAGTGTTCCGTACGGAACACTAAAAAGAATATTTGGATTTAAAGGCATTACTTATACCTAAACATAATCTAAGGTAATTTGAAAATTACTGAATAGTGCCTCAACGCTACGGTTCGAAATAAGTTGCAATGCCTTCGTACATATACAGATGGCACCTGTATCGTAAGCATCAAATACCATATTTCATCGTAGTTGGTCTTAGCGTAGTGTACTATAGTTAGTGGACAGCATTTAATTGTATTCTTTAACTCATTAAGCTTTTCAGAATGTTATAGTTTTGTGATGTGTAATTATATATTTTTTTAATAGGATTTTATTATTAACATGTTTATGAAATGTAAAGAGTGTTCCAAAATTCACGAAGGATTTGAATTTGGCGCCATTTGTATGGTAAAGTGTTGCCAACAAAACAAAAAACACAGCGTGACAACTGACAGTTCAGGGTTATTAAAAATGGAGCGCTACGCGAAAGAACAACGTGTCTTCATTGTTGGGCAATATTTTAAAAATAATGAAAGTTTGGCAGCTACAGTTCAATATTTTCATACAAAATATGGTCGAACTAGTGATTTAACCTCATCAACTGTGAAGAGATTAATTGAAAAATTCAGGGAAATTGGATCAATTAGTGATCTTAAACGCTCTGGCCGTCCTTCAACAAGTCGTTCGACACAAAACATTAAAGCAGTTCATGCGCGTGTTGCTGAGACTCCAGGAACATCAATTCGGCACCGTGGTCAAGAATTGGACATTTCGAGAAGCTCTCTACAGCGTATTCTCACGAAAGATTTGCATATTCATGCTTACAAAGTTCAATTGGCTCAAGAACTGAAGCCTACTGACCACGCACAACGAAGAAAGTTCATTGAATGAATTATGGAACAACAACAAGTGGATACTGATTTTTCGAAGAAAATCATCTTTAGTGATGAGGCTCATTTCCATCTTGATGACTTCGTTAATCGACAAAATTGTTCCATTTTTGGTTCAGACAATTCACACGTGACTCTTGCGAAACAAATGCATCCACAACGTGTCACTCTTTGATGCGGATTTTGGGCTGGAGGCGTCATCGGAGCATTCTTCTTCGAAAATACGGTTGGCCAGGCAATAACAGTTAATGGTGATCGTTATCTCGATATGATAATCCAGTTTTTTGTGCCTAAATTCCAAGATATGGATGTGGACGATATGCGGTTTTAACAAGACCATGCCATACAGCCCGAGAAACAATTCAATTACTGCATGAGTCATTTCCTGGTCTTGTAATATCCCGTTTTGGTGATCAGAATTGGCCGCCCAGATAATACGATTTAACGCCGTTGGACATTTTTCTTTGGAGTTTTTAAAGTCAAGCCCACGACCACCCACGACTTGAAGGAGGAAATTAAGTCCTGTGTCAACGAAATTCAGCCACATTTATGCAAAACCGTCATGGAAAATTTCGACAAAAGAGTGCATATATGCCAGCAAAGCCGTGGAGGCCATTTACCTGATAACATTATTCGATACATAACTATACTGTATACTTTATGAATCATAATTTTATTATAAAATAGGTTGTATCTGTTTTAAAATAACTTTTTTACGTTATATTTAAGACTAGCCGGGCCCGCGGCTCCGCTCGCGTGGACTTGATTCACTACTATCGTCACTGCTTATGCCTTATGTTACCCAACATAATAAAATATCTCCCATTATTTCCCCTTATCTCCCATTATCTCTACATAATTTCCATTATCTAGGCTTATCTCAGCTCATCTCCCATTATTTTATCTCCCTTATCTCCCATTATCTCACCTTATTTCCCATTATCTAGGCTGATCTCGACTTATCTCGCAATATTTCTCCTTACCTCCCATTATTTCTAATTGTCTCCCATTATCTCACCATAACTTCCATTATCTAGACTTATCTCTGCTTATCTCATTATTTCTCGTTATCTCCCATTATTTCTCCTTATCTCCTATTATCTCACCTTATCTCCCGTTATCTCGATTTATCTCCCATTATTTCTCCATATCTCCCAATATCCCTTATCTCCCATTATCTAGGCTTATATCGAATTATATAGAACATATGCATAAATTTATAAAAACACGTAAATCGGATAAGTGGTTCTCGAGTGATAAGCGCACTAACGGACAGACAGACAGACAGAGAGACGCTGCATTTTATATATATTATATTCTTTGCTACATGATATTGCTCCATATTTAATGCTTTAGGCAGTGTATTGCAAGAGAACGCGCTAGCGGCAAACTTTTCTCCGACTTGATTTACTATTATCGTCACTTCTTATTCCTTATGTCACCTAACGTAATAAAATATATCCTATAACCTGGCCAGAGAACATACGTATGTTTAAAAAGAAAGCACGTAAATCGGATAAGTGTTTTTTTTTTATGGGTCTAGCACACGTGCTACAGGGAAGTCCTTAAAGCGCTACAGGAGCGACACGTGTGCGGAGAAAGCGATTCACGTTGTTCTTGAATCGCTGTAGATTGTACTCGATGGGAAAACACAGTCCTGGGCAAACTATTCCAAAGGTATGATGTTCTTCATATAAAAGACTGCTTGAAAAGCGTTGTACGAGGAGTAACAAGCTGAACCTCATACGGATGTGAAGTATTAGCGCGACGTGTACTTCTAATATGCACCGCTCTGGGAGGAATTAAACTTTCCATGAAAGTATTTGTAGAATAGGCTCAAGTCGCCAACCGTTCTTCGATGTTCCAGCGAATCAAGGCCGTCGGTCAGTTCCGGGTGTCCAATCAGACGAATAGCTCTTCTCTGGATATAATCCAACAACAAATGCAGTGTATGTTTGGGAGCGGAGCTCCAAACATGGGAGCAGTATTCCATAGTTGGTCGAATTTGAGCTTTGTAAAGAATTAACAGTTGTTGTGGAGTGTAAAGCTTTCTGGTTCGAAACAATATTCCCAACTTTTGAGAAGCTCTCCTTGCTATGCCTGCAACATGTTCATGCCAGGACATATTTACTCCCAAATTAACGCCTAACAGATTGAGTGACGATGTTAGAGGAATGGAGTGCCCCGACATAACTATGTCGGGTTCTGCAACGTTAACTTTTTTAGAAAAAACTGCCGCCTGGGTTTTTGTAGCGTTAAATTCCACTTGGTTACTGTCATCCCAAGATAGAATTTCTTCCAGGTCTTTGTTAAGTTGAATGACTTCCTGCTGTCTGCGGATATTCGTCTGAGTAGTCGATGTCCGAGCTTTCAAAGTGAATGAAGAGATAAGTGTACTGTCATCTGCAAAGCTGTAGATTGGATTCTCGGTCTTTTCCAGCAGATCGTTAATATAAATGAGGAAGAGAGTAGGAGACAGTATGGAACCTTGGGGCACACCGGCGTTGATAGTGAAGGTGTTAGAAAGAAATCCGTCGACTGCCACTCGTAAAGAACGCTCTCTGAGGAAACATGAGAGCCACAAACAGAACTTTTCAGACATACAATAAGAACGTAGCTTAGCCAACAGCCCATCGTGCCAAACACGGTCAAATGCCTTGGATATGTCAAGAGCAACCGCTCGAGGTTCTCCAGTGATAAGCGCACAAATGTACAAACAGACATAAAGACGTTGCATTTTATATATATTATAGATATCCTTTGCTACATGATATTGTTCCATATTTAGTGGTTTAGGCAGTGTATTGCAAGAGAACGCGCTAGCGGCAAACTTTTTTCCGATTTGATTCACTATTATCGTCACTGCTTATTCCTCTGTCTGTAACCTGGCCAGAGAACATATGTATGTTTTAAAAAAAAAGCACTTAAATCGGATAAGTGGTTCCCCAGTAATAAGCGCACTAACAGGCGAACAAACAGACAGACAGACGGACAGAGAGACGTTGCATTTTATATATATTATAGATATAGAATATTATTATTATATCACCCAGCCAAAGAATATATGTATGAATTTAAAAAAAAAAACATGTAAATCGGATAAGTGGTTCTCGCGTGATAAACGCACTAATGGACAGACAAACAGACATTGCATTTTTATATATATATGTATATATATATATATATATATATATATATATATATATATATATATATATATATATATATATATATATTATAGATTACAGATATTCTCTGCTACATAATATCGTTCCATATTTAATGGTTTAGACTGTGTATTGCAAGAGAACGCGCTAGCGGCAAACTTTTTTCCGATTTGATTCACTATAAATTATAGCCTATAACCTGGCCGGAGAATATATGTATGTTTTGAAAAAAAAAGTACGAAAATCGGATAAGTGGTACTCCAGTGATTAGCACACTAACGGACAGACAGACAGACGTTGCATTTTATATATATTATAAATAAAATATTAAAATAAAATAAAAAGAATGAACCTAATCTTTTTTAGAGCAAAAGCGAAAAAAATTGAATTTTTTCCAGCGAAATAATTGAAAAGTAAGAAATTTTTTGTCTATTCTTTATTTTCCCTTATGACTATCTTGAAGAGCATAAAATTTCGTGTATGTAAAAAAAGGCTTCCTACGAGCTTTTGTCCACAAGAAAAATCCATAATAAAAATTTGGACTAAAATGCGAATTTTGACCAATTCTCTTAATATTTTTTAATAAAATTTGGAACACTTTTTTGTTTATATGAAAGCTATATTTTTTTTATAATTTGAAGCTGTAATGTCGAATTGAACGGAAGTTACCCATAAAAAAAACATTTTTCAGTTTGCCGTAATAAATACTTTTTTTAGGTTATGTACTTAATATTTTTTAATACAAACTACGCAGTTTTTTAGGCAATTTTATGACGAGTAAAATAAATTTTTTTGTCGCATAACAAGGAACAGAAGCTGTTTTCTTTAAGAAATACTGAGCCGAAAGGGTTGGAATGTAAAAAAATGCATTAAAATAGAAAAAAAGTGGCCTTGCGGCCAAAAATAGGCTGAAAAAAACTTGTTTCCATTCTGTTGGCACTGTTTCAAAATAGTTAAATCGATTTGCAAGATGTACCCAAAAATTTCAAAAAATCATGAAAATTTTACGGCATTTGCCTCCACTATACACGATTTATAACAGATCAATGAAATTGGAGGAATATTAATACTAACTACAACTAAAATTTCCAGTTCATTAAATTTTGGTAAATTTCATATAAAATAATTAATGTTCCGTAAATTAAAAAATTCCTTTTTATCCGACTAATCTCATCTACCATCCTAAAGCCGGGCTAAGCCACTTCCTATTATAAGCTTTTTCTTGTAAATTATTTCAAACAAAGCGGAGTTTGTAACAGTTATTATCCTGGTATAATAAGCAACTTTTGAAAACTCGAAACCATACACCATATATTGTTATGAAAGCATAAAAAATCCATAGTTAAAGCTATAATTTAACCACTTATTAACAGAACATTGTTTAAAGTTAAACTTTCGTTAACAAACCTTATTTCCCAACAGTCTTTGTTATACTTTGTTACGTATATAGATATTATTCCCTCAGCGATAAATGTAGTTTTAGTCAGTCCACGTGACTAGAAGTCACGTGTCGCAACTTGCCCTTACTTCTCTTTTAAAAGACTAATATAACTTGCCATGAATTTAGTGGTAGAAGAGTATTGGGAATATATTTTTCAGAGGCGTAACATAAGGGTTTGTTTTAATTAATTTATTTAAAGAAGTATATTCTTAATAATTTATCATTCTATATAATATTGTTAGAGAATCTAAGAGATTGGGGAGACCCATAGTGTTGAAACGTAGTAATGAATACCTTATTTCGCTTTATTCATATCTTTAAACTCAGAAAAATATAAAACACAGTTAAAAGATTTATAAACTTAAAAATTATACATTCATAAACGTATAAGAAATATACAATGACACTTGACCTCTAAACGGGCATTTTTACGACCCACCGTTTGCTGACGATCACCATAAACCGAGAAAATAAACAAAATACGTTTTCAAGCCATTTTCTCGTCTAGTCTAGAATTAGAGGAAAAAAAGAAAATTGTCCATATATATAGCCGTGATTTACTACATTACTTTTGCTATAGTAAAGAAAAGCTGAAAGATATTTTTTTCCCATATCTAACTAAAATATTAAGAAAATAACATAAAAAGATAAGTGTTTTCGGATTCTTTTAGTATAAGGTTTTAATTTAGGCTTTTCATCAACTAAAGAGTTGATTGATTGGTCCGTTACTCTGTGACAGTACATTTTAATAATAAAACTACTTAAATACTTTGTTAACTGTCACTAAATATATTTGTAAAGGATTTTACAATTACGTTATCGCGATTTCGTAGTACAACTACATTGTCAAACGCTTAACTAAGACTAGTCTTAGTTAAGCGTTTGACAATGTAGTGACAGTTAACAAAGTAATTAAGTAGTTTGTTGTTTCCATCAACTATTTTAAAAATTTTAAACTAGTTTTAGCATAAATGATCAATATTTCTGTAAAATAAAAGTGTTCTAATTTATCGCGACATCTAGTTTTTAAAGAAGAAACTTTAGGAAGTACGAGTAAACAACAAGAGGGGTTGCTTTAAGAATGAAACTCGTGTTGCCATTGGCTGAAGGGTAGTTTTGTATACGGTTAACCGCTAAGAAAGGCGAAAGTGGGTGGTAGATTTTGGATCTATTTCAGTTCTGTCGATTTTTTTAATGTTGTAAAGTGTTTTTAAAGATTTTTACTAATTTAAATATATTTTTTTAATTTTTAATATTTTTGGACTTCTAAATTTTATTTGGGATCAGGAGATTATTCTGTGCTAAAGAGTTGCTCATTAAAATTTAAAGGGATTTTACATTTTAATTTTGTTTCTTTTGATTTTAAATTTCTTTTTTTTGTAACTTTTTTAATAAATAATTTAAGTGTTGTCAAAAAAAGTTGTTTATATTGTTTCTCCATCCAAAAACGTATTTTGAAAAAAGTCCAAGTGTGGTAAGAAAAGGCTGTAGAATAAAATTTACTAGAACATTTTAGATTCAACAATAAGCCTCAGCGTAGAGTGCTTATGTCTGCAATAACATATTATTGAGTTCTTATAGAGAGGCTAAATATTATAATATAAAGATTATTCTGTCATGCTACTAAACTAAGGACAAAAGAAGTACAAAGAAAAAAATAATATTCATACCTACGAGTCTCTGAATAATTTTTGAAAAATTATACCAAGATAAAAATATTGACAATAAAATCTAACGAAAGGTGCAAATCAACGTACTTCGTGTTGTCGAAGAGGGGTTTAAATTTGAGTAGTAGACACAATAATTATTTCTAATATTCTAGAACGGTGTTCCCCCATGGCAATATCAGCTTGGGGAACATGAAGAAGTGATAGGATGCAATATTATCAGCATTTTGCCATGGTGCGTTATCTGGTAAAGACGGTTGTAGTTTCATTTTTGCCTAAAAGTTATACTACAAATAACTTCAGTATTTTGTTATGATACGTTATCCAGTAAATACGGTACTTACGGAATGATCGTAATGTCATTTTTACTTAAAGAATTTTATTACAAATAATTACAGCATTTTGCTATGGTGCGTTATCTGGTAAATACGGTTGTAGTTTTATTTTTACCCAAAAGTTATACTACAAATAACTTCAGTATTTTGTTATGATACGTTATCTAGTAAATACGGTACTTACGGAATGGTCGTAGTGTCATTTTTACTTAAAGAATTTTATTACAAATAATTACAGCATTTTGCTATGTGCGTTATCGGGATACAATATCCATGACTGGTTCTGCGATAATACAGGTCTTTTTACGAACCGACTGACGTAAACGATGCATAATGTTTAAATAATACTCTCTGTTAACTCTTTAACTGGAAAGATCTCTTTGTGCACAAAGCCACAGTAATCTAACTTGCCGTGTTTTTTTTTTAGTTCATTTTTGGCACGATATTCGCTTGACTATTGCATTTTAAAGTCCTGTCACTTTCAAAGTGAAATCATCCAAAAAAACATTTCTTTATTGTATATAAAACTGACTAACAATATTTTATAACGACAAGGGATTTTTGTGATTTTCACTTGTCGGTCAGTTTCTTTTAGGGAAATACTGTTAGTTGAAAGGTTATAATAGTGTAAAAAAGTTAAACATTTGGCAACATTGTTAAACCTAAACCTGCGATATATATATATATATATATATATATATATATATATATATATATATATATATATATATATATATATATATATATATATATATATATATATAAATTGAAACATCTCTCAGTCTGTCTGTCTGTCCGTTAACATTCATATGGCCAGATTATAGGATATATTTTATTACGTTAGGTAACATAGGAATAAGCAGTGACGATAATAGTGAATCAAGTCGGAAAAAAAGTTTGCCGCTAGCGCATTTTCTTGCAATATACTGCATACACAATTAAATATAAGACAATATCATGTAGCAAAGAATATAATATATATAAATGTAATATATATATATATATATATATATATATATATATATATATATATATATATATATATATATATAAAATGCAACGTCTCTCTGTTTGTCTATCTGTTAGTGCGCTTATGACTTGAGAACCACGTAGCTGATTTACATATTTTTTTATTTCATACAATGGCCAGGTTATCTATAACTTCTATAATTTATAACATATATAAAATGCTATGTCTCTTGTCTGTCTGTCCGTTAGTGCGCTTATCACTGAGAACCACTTATCCGATTTACGTGCTTTTTTTTTTAACATGCATATGTTCTCTGGCCAGGTTATAGGCTATATTTTATTACGTTAGGTAACATAAGGAATAAGCAGTGGCGATAATAGTAACCGAAGACGGAAAAAAGTTTGCCGCTAACGCGTTCTCTTGCAATACACTGCCTAAACCATTAAATATGGAACAATATCATGTATCAAAGAATATCTATAATATATATAAAATGCAACGTCTCTCTGTCTGTCTGTCCGTTAGTGCGCTTATCACTCGAGAATCACTTATCCGATTTACGTGTTTTTTTTTAAAGCACACATTTATTCTCTGGCCAAGTTATCTATAATCTTCTATAATATATATAAAATACAACATATCTCTGTTTATCTGTCTGTCTGTCTGCCTATCTGTCCGTTAGTGCGCATATCGCTCGAGAACCACTTATCCGATTTACGTGTTTATTTTTTTAAATTCATACATATGTTCTCTGGGCAGATTATATAATAATCGAAATAACATATATAAAACGCAATGTCTCTCTGCCTGTCCGTTAGTATGCTTATCATTCGAGAATCACTTATCCGATTTACGTGTTTTTTTTTTTTTTAATTCTTAACTTAATATTTATGAAAAAAAATAATCTATAACATATATAAAATGCAACGTCCCTGTGCATGTCTGTCCGTTAGTGCGCTTAGCACTCAAGAACCACTTATCGGACTTACGTGTTTTTCTTTTAAATACATATGTTCTCTGGCCAGGTTATAGGGTTAGGTAACATAAGGAATAAGCAGTGACTATAATAGTGAATTAAGTCCACGCGTGCGGAGCCGCCAGCACGACTAGTTTTATATATATTATAAAAGTTTATAGATAACCTGGCCAGAGAACAAATGTGTGAATTAAAGGAAAACACGTAAATCGGATAAGTGTTTCTCGAGTGATAAGCGCACTAACGGACAGACAGACAGACAGAGAGACGTTGCATTTTATATATATTAGAGATATTCTTTACAATATGATATTGTTCCATATTTAATGGTTTAGGCAATGTATTGCAAGAGAACGCGCTAGCGGCAAACTTTTTTCCGACGTGATTCACTATTATCGTCACTGCTAATTCCTTATGTTACCTAACGTTATAAAAGATATCCTGTAACTTGGCCAGAGAACATATGTATGTTTAAAAAAAAAAGAGCACGTAAATCGGAAAAGTCGTTCTCCAGTGATAAGCGCACTGACGGACAGACAGAGAAACGTTGCATTTTATATATATTATAGAAGATTATAGATAACCCGGCCAGAGAACAAATGTGTGAATTAAAAAAACACGTAAATTGGATAAGTGGTTCTCGAGTGTTAAACATACTAACGGACAGACAGACAGAGTGACGTTGCATTTTATATATATTATAGATATTCTTTGCTACATAATATTGTTTCATATTTAATGGTTTAGGCAGTGTATTGCAAGAGAACGCGCTAGCGACAAACTCTTTTCCGACTTGATTCATTATTATCGTCACTACTTATTCCTTATGTTACCTAACGTAACAAAATATAGCCTATAACCTAGCCAGGAACAAATATATATTTAAAAAAAAAGCACGTAAATCGGATAAGTGATTCTCCAGTGATAAGCACACTAGCGGACAGAGAGACAGACAGAGAGACGTTGCATTTTATATATATTATAGAAGTACTACACCTCTGATTTCCTCATTGCTTACGTAAGATGACCTTATTTCAATCGTCTTCTGAATACAGATGCTGACATTTGCAGGTTGCATTGTAAAACATGCCTGGAAATTGAATACATAAAAAATATCTGTATTAGACTGATCATAGGCGGCTTTCCAATAGTAATAACTTTGGAACCGGCTTAATATTAATCTAATAATATACCAGCACTGACAAAAAAAATAAGTTTATCCTTTTCTATTTTGATTTTTGAGTTGATAACCTTAATTCATTACAATAATTATCGGCTAAAATTTCCTTCGGTCTATTTGTCTGTTGGCCTGTTGGCACGATAAATGTCGAACGAAATGAGATATCAACTTTAAATTTGGTACATATACAAATATAATAAAGGATGAGACCTATAAGTTTTAGGCAATTTCTATTCAAGGTTAGAGGAGTGATAATTTATCTTGATTTTTTGTTGAGATAATAGATAAGTTTTGTTCATAAATATTTAGAGTATAAAATATAAGGGATTGAAGGGGTACTGGAGAAATCAGAGGAATTATTTCAGATCTATGGTGTATGTCCTTTTCAGGGAAGAATCAAAAGATTAGTTTTTATCTTTCATCATTTTCAATTTTTACTCGAGTAGGGGATGAAATGGATGGGGGTCGTTAAATATATAGTAGTAGTAATAATTATAGTTTCTATAGTATTATGAGAAATTTTACAGGCTTTTTGGTTGATGAAGTAAACACATTTTAAGCATAGGGCTTTCTGCGTATATATAATGCTATATATCCTTTTTGGGTTCTTCAAGTCGAGATATTTTGAAAACTACGTTACGAAGTCTAAAAGCTGTACTTTTACATAATGGCAATAAGCATGCTTCTATTCCGATTGCCCACTGTACTTGTATGAAATGAATATCAAGTGATTTCAGTATTTTTACAGAAAATAAAATATGTTGAACATAAATGGGTGATATGTGTCGACTTGAAGATAGTAAATTTTTTGTTAGGACAACAAAGTGGCTATACAAAATATCCATGTTTTATTTGTTTTTGGGACAGTCAAGCCAAATCAAGACACTGAATACAAAAAAATTGTCCTGTGAGAGATGCTTTGGTCGTTGGTGAAAGAAATGTGATAAACGAGCCTTTGGTTTAGCGAGAAAAAAATCATTCTTCCACCCTTGCTCATAAAATTAGGACTAATGAAGCAGTATGTCAAAGCTCTGGACACAAATGGTCAATGTTTCCATTTTATTTCTCAAAAATTTTCTGGATTATGGTAAGTACTGAAAAACTAAAAGCAGGCATTTTTGATGTGCCTCAAATACGTCTATTAATTAAAGACTACACTAATATTGAGACATCTATGACTGAAGTTGAACGACTTGCGTGGAAATCTTTTGTAGTGGTTGTACAAAATTTCCTGGGAAATTACAAGGCTGAAAATTATGTACAGTTAGTTGATGAAATGCTTCATGACTTTAAAAATTTAGGCGTGAGCTTAAAAATGCACTACCTTAATAGTCATATCCATCATTTTCAACATAACCTAGGCGATTTGAGCGAAGAACAAGGAGAAAGTTTCCACCAAGATATAAAAATGGAGAATAGGTCTCAAGGCAGATGGGACGATCATATGATGGCAGATTATTGCTGGGGACTTATGCGAGATTGCCCAAGACAATTTCACTCTAAAAAATCACTTAAAAAACAATTTCTTCATGTAGAATGTTAAAATAAAGCCATATTTTTACAAAAATGCATTTTTTTTTTCTATCTCTAGAGCTGATACAAAAAAAACCAGTAAAATTTTGACATCACCTTATCAAACATACGTAAAAATCAGGTCTAAAATCCTAGGCACTAGAAGGTGTGTAGGCCAGTGTAATGATAATCGGTTGTCCGATGGTGCCTACAACTGAAAAATTACTTAAAATAGAAAAAAGGATTCTACTATTATGGCAGTGTAGGACTTACATTCTGTGAAGTAAGAATGTGTCTGCCATAACTTATTTTTGGTAGATGCCATTCTAGCGATTCAACAATAAATCGATGGAAAGAACCTTTGTTTACTACGCATTTTAGTAAAAGTATCAGTCGATTCCGAACTTTCGTCGAAATCACGTCAAATCCAAAATTGCTTGCGCGTCGGTTCGAGGCAGTATGTCTTTGTTCCCATCCAAAGGGGCCTAAAATGAGACGTTCCGTGGCCGCTAAATATATTTTGGTATCGTTTTTTATGAAGAAGAGGGTAAATCATTTTAACGAAACGACGACTTGCCAAAACGTGGCTTGATAGGCAAAGTCACAAAGTCGAAAAACGAATCGTGCCTTTGTTTTCACGGGACCCGAAATTGCGTAAAGGAGCGGCAAAATTAAGAAAATCGGGTTTGAATGTGTCCCACGAGACCATTGGACAACATCTTCCTGCTCATAATGTCAAATCCCGAAGCACATTGAAGAAACCTTTGCTGGGCGAAAATCACGTCGCGAAGCAGCTGGTTTGGGCCCACGATAAGATACTAGAGTGGCCCTCACAATCGCCGGACGCCAACCCGATTGAACACATTTGGTTCTTTGTAAAGATAATGCTCAGATGAAAGACTCTGAGGACTTTGACTCAGTTGTCTCGCGAGATTCGAAAAATTTGGAGATCATTGGAGAAAATCTCGTCGACAGTATGCCTCGAAGATGTCAGGCGATTATTGATGCAGGAGGCGATTGGATAACTTACTAAGGTAACTGCGCCATTTTTAGCACTCCAAAAATACATTGATGGCAAAAAATATTCTCAAAGCACATTTTTTTAAGAATACAAGCGGTCACGTTCTTACTTGAGTGAACGTATATGTGATATTAAAACTAATAGGTGTTTTGGTTAATAATGGCGATTTTGCTAAGAGATGACGTTACTAATATACTTGTTGGTATAGACTAGTGACATCTATGGCGTTTTGGAAGGTAAATATACGCCATCAAAAGCCAGTTCGTTATTAATTGTCATTGGGCGAAAAACATAGTTCTTCATAGTTTTGAATATGTCGTGTTTCGTACCAGAAAAAGACGTTTTGCGGGGAAGTTTAATAAATAACCTTCTTTCATATGAAGAAAACAGCTGTTGAAAGTTATCGATTGTTGGTTGAAGCTTATGGTGAATATGCTCCAACCCAAAAAACTTGGGTAGACCCAGGCCAGCCTTCACCATCACAAACAGTGCACAATATACAGGGAAAGAAAGTTTTGCTGTGTATTTGGTGGGATAGTAGAGGAGCTACGTATTACGAACTGCTGAAACCTGGTGAAACGATTTCTGGCGATCGATATCGACAATTGATAAAGTTGAACCGAGCATTGAAGGAAAAAAAAAAAAACGACAAAGAATACGCCCAAAGACACGATAAAGTCATTTTTCAACATGACAATGCTCGGCCCCATATTGCAAAATGTGTTAAAAACTATTTGGAAAACATCAAATGGGACATTCTACCACACGCGCCGTATTCACCGGACTTAGCCCCTTCAGACTACCACTTATTTCGATCGATGCAGCGCGGACTTTCAGAACAACACTTGCATTCTTACGAAGAAGTGAAAATTTGACTTGATGAATGGGTAGCCTCAAAAGATGAAAAATTCTTCTGGTGCGTAATCCATTCTTTGACAGAAAGATGGGAAAAAGTCATAGCTAACGATGGCCCATACTTTGATTATTAAGGTAACTCATTTTGTGATGGAAACAAATGCTTAAATGTTGCGAAAAAATTGACATTATTAACCGAAACACCTATTAGACATTCATAAAATAAATTTGATGATCACTGAAACGGTTACGATATAGGGTGTTTAACTGTGTAAATCACGTAACTAGTAGAGTGACCTTTAATTCATTAATTAAATTTCACTCTACTAGTTACGGAAAAATCTCAAAGTAACAGAGGGAGACAGATTTTTCACAAAAAAAGCTTTTTAACACAGTGCAATTTTAAAAACTGAATACCCAGTTTAAAAATCGACAATCGAATGTACACTTTTTTACAAATTGAAACTTTAAACACTTTCCCCAAATTGAAAAACGCTTTATTTTCATCTGTAGGGTTAGAGGTCCCTCCTCGGTAGCCCCATTGGATATTATATATCCTTTTTAGATTCTTGGAATTCACAAATCGGAAAATCATGAATATTTTTTTTGTTTCTAGTCGTAATAGAAATTTTATGATGTAAAGCTGGGATGTGGTTAACATAGTGACCTCAAAAAATCAATGACATTGTTTAGTTTTATCCTTGTTTCTAGCAGAAACTTATATTAAGGTAGTTATTTTACATCACCCGTATAAGGGATAGATAGTACAGTGTCAGAGAGGTGGTGAGGGGTAGATATATCATGTTACTGGCTACAAGATAAAATTACAAGTTCTTTATTTCTTTTCCCAAGAATCTATTAATCTAAGAATATACGTTATTTGAATTATAGTCGAAAACGGCATCATCATAAAAACGTGACTCTAGTTGACGACACTACAGATTGCAGGCACATGGCTGTCTAGCAAATGCAGCTGAGAAGTCTGAACTTTTTTTTGTAATTTATATATATGGGTCATTGTCAAAATAATGGAAGATTTTCGTTTCTATGCGGGCTACAGATACAAAATTTAAATTTCAATATTATTTATGTATAATCAATTTTTATGAAATATAAGTAGGACTTTAAGGAAACACCTGTAACTTCTATAGAAGGAAAAATGTGGATAATTTTTGCTTTTTTACGTGTAACGGTGAGGACAGGATAATTTCAGATATTGATCTCTATATATACAGTGGCATGCAAAGGTTTCTGGACAGTGACATTTCGTACTCTAATTTATTTAAAAAAAAAGACTAATGATTTTTAATCATTATGAGATGTGAGTATGAGATGTAGGATGAGATATAGGAAACAAAATAATATAGTAAAAGAATATTATTTATGTTTGTGAATATATTTATTATTATTATTCTTATATTTATATGTGCAAAAGTTTCCGGCCACATAATATACATTAACGCAGTAGGACATTCAAGGACGTATTTACGAATAATAGCGCGTTGAATTTAGTTCATAAAAGGTCGTGGGAGCATAAACATGGCTCGGCATATGCAAATCCAAATTCGTGAGAGAGTAATAAAATTTTTAAAAAAAAGGAAAGTCTTCGTGAGATTGCTTCATTATTATCGATCGGTAAATCAACCATGAACGATATTATTGTAAAATACCGGTGTGGATATCGAGACCAAGAAAAACGTTTAAAAAAGTAGATCGTATCATTAAACGCCAATCAACTGCGGATGCTAAGAAAACTGTTTCCGAAATTGCACGCGAGCTAAAGGATGAAAACCTAGCTAATGTTAGTCGTAGTACTGTGACACGAAGACTACATGATGTGGAACTTTTTGGCCGTATAGGTATTAAAAAACCATTAATCAGTAAAAGAATCAGAAGGCCCGATTACAATTTGCCAAAGATCACCTAAATTGGACAATGAAAGATTGGAAAAAAGTAGCTTTCTCAGACGAATCTAAATTTAATCTTTTTGGATGTGATGGTAGACAACATGTACGACGCCCTATCGGTACGAGAAATGATGTTCGGTACCAAGTTCCTACTGTAAAACACGGTGGAGGAAGTGTGATGGTTTGGGGAATTTCTCTGCACCAGTAGTCGATCTATTGATCGAGATCAACGGAAATATGAACGCTGATATTTACAAGGACATTTTAAAAAACAATTTGTTATCATAAGTTGAAGAAACATTGCCACAGAATTGGATATTTCAGCAGGATAATGACCCCAAACATACATCCAAGTTGTTAAAACAGTGGTTTTCTGCTTCAAATGTGAGAGTTTTAAGCTGGCCATCTCAATCACCGGACTTGAACCCAATAGAACACTTATGGGAAACGCTAGATCGTCAAGTTCGAAAGCATACATATTCAAATAAAGCCGCATCATTCAAATTATTGAAGGAAGGATGGGATAAAATTTCACCTGCTTGTATTAATCGATTAACTGAGCCAATGCTACATCGTTGTGGGGCTGTTATCGCTGCAAAGGGTATATTTATATATATATATATATATATATATATATATATATATATATATATATATATATATTAATATATATATATATATATATATATATATATATATATATATATATATATATATATATATATATATATATATATATATATATATATATATATATATATATATATATATATATATATATATATATATATATATATATATATATATATATATATATATATATATATAATATATATATATATATATATATATATATATATATATACTCTATATATATATATATATATATATATATATATATATATATATATATATGTATATATATATATATATATATATATATATATATATATATATATATATATATATATATATATATATATATATATATATATATATATATATATATATATATATATATATATATATATATATATATATATATATATATATATATATATATATATATATATATATATATATATATATATATATATATAAAGAAGTAACAAAAAAGCAACAAATTAAAAGAGATCTTCTGTTTACAATGTATTTAATACATGTTTGCTAAGTTTCCTAAACTATGTTCAGGTTACTTCAGGTTACAGGCACTACATGGAAAAATGATTGAATGAAAATTAAAAAAAATATTATACATAGAGGTTTTATCCTATAACTGTCCATAATTTTTTTATTGTTCGTGAATTCATCATTGGAACTTTGGCCTTTTTTCGATTTTTCAATAACATAACTTGATTTTCAATACTCGCGATTTCTGCTGCGGAAACAGATGAAATATACAGGCCATTCAATTTTTCTAGATGGATAAATTTTTTTCATAATTAGAAACATTAGTGCCGTATTTTACTGCATCATCTAAATTTCTGTTTAGCACTGCTCCGATTCCGTCTGTCAGACCTTTCCATGCCCGCTTTCAGAAAAATTTTACCTGATCTTCTTGATTTTTTTTATAAGCAATGTGCTGCGTCATAAGATAGAACATCGTTTTATTTCTATGTTGATTACCTGGGCTGTCACTAATAAAACTGAAACACTTTAGAGCAGGAATTTTTTCCCAATAAAAAGACAAAACATTTTTCAAATGAGCGGCAACCCCACGGGCATCATGACGCATTGACTCAGAAATGGTTGCAAACCCTTGCTTGAAGCCACAAGTATAAAACATTCCAGTATGAACGGAAATCTGAGTGAAGCTTGTACTAAAATAAACTGAATGAACTTGAGTTGAATACTTGCAGGAATAATCCTCACTAAAATCCATTAAAATAAAATAATCACCATCGAGTAAATTCGCAATCAATTATTTTCGGAATCAATTTTGATGAATGATTCGATATTTATGGCCCAAGATATTTTCCTTCTTTTTGGTAAAATTTTCAACAATTTGATTAATCTTTTTTGAAATTTTTTTTTGTCAGTGTGACAGTTATATTTTTACTTGTCTTACCGTTCATTATGTGTTCTTTGGTAATTATTCCTTTTCATATTGAATTTCGTAAATATTTGCTATATTGCGAAAATTGAGCTTAATTTCTTTTACTTTAGATTTATCACAAGATCTTGAAAAATATTCTTCCATTTTATTGGTTCAGGTTGGTGCATGTTTGTTCCGGTTAGTTCAAGCTAGTTCAGGCTAGTTCATGCTAATTCAGGCTAGTTCAGGCGATATAAATATACATAAAATGCAACGTTTCTCTGTCTGTCTGTCTGTCGTTAGTGTGCGTTCATTCAAGAACCACCTATCCGATTTACGTGTTTTTTTTTTAATTCTTAATAATTTCAGAAAAAAAACTATAATATATATAAAACGCAACGCCTCTTTATGTGTCTGTCTGTCTATCCGTTAGTGCGCTTTGCATTCAAGAACCACTTATCCGATTTATGCGTCTTTGTATAAAATACATATGTCCTCTGGCCAGGTTAAGGAAGTAACATAAGGGAAAGCAGTGACGGTAATAGTGAATCAAGTCGAAAAAAGTTTGCCGCTAGCGCGTTCTCTTGCAATACACTACCTAAACCATTAAATATGGAACAATATCATGTAGCAAAGAATATCTATAATATATATAAAATGCAACGTCTCTCTGTCTGTCTGTCTGTTCGTTAGTGCGCTTATCCCTGGAGAACTACTTATCCGATTTACGTGCTTTTTTTTTAAAACATACATATGTTCTCTGGTTAGGTTATAAGCTATGTTTTTATTACGTTATATATGTATATATATATATATATATATATATATATATATATATATATATATATATATATATATATATATATTTATATATATATATATATATATTATATATATATATATACTTAACTTACTTAATCCTTATGCCTTTCTACCCCTTGTTAGAAGTGTAAGGCTCGTGAGTTGAGTTATTCTATATCTGTCTTTTTCATATTTCCTTCTATATCCTTCCATCCTGTTTAAATTGCCGATTGCCTCATTGGTTTCTTCTGTATTAGTTTCTTCTGTTTGTATGAGCTCTTGTTCCAGTATTATGTCTCTATGTTGTTTTTATGCTTTTCTTCTAATTTTGTTGCATCCATTTCCTTTCCTCTCTGTTTCAGTGATTCCTACGTAGTGCATTTGTTGTTTTCTGTCAGTTCATCCTCTTTTCCGTTTATACCCCTATTATTCCGTGTTCTCAATCTAAAAACTCGATAATTATTTCCAATTTCTTTCTTCCTATTTATTTCTTTGATTATCTTCTTATTTGTATTCATTTTACTAGTCCTCTCTTCCGTATCTTTTATCTTTGCCAGGGTCGTCGTCAATCTATCTATCTCTCTCCTTTTTCTCACTTTTTTGACTCGATGGTCGTAGTATTCTTTGTTTGTTCTTTCAGTTTTTCTTCCTCAATGTCCCATTTATATTCTCTTCCTTCGATTACGATTTTTTGATATCCTATTTTCACCCTTTTTCCATTCTCTCTCTCGTTCTCAGCTATATGCTTCAATTTCTTTTGAATTTCGCGTTCATCTTTTGTTAAATCGTTGTTTATATAAACTCTCTCTCTCTCTCTTACGTTTCTCAGTTTGTTTTTATTTATCCTTACAGCTTCCTTCTCTCCCGTGTTTCTAAGTTCTATCTTGTATATAGTCGCTCCTATTTTTATCACTTCTTTAATCTGTACTTTTGTGTTCATACTCCTCTCCATAAAATGTTCTACACCCTTTTTCAGATCTAGTTGGCTATTCGCTTCAAAACTTCTTCCTGATATTACAATATTATTCCTTACGTTGTCTTTTTCCAGTCTACTCATCTTCAAATCCATACTTCTCATGTTTTTTCTCTAATTATCTTATTTTCTTCTTTCAATACTTCATTCTCCTTTCATAGTTCCATCAACTCTTGTTGGTATCTCTTCTGATCTTGTTTTATATCCTTTATATCTGACATTAGCTCTCTGATCATTTCTATCAAATTGTCTACTATCTACTCTTTCGTTTTTCTCTTTCTGTGGTGCTCTTATCAGCTTTTTACTTTTTATTTATTTTTTCAAATAGTGTCATTCAAGCATCCTGCTATTCTATGGACTTTTACTATTTCTTCTTTTATTTCTTCTTCTATATTATTGTTATATGATAATTTAATTCCTAAATATTTAATTGTCATCACCTGCTCTATAATCTGATTATCGATTTCCAGCTTGCACCTAATTGGTTCTTTGGAGATAACTACTGATTTGGTTATTTCAGCTGATATTTTCGTATTAAACTTCTTTGCTGTTGTATTAAACTGATGTAATAATCTCTGCAAGTCATCTTCATTCTCAGCAACTAGGACAGTATCGTAGGCGTAACATAATATTTGTATCTCTTTATTGCCCATTTTATAGCATTTTTTTGTTTTTATCTGTTTAATTATTTCATCTAATGTCATGTTAAACAGTAGAGGATTCAGTGAGTCTCCTTGTCTAATACCAGTTGTTACTTCTATGGGTTCAGTTAACTCCGAATTTACTCTCGCTTCTATTTTATTTCGTTTGTAAATGTTCTCAGTTAGCTTTATTATATTCAATGGAATATTCTTGTCATAAAGTGTGTGCAATATATCTTGTAGCTGTACCCTATCAAATGCTTTTACCAAATCTATAAAGCATAAGAACGCTGGTCTGTTATACTCAATTGATTTTTCAGTAACTTGTCTGATTATAAATACTGCGTCGTTACAGGATCTTCCGCCCCGGAATCCTTGTTGTTCTTCGGAAAGCTGTATAAGAGACGTTATTTTATTGGTAACAATTTTTGTCGTCAGTTTTAAAGTTGTGCACAAGAGGTTAGTTCCTCGATAATTATTCGGTTCAGTTTTTTCTCCTTTTTTTAAAAAGTGGTATCATTATGCTTGTTCTCCATTCTTCTGGTATTCGCGATGCCTGCATTATTTTGTGTATGAGTTTTATCAATTTTTTAATCAGTTTCACTCATCCGTAATTTAATAATTCATGTTGTATTTCGTCCTTACCAGATGATTTCTGGTTTTTTAATTTTTTGAAAGCTTCTTCCACCTGTTTATCATCTATTTCTAATGTTTCGTTGATTACTAGTTGTGATGTTTCGGGTACCAAATTTTCTATTGTATTATGCAATTGCTTTATATAATTCATCCATGTATCCTAATTCTATTAATTCCCTTATTTCCTTTCGCTGTCCACGTATAATTCTCCAAATCTCCTTTTGCATACCATAAAAGTCATGTTCCATTTCTTTAGAGAAGAGAAGTGTTCCAATTTCTTTTTTCTCACTAGTACGTTTGTTTCATTGAGGACTGTCTCATATCCTTCATATGCTTCTCTGGTTTTTCTTGATCCTTATTTAAGATAGGCTTTTATTTTTTCTTGGCATTTTAATTTCACTTCCTCGCAGAATCAAGGTGTATTATTCGGTGTTCTTGATGTTCTGTTTATTTTACGTTCCCCGAGTGCTTCCTTTGCTGCGTTTATAATCTTATCCTTGATCGTTCTCCAACTATCTTCTATGTCTTCTTCCTCTACCACTGGATTTTTATTTATTTCGTTTCCAATCTTGTCTGGTAGAGATTTTTCATTGATTCATCTTGTAGGCTTTCTACTTTTGTTTTTGTTTCGTAAACTGTTAGGCTTGTTTTTTGAGGTCTCTTTACTGTAATTCTGTGACTTCCTACATCTGCAGAACATAAACATCTTATGTCATATATTTGTTTATAATGTATTTCTCTAGTTGTTAGAATGTAGTCTATGATGGATCTATCTCCCCTCGTATTTTGAAAATGTATTGATGTTGTTCTTTATGTTTAAAGAAGGTATTATTTATTCGGAACTCATTTTGTGCGGAGAACCATTCTTATTCGTTACATTTTCATTGAACCTTTGTTTCACTCTCGGTACTATCCTGTTCCCTACTCGTGCATTAAAGTCCCCCATTATGATAGTTACTTCTCTTTTTGGAACTGCATCAATTGTCTTTTGTAGTTTTTCGTAGAATTTTGTTCTCTCGTATCCCCGTTTGCACTTTTCTGGACTGTATATGCCAATGATGTTAATTTTTTGATTCTCTGATTTAAGTTTTGTTATTATTATTCTTTCTAATATATATATTTATATTCTTGGATGTTCTGAGTTAGCTTTCTGTGAATCATCAGTGCTACGCCCTCTTTTGCTCTGTTATTCCTTTCGACCCCGCTATATATTAAAAGGTATTCGCCGAGCCACACTTGCCCTTTGCCCTTCTTTTTTGTTTCCTGTAATGCACATATTTCTATCTTTTTATCTTTTAATTTTTTATTGTTTTTATGTTCCACGTTGCTATTCGTATTATATTCCTTTTCTTATTGTTATTTAGTCTCCTTTTCCTCGCCGTTTTCGTCAATCCATTGCCCGAGACTTTACATTATAATATATCCGTTTGCAAGGCGAAGTAATAAATCATGTAAGATTATGCAAATTAGTAATAAAAGTGGCCCAGTGGGTAATAAACCAAAGGCAGATTGTTTTATCTGATGGGGTTAATTTGGATTTTAAACCGTACCGAGGCTATACTCTCAGTTTATTTTTTCACGTAACATGTAGTGCATCAGTTCAATAAAGATGCCTTCTCCAAAACATCAAAAAATAACGGCTTTAAGCTTAAATGAAAAGATCATAATTAGGAATGTGTTGAATTACATCAAAAGTGATGAAAACCTTAATTTAAGTCTCGACGTGTTCAAAAGTTTTCCCTAATGACCGGAGTTTTTCTAGCGAATTTTGAAGGAAGAAAAGGCAGGAGGAGTTACTGCACCAAAGCTAAAACCAGGTAAAATAAAACTGGAGCTGACAAAAGATGTAAGAAATTCCCTAAGAAGAATCATTCATGGGTTTTCTATTGAAAAAAAAAATCCCAACTTTGGATTTAATTCTAGAGGCTGTTAAAAGTTACCCACAGATTCCAAGGATGGGCAGGACCAAGTTGTGGGACGTTTTAAAATTAATCAGTTTTCGTTGGGAAAAATTTCAAAGAAAATCCTTGTTAATTAAAAGGGGAGAAATCGTACGCTGGAGAAGAGATTATCTGAGAAAAAATAGAAATGAACATTCTCAAGGAAAACGTAGTTATCATTTAGACAAAAGTTGGATAAATGAAGGGTACACCGTAAATAAGTTTTGGCAGGACAAAAACATTTTGAGTTCAAGACAAGCTTTTATGCATGGTTGGTCAACCGGTCTCCGTCCACCATCTGGAAAAGGACGCCGATTAATTATAACACATATAGGGAGAATCCACGGTTTCGTTAATGGCGGTCTGCTTACATTCGAATCGAAAAAAACAAGGGATTACCACGAGGATGTGTGATATGTTTGAATGATGGTTTACGCAGATGATAGATTTGATTCCCCGAAGCTCAATAATTATCATGGATAATGCAAGTTACCATTCCAAAAAAGTTGAACGTGTTCCCACGATGGGATGGCTTAAACGTGACATACGGTCTTGGTTAACCTAGCGAAATATATTATTCTATGATGACAATGTTAAACGCGAGTTAATACAATTAGTCAAACATGAAGTTTTAATAAACAAAGATAAGTAGAATAAGTACGTTATAGACGAAATTGCCAAAACTCGGGATATAACTGTTCTTCGCTTGCCACCATACCACTATAAGCTTTATCCTATAGAGTTTATTTGGGCTCAAGTAAAAAGTGAAGTGGCTAGAAACAATTTAATCTACAAATTAACAGACCTTAAAAATCTGTTTGCAAAAGCAATATGTAATGTCACTCCAGAAAACTGGCAAAAATGTGTTGAACACGTAATTAAAGAAGAAGATAAAATGTGGAGACTAGATTCATCAATGGATCAAGTTCTAGAACCACTAGTTATACCATTAAGTACAGATGATGCTATGTCAGATTTTAGTTCGGATATGTCTGACGTATCGGATATAGAAGGTGTTTAAGATTAACATAGCACTAGGGCTAGATATAATAATTTTATTTGGTCATTAAATTTAAGTTAAAGTTTAAGGTGTTATTTTATAAATGATAACTTTTATTGTTACCCTTAGTGTTAAATGGGCATGTTCCGTAAATAAATAATGTTCGGATATGTCTGACATATCGGATATAGAAGGTGTTTAAGATTAACATAGCACTAGGGCTAGATATAATAATTTTATTTTGTCATTAAATTTAAGTTATAGTTTAAGGTGTTATTTTATAAATGATAAACTTTTAATTGTTACCCTTAGTGGTAAATGGGCATGTCCCGTAAATAAATAATTAAATAAATATTAATGAAAATAAAAAAAAAAACCAGTCCACATACAGTTATTAGGTCTTTCCTGTGTGACATTTGTATTTGTTTTCTTTTTTAGATTTTAGGCTTTACAGAAATAGTGTTTATATTTTAAAACTTGTTTATATGTAATTAATTTCCTATTTATTTGTAAATTTATATGTTTTGATAAATAAATATTGTTTTGTATGCATATATTATGCAGGTAGGTAATCATCTGGCATTTATGGGCGCTGTTCTGTCATCTTATTATAATTCCTCAGTTTTGTTTAATATTAGTTTTACTCTTGTAATATTATTGTAATATCTGTAATATTTTGTAATATATTTTTTTAATATAACCAACCTTTATAGCTATAATTAATACAAAAAAAAATCAGTCGATACGCCACTGCTCGGTCATTCTTGGGATTTTCAAAGCAAAAATGCCATAATTCTGTTGTAATTTTCCATAAATGTTAGTCCAAGCTAATACTACCGGAACAAATAATCTTGTTGTAACGTTTTTTGCGTAAAATGTACTGTACGGTACCGAGACTCGTACTATCGCGTGAAGTTAATTTGCATAATTTTACACGATTTATTACTTCGCCTTGCAAACAAATAGAGTATAGTTCTGTGAGCCATGTTTTTTTTTACTGTGGGTAGGTTGCTAGCCTTGCCTACAAACCCTCCTCCTTTGTCCAAGCTTGGGACCGGCAACAGCACCGTCAGGCTACTCAATCCACTCTCCGATGTTGCAGGCGGAGTTCTTTTAGCACTCGATTGGCTATTTACAGGCACCATCGAAGGTTGAAAAAAATGCGCCTTGTATTTTTTTATATTTTCTTTATCAAATAATTATTTTTAATTAAAAACGTAAATTTGATGACGCTTACAGAATTGACAACGGACAAAAATTAACATTATCGACGATATTTACATTTTATTTTTATGTAGAATAAGCATAATAGATTAATGCATATTCATGAATGTATGAATTGATGGTTTCATGTGTGTTTGTCAGTAGTAATTGGTCAATATCAAAATAATTTACTGTATGTGTTGTTCGTGTAGCTTATAATGATTATTCAATTAGAAATTATTTTTCTTATGCTATATTGGTTGGTTATCACTTCTATTACCTAGATTTATAGGCCTTTAATATAATATCTCCGAGACACATCAAATTTCCCATCTAGGTAGACTAGTTTCTAGAAAACAGTTTCTCGAAATACAGTGGTGAGCAAAAAAATCGACTCGAATCCTTAACTTTAGTTTTCAAAACAGTCGTATTATTTTTGGTATCATTAGAATGCTGATTTTCTAATCTTTCCAATCATACCAAAAACATTTGGACTTCCAAAAAGTTTTACTGATTAAATCGGTTTTACTCATTAGAACCGTTTTTGCTCGCTCAGCAACGTCCTCGTTGCGCGCTATTCATCCCTACAAAAACACATGCAACTGCATTTTTCTATCATTCCTTTATTGGGACCTAAACCGTCAACATCCCTGCTATACCGGCCCACTAATTACGTCATCGGAAAATGGATATCACTACGGAAGAAACGGCACAAGTCATTACCCTATTGCAAGAAGGGCATAGCCAACATGTAGTAGCTGCGCAACTGCACCTGAGCCAGTCAGCTGTCTCCAGAGTCTACAGACGTTGCCAAGAGACTGGCGCCTTTACACAGAGAGGAGGATCAGGAAGAAGAACGAAGACGACCGATTGATTATCAACACAACTTCAAGAAATCGTCACTTGACCGGCGTTTAGGTCCAGCAGGAGCTCCGACAAGTTCGTAGTCGGATTGTCAGTCATTGGACAGTCAGAATAAGAGTTAAAGAAGAGACCAGGTAACATGTCGATTGGATCTTAGAGCAATGGCGCTCCGTTTTATTCTTCGACGAGTCCCGAATGTGCCTACATTGTAATGATCGAAGAAGACGAGTTTATAGGAGGCCTAGAGAGCGCTATGCGCAGTGCTGCATTACTGAAACGATCGCCTACGGAGGAGTTTCTGTCATGATGATACATCGAGGAGAACCTGCAGCAACACGTCGTCCCTTACGGTGGGTTTGTAGGCAATAACTTCATGCTAATACACAACAATGCGAGGCCACATGCTACTGCGTCGGTGTGCAATACTTGGCGGAAATATATTAGACTGGCCTGCGCGTAGTCCGGACCTCAATCCAAACACGCACAGGTGTGATGCCATTAGATTACTATCTGAAGAAGCCGTAGAAGCGCGAAACAAGCACTTCCGCCTGTACCGGCAAAATTTTGATAGAAAATTCTCAAGAGAAGAATGTAATTTAGATATCCTCAACAGATTATTGCTCAGCTCGCATCCCTTATTATCCAAGCCAAAACCCAAAAAAAGATCTATGTCTTGTAATAAAGAAGCATACAAATGCTTGTTTCTGCTGAACCCAATATTCCGAAGAAGAAGAGGAATCTGCAAAAGAAGCCGAGGAAGGGAGCTCGGGCGCGAAGGAAAAGACGTGGGATTCTTCATCGTGAATAATTATTTTTATAATTTTTCTTTAAGTCAACATGTTTTTTTTTCTCAATATACTGTTTTTTCATATATTAAAATGTATTTTTCTTCAAACTATGTACTCCAAAAAGGTTTCACTGCTATATTTAGAAATAAAACCCGATTTAAAATACTACTCAGTATATATCACCACTATACCAAAAACTTTATTTTTGCACTCGACGCGTGTTTCGCTAACCATGTTAGCTTCATCAGGAGCGATGACTATTTATACTTAGCCTAAGACTTGAATTACTTAGGCGGAACTAATGGCCTAGGCGAGGCGATCATTTTCGGTCAAGTAACCAATAGAGGGGACTATAAGGAATAGGCCCTCTGTCTTTATTTAAACTACTTTTACATTTTATATTTTTCATAATTTCGTATGCTTTCAACAATCTCCTATCAAATACATTTTTAATTAATCTTAGATTATCTAATGTTATAGTATGATCAGCTTCAAGGGCATGTTCGGCAATACTAGACTTTTCTGTTCTACTGTATTTTAAGTGTGCTAAATATTCTTTAAATCGTGTTTTAATTGACCTTTTAGTTTGCCCAACATACGTCGCAATCATTACAACTAATTTCATGAATGCCACTTTTCTCTTAATTAGGAATCTTATCTTTGGGATTTTCAAAGATATTCCCCAGATTGTCTGGTGGCCTATAGACTAGCCAATAGCCAATTTATTCATGAGTAAGTTTGAAACTGAAGCCAGTCAACAATTTGAATATTTCCCAAGGTTATGATATAGGTATGTGGATGATGTTTTCGCAATTTTTGATACAAAAAATCAAAAATAGATGATTTTAGCTAAGTTGCGAATGTGGAATATTTAGCACAATGACATTACTCAGTATATGTCACGACTACACCGAACACTTTATTTTTGCAATCGACGTGCGTTTCGCTAACCAGGTTAGCAAAAATAAAGTGTTTCGTGTAGTGATTATATATACTGAGTAGTATAGATGATTTTGTTTCCAAATTAAATAGCCAATATGTATCCATTAAATTCACTTAAGAAATTGATAACAAAGGACAACTGCCTTTTCTAGATATTTTAATTATTAATATCTATAGGAAAGACACAGTAACAGATAGATATATTCCTAATGCTTTCAGTTCCAGCTTATTGTCGAACCAACACGGGTCCCTGATCGAGACGGGGAATTCGCCAGTCTTCTTGATATGTTTTTAGCCACCAATCTGGAGATTTACAAGGTCACCGTAAATCTGCCGTTGGGCTCTTCCGACCATAAACTGCTTTCGACATCGAGTGTCCTACCATTCAGTGACAGAGAGGCGCCTAAACCGCGCAAGATTTGGCATTACAAATCTGCTAAATGGGAAGATCTCACGGAATATTTTCGAACTTTCCCTTGGTCAGACGTTTGTTTTTGATCCGACAACCCATCTGACTGCGCCAGGGAGGTTTCCGATGTTATCTTTCCTGGCATGGAAGCTTATATTCCATTTTCGAAGAAATGTCCTTCTAACGACAAGCCTTGGTTTGCCTACCGACAATGGCGTGAAAATCCTAACACCATAAATCGTAACACCTTTGTTCGTGCCCGGAACAGATGCAAAGAAATTATCGACGAAACCAAGGAGGCACACAATCAGCGAATTAGAAGCAAATTTCTCGCTTGTCCCAACAATTCCAGGTCCTTTTGGTCAGTCGCTAAGGCAGTTAGTCAAAATTTTACCAAATCCACTATACCACCACTCACATGGCCAGATAGTTCATTTGCAACGACACCTGTTGAGAAACCAAACTTGTTGGCCGAACTGTTTGCTTCACATTCTATTGCCGATTTCCAAGGAAAAACACCACCTATTATTCCCATAGTGCAGTTAAGGATGCCCGATATTGTCTTCAGACAGCGTATCATAAAACGTATTTTAATAAAGCTAGACACCAAAAAAGCTTCTGGCGCTGACGGAATACCTGCCATAGTTCTCAAAAACTGTGCGAGGGAACTAACACCAGTTTTCTGTAGACTTTTCAACCTATCCTACAGAAAGGGACTATTACCTTCCTGCTGGAAATGTGCCACAGTTCAGCCGATACCAAAAAAAAGGCAAGAAGACCTTGCCAAACAACTACCGACCAGTCGCACTGCTTTCAATAATATCGAAAGTCATGGAAAAGGCTGTCAATCAGCTTTTTCTAAACTACCTTGAAGGATTCAACATTATTAGCGATCACCAATATGGCTTTCCTAAACATAGGTCAATAGGAGATCTTCTGACTTATGTAACATGTTTGGAACAACGGAATTGAACACTTCGGAGAATCTCGAGCGGTTTCTCTTGACCTATCCAAGGCATTCGACTGTGTTTGGCACGATGGATTGTTAGCTAAGCTACGCTCTTATGGTATGTTTGAAACGTTCTGTTTGTGGCTCTCATGTTTCCTCTGAGAGCATTCTTTAAGAGTCGCTGTCGACGGATTTCTTTCTAACACCTTTACTGTTAAGGCCGGTGTGCTCCAAAGCTCCATACTATCTCCTACTCTCTTTCTCATTTACATTAACGATCTGCTGGAAAAGACCGGGAATCCAATCTACAGCTTTGCAGATGACAATACGCTTATCTCTTTATTCACTTTGAACGCTCGGACATCGACTGCTCAGGCGAATATCCGCAGACCTAGTCTGCGGATATTCATTCAACTTAACAAAGACCTGAAAGAAATTCTATCTTGGGGTGACAGTAACCAAGTAGAATTTAACGCTACAAAAACCCAGGCGGCAGTTTTTTCTAAAAAAGTTAACGTTACTGAACCCGACATAGTTATGTCGGCGCACTCCATTCCCCTAGCATCGTCACTCAATTTGCTGGGCGTTAATTTGGGAGCAGATATGTCCTGGCATGAACATGTTGCAGGCATAGCAAGGAGAGCTTCTCAAAAGTTGGGAATATTATTTCGAACCAGAAAGCTTTACACTCCACAACAACTGTTAATTCTTTACAAAGCTCAAATTCGACCAACTATGGAATACTGCTCTCAAGTTTGGGGCTCCGCTCCCAAACATTCATTGCGTTTGTCGGATTCTGTTCAGAGAAGGGCTGTTCGTCTGATTGGAGACCCGGAACTGACCGGCGGCCTTGGTTCGCTTGAACATCGAAGAACTGTTGGCGACTTGAGTCTATTCTACAAGTATTTTCATTGAGAGTGTTCGAAGGATGTAGCCCACTTAATTCCTCCCAGAGCGGTGCATGTTAGAAGTACACGTCGCACTGATACTTCACATCCGTATGAGGTTCAGCTTGTTACTCCTCGTACAACGCTTTTTAAGCAGTCTTTTATATAGAGAACAACATCCCTTTGGAATGGCTTACCCAGGACTGTGTTTCCCACGGAGTACCATTTACAGCGATTCAAGAACAACGTGAATCGATTTTTTCCGCACACATGTCGCTCCAGTAGCGCTTTAGGGACTTCTCTGCACCACGTGTGCTAGACCCATAAAAAAAATGTTTCATTCCATTGCAAACAGCACAAATTAGCCGCATTACACTTTTTAATTCATCGTTTGGTCACTTTTCCTCTGAATAGAGTAAACTACAAAGGAATCGTATTAGAAATATAACTAGAGTGAATGGTTAAGATGATGACTTAGTAAACAAGTTAATAAATAGACATAAGTTCTAGTTAAATATTCTGAATTCCACCTTTTTTACAGGCGAAGAAAATAAGATTAAGTATATCTCCATACCATATAATCCGAAATATAGCAAGGGATCCAATAAAGTATTTAATAAGGTAGGCCTCAGCTTAATCTATAAGTCATCAGAAAATCTGAGAGATATCTTAAAAAACCCCAAAGGTAAGATTCTTAATTGTGAGAAAAGTGGAATTTATGAAATTAGTTGTAGTGATTGCGACAAAAAATATGTTGGCCAAACTAAAAGATCAATTAAAACACAATTTAAAGAACATTTAGCACACTTAAAATACAGTAGAACAGAAAAATCTAGCATTGCCGAAGATGCCCTTGAAGCTGATCATAGTGTAACACTAGATAATCTAAGATTAATTAAAAATGTATCTGATAGGAGATTGTTGAACGCATACGAAAGTATGGAAATTATAAAATGTAAAAGTAGTTTAAATAAAGACAGACGGCCTATTCCTTATGGTCCCCTCTACTAATTGATTGACCGGAACTGATGGCCTCGCCTATACCATTAGTTCCACCTGAGTAATTCAAGTGTTAGGGTAAGTACAAATAGGGCAGATTTGTAGTTTAGCTTTAATCAATCATCACTCCTGATGAAGCTAACATGGTTAGCGAAACGCACGTCGAGTGCAAAAATAAAGTTTTTGGTATAGTGGTGATATATACTCAGTAGTATTTTAAATCGGGTTTTATTTCTAAATATAGCAGTAAAGTGTTTGGTGTAGTGGCGATATATAATGAGTAGTGTCATTGTGCCAAAGATTCCACATTCCTAACCCAGCCGATTTAAAATATCTTCTGCTTCTATGTGAGACGAACAGAGAAGCGGATGGACACCGAAGTGTTCCGTACAGAATACTAATGAACGATGTGACAGTTCTTTAATAACCCTAAATATTATGATAAATTATTTCTGGTTTATGGTAATATTCGGTGAAGGTGCAGGGACCACCGAGGTAGTCTAATAAACTGAAGCTCGGCCTCTTTTTTATATCTTTTTTTTTAATTCTTTTTTATATCTTTCCGCGCACGTGTCGCTCCTGTAGCGCTTCAGGTACTTCCCTGCAGCACTTGTGCTACACCCATAAAAAAAAAAACTTTCATTACCTAAATAATACTAATATAGTCCACACGGGCGAAGTTTCGTGTAAATACTAGTTATATTATAAATTAAACCACTCCTTAGATCTATCAGTGCATGCAAATTATAGTCAAACAATACGAACTCCTGTTCCGTTTACCTGTTCTCAATTAAGTTGTATGTTTGAACTGTAATTTCTTTTTCAATAATTAATGCTTGGTATGCCCAAGTAAGGTGAATGAATAGAGACTGCGGCAAAGCTTTGACGTCGATCATTATATACGTTTCCTATATCCTTGGTCTTGTTTTATCTTCCCCCATATAAGAGTGGATGTAATATTTATAATTGAGAGTCAGTATTGAAATGTTTTCATATATACAAATATGTATTCATGTTCAGTTAAAGTTATTTTAACTATTAGAAATGTATATAGAACAAAATTATACCTATAAAATATAATTTGCCATGCCAAATTATTAGAAAACATGATGTCAAGTACACTTGACTGATTCTTTCGCCGACCTTTAAGCAGCGCCATCTCGTAAACAACAGTAAATGCTTGAATTCACATCTGTATACAATATGGTACATTTGTATTCAATCAGCCAGTTGTGATCAGTGAGTGTCGAGTAGAAAACGTGCGAACTTTATGCGTCATAGTTGTTGTGTCACAGAACTGTGATGGAGCAACAATCGGTGATCAAATTTCATGTGAAAGTGGGTAAAATAGCTATGAAGACATTTCAATCTTTGAAAAACGCTTGCAGTGATGAAGTTTAAACGCTCTAAGGAAGAACGGGAGTCGCTCGAGGATGATGCAAGATTAGGGCATCAAATATTCAAGACATTGTCCGGAATATCTTGAGTAAGAGAAAAATGTGTGCGGTTTATTTCCCCCAGCCTGATATCTGAATAAAAATAGTAATGGATGGACGCCAGCCGAAACTTCATCGAAATGAAAAATGTGGATGTTCCTTTTCTGCAAGCGATGAGACGGGTTGTTACCAATACGAGCCTACCACAAAACGGCAAAGTGCGCATTGGCTCGGTAGTGGTTCACCGACACCGAAAAACGTGCAAGTGACAAAGTCGAGAACAAAGACAATATCCGTCGCATTTTTTGACGTTCAAGGAATTATCACCAAGAATTTGTTCCTAAGGCCACTATAGTAAACGTCAGGTACTACCTGGGTGTCACGGAGTGACTTTACAAGAGGATGCAGTGGGACCGAAACGATGGAACCTAAAGGATTTTTTCTTGTTTTATGGCAACGCACGTACTCACACGGCAGGAATTGTGGTGCAGTTTTTGAAAACAAGTGTCCGTACTCTATCACCCTCTTTATTCGCCTGATTTAGCAGTCGCCCTTCGAGCAACCCTGCCTTCTAGCATTCGACTGGCTGTTTACAGGCACGATCGGAGGTTGAAAAAAAATGGCGTTGGAATTTTTTAAGCTATATTTTCTTTATTAAACATTTATTTTTAATTTAAAACGTAAATTTGATGTCGTTTACAGGATTGACAACTGACAAAAATTAATATTATCCACGACTTTTACAGTTTTATTGAGAATAAGAATAATAGAATAAGACAAATTCATGTCTCACTGATAGTTTTATGTGTGTTTGTTAGTAGTAATTGGCCAATATCAAAAAGATTTACTGAATGTGTTGTTCGTGAAGCTTATAATGATTATTCAATTAGAAATTACTTTTCTTATGCTATATTGGTTGTTTGTTTGAAAGTTATCACTTCTATTATCTAGATTTAAAAGGCTTCAACGAAAAATCGCCGAGATACATCAAATTTTCCATCTAGGAAGACTAGTTTCTAGATGACAGTTTCTCGAAATACACTGATGAGCAAAAATATCAACTCAAACAATTTTCCTTCATTTAACACCGATCCTTGAACTTAATTAACAATGGTATTACAGTCGACACTGTTTATAGTGAAACTCTATATAGTGAAAAACTCTTTATAGTGCAATTTTTTCAAGACCTAGAATATTTTAAGGAAATTTCATGTAAAAAGCCCTGCATATAGTGAATCTGTAAAATAGTAACACTCTATATAATAAAATTTTTACCGGAATTTTATGTATAAATTTTTATGCATTTATTGAGATCTTGCCAATTTCCGGTTTTCCATTTTTATCTAAAATTAGCACGAATTCCATTTTTATGACGCATTCTTTTGAAAAGGTTCTTAACGCGTTTATAACGCCTAATGGTTGGCAATAAATCAGGTAGATTTCTGTGAGACACCCGGAGAATAACCCATTTTATAGAAACCCGGGAAAAAAAAAAACCATTTTATAGTCGAGGCCTAGTAATTCGCAAATTCAGGTTCAGTTTCTTTTTGTTTAAGAATCAAGTATGATGTCCAAGCGATTGTGTTTAAGTTTAGCTGAGAAAATTAAAGTTCTGGAGGAAGTTGATAAAGGCTGCAAAAAAATTGATGTTGCTGCAAAATTTGTGTGTTTCTCCAAGTTGCGTCTCTCTGATAATAAAAAGTCGCGACAGTATCATCAAGAAACCTAGTGTTACAAGCAGTCGAAAACGAGTACGGGTGAGTACTTACGAGGATGTAAATGAAGCAGTTTTTTACGATGGTTTCAAGTGGCCCGTACGCATCAAAACGTACCAATATCGGGAAATTTAATGAAGCAAAAGGCTCTATAATTTGCTAAAGAATTTAACTGCGTTAATTTTCAAGCTAGTGAAGGGTGGTTGAGTGCCTGGAAGACTCGCAATTCAATTGTTTTCAAGACGGTGTCTGGCGAGAGTGCAAGCGTTAGTCAGGAGGACTGTGACATTTGGACTGAAACTGTTTTAAAAAGTGGATTGAAAAAGTACGAGCCAAAAAACGTTTTCAATTGTGATGAAACCGGTTTTTGTTTTTTAAATGTTTGCCAAATAAAACTTTTGCTTTTAAAAGTGATAAGTGGTATTAAAACAAGTAAAGAAAGGGTGACACTTATGGTTGGAGCAAACATGGATGGCTCAGAAAAACTGAAATTACTGCTCATAGGTAAAAGCAAAAATCCCCGTTGTTTAAAAGGAGTTAAATCTCTGGAGTTAGATTACGCCAATAATAAAAAGGCATGGATGACTTCTGACATTTTCGAAAGATGGATCAAAGAACTGGACACGCAAATGAAAAGCCAAAAGCGAAAGATTGTGATGTTTATAGATAATTGTCCTGCACATCCAGTTACTGTAAGTAAAAAATTAAGGAATATTGAATTGATCTTTTTTCCACCAAACATGACCTCCAAATTGCAACCTATGGACCAGGATATTATAAAAAAACATAAAACATCATTACCGCAACAGAATTGTTCACAAAATTGTTAATGCGATTGATAACAACCTTCCAGTCTAAAAATTGATTACCCCTAAAGGGTATATAACCGAAGTCGCTAAAGTATGGAGTGAAAATGTTTCTCAGAAAACTATCAAAAACTGCTTTTCTGAAGCAGGTTTTACTGAAAAAATTGACGAATGGGAAGAAGAAGACGAAATGGATCTCGCTACCTTAAAAAGGCAATGGGGTATTCTACAAAAAACTGCTACCGTCGACGCAGATTTTTTACTTGAAGATTTCTTAGAAATCGACAATGATGTTGGCACGACAGATCTCCCAACTGACCAAGACATAATTGACGATATAAAAAGTATAGAAGATCATGAAGAAGAAACTGAAACCGGGAAATGTCCTGCTAAATTTAGTGAAAATGAAATAAGAAATGCATTTGACATTGTGCGAACTACTCTCAGGGGCCAGGAAAGTGTACCTGATCAAATCTTTATGCATTCGAATAAATGCGAGAATTTTGTTGAGCAACAATTATTTTTCAAAAGTAATGTTCAAAAGAAAATAACTGATTATTTTTCCTAGTACGTATGTACGTAGTATGTACATATGTATTAACAGATTTTGTATTATTCTTTTTATTTCGTATGTAGTACATACATACATAAAGTCCGTACGTTATATCTTTACACGTGCGTCATAGTTTTCAGGCAATATCCCAGACGGCTATTATATTTTTTGTCTCTTTTTACCAATACCTACGATTTATTGGTGAAAAGAGACAAATAATATAATAGTCGTCTGTTATATGGCCTGAAAACTATGACGCAGGGTAAAGATATAATGTACGGACTTTATGTATGTATTTAGCCCTGTACATGCTATGTACTATTTAAACTTTCAAATGTTTAATAAAATCTTTTCTAATAATTCAATTTTGCAATTTTTTTTGTTGCTTGTACCTTATAAAATACAAGTAAATGATTATCAATATAAAATACATACAGCAACATATACGGATTTTTTCTTTATATAGTGAAAAACATTTTGGTCTTTCACTATACAGAGTGTCGACTGTATTTTTAGTATCATTAGAATGCTGATTTTCTACTCTTTACAAATTTTTACGTTTTACTAATTAAAACAGTTTTTACTCAATAAAATCGTTTTTTGCCTCGCTCAGTAACGTACTAGTTGCGCGCTATTCATTCCTATAAAAAAACATGCAACTGCATTTTTCTGTCATTCGTTTATCGGAACTTGAATCGTCAACATCTCTGCTATACCTGCTCACTAATTACACCATCGGAAAACGGATACCATCCCAGAAGAAACGGCACAAGTCATTGCCCTATTGCAAGAAGGGCATAGGTGTCTCCAGAGTGTACAGACGTTACCAAGAGACTGGCGCTTTTACGCTTCATTGTCAACACAACTCCAAGAAATCGTCACTTGACCAGCGTTGAGGTCTAGCAGGAGCTCCGGCAAGTTCATAGTCAGGCCACTGGACAGTCAGAAGAAGACTTAAAGAAACTTAACTCCGAAGAGACCAGCAAGAGAATCCAAATGAACAGCAGCCCATCGACAAGCGCGACTCAGATTTGCCCGAGAACATGTCGACTGGACCTTAGAGCAATGGCGTTCCGTTTTATTCTCCGACGAGTTCCGAATGTGCTTACATGGCAATGATGGAAGCAGACGAGGAGGCCTGGGGACCGCTATGCGCAGTGCTGCATAACTGAAACGGTCGCCTACTGAGGAGGTTCTGCCATTCATGGTGTGGGGGGCATCTCACTGGATGCGAGAACCGATTTGATTTTCGTGACTGGTGAGACTCTTAGCAGTGGATTAACTTCTCACCGGTACATCGAGGAAATCCTTCAGAAACAAGTCGTTCTTTACGTTGAGTTTGTTGGCGACACCTTCGTGCTAATGCACGACAATGCGTGGCCACATGCTACTGCATCGGTGTGGAAATATCTGGCGGAATTAGGAATACCCACATTAGACCGGCCTGCGCGGAGTCCAATCAATCCAAACAAGCACATGAGGTATGAACTCAAAAGATGGATTAAACCAGAAATCCAGCCCCTGCATCGCTGAGGAACTTAAAGGTTGCGATGGCGGAAGAGAGTCCTACAGACAGTGGTGAAAAAGCTCACCCGCTCCGTGAAAAACCGACTGGAAGCAGTAATAAGGGCTAGTGGAGATATTACAAAAATGATTTTAGTTTTTATCAATAAACTTCATTGTTAAACTTAAAATATCTTTCATTTTTCCCTTCTCTTACCCCCATTTTCAATCCTTGTTTTCCTTGATTCCCCATTCAATCTATTTAATCAGTAATAACCGGTCAAATGCAAGTTGAACTTGCGCAATTAGTGTTCCGTATGTTGATTGCTTTTAAAATAAAAACTTTTGTTACGGAGTTATAAAATGATCTGTGACTTCACAAATCACACCCCAAATAAGTTTTTAACAAAGTTTGTTTCCAATCTTTCCTAGAAACTGATGACCTTGAAATTTTTGTTTTTTTATATACCAGAAAAATTATTAAAGGTAATACTCAGTATATATCACCACTACACCAAACACTTTATTTTTGCACTCGACGCGCGTTTCGCTAACCATGTTAGCTTCATCAAGAGCGATGATTGACTCAATCATCGCTCCTGATGAAGCTAACGCGCGTCGAGTGCAAAAATAAAGTGTTTGGTGTAGTGGTGATATATACTGAGTAGTATCATTGTGCCAAAGATTCCACATTCCCAACTTAGTATTAAAGGTAATGCCTTCGTGATAATTTTCGTTCAATCTACACCCCGTGGAGAATATTCCAGAACTTTTTCAAGATATTTTGATCAGTACTTTTCGAGATTATTTGGAGGGACAGCGATTTTTAAAAATAATGCAAATAAAAGTGTGCGCAAGTATTACATTATATATATATATATATATATATATATATATATATATATATATATATATATATATATATATATATATATATATAAATATTTTACTCGTGTTTTCACAAGCTTTCATTTGATACCACACTCGATGACCTAGTAAAATTTTTTTTTTCACTTCCGATTTCACTCCCCAAAACTAACCCCTTAAGTCAAAATTTAACTTTCCAAACTACATGGTTCTGATGAGGCCATCAGTTCCTATATTATTACCAAATTTCAACTTTCTATGACAAATAGTTTTGGAGAAAATCGGGTGTGAGAGACAAACGGACAGAGAGACACCAAAGTCATCTTATAAGTGTTCCGTACGGAACACTAAAAAGTATGAGGAATGCATTGGAAGTTAATATCATTAGAATGGGCTTTCAAATGATATTAAAATCCTTAAAAATATATGAACACTAAATTTTAGGATCCATGTTAAATGAAGCCAAATAGTTTGAGTCGATTTTTTTGCTCACCAATGTACTTCAATCGTTTAACTACAGAACAACCCTGAAAGAATCTTAATTAGAAAGGGGACCAATATATTATATACTATTTTGACATGATTTTTCAATATGCAATATTTTATTTCATCTATTTTCTAATTAACTTCAAAAATTAAAGTTTTCTGACCATCCAGTGGTCTAAAAGTTGAACCACTTTTTTTATTGTAAAGGATCGTCGAAAAAGTATACATATACAAAATAAATATTAGTCTGAAGCTGTACTCAGTATATATCAGCGATGAGTCAATCATCGCTCCTGATGAAGCTAACATGACTAGCGAAACGCGCGTCGAGTGCAAAAATAAAGTGTTTGGTGTAGTGGTGATATATACTGAGTAGTGTCATTGTGCCAAAAATTCCACATTCTCAACTTAGTGAAGCTGTAAGGTCCGGGCTAGCCCTTCTGTTGACTAATTCCGACTTTTCATCTTAAACCAAAACTCTGGAGACGTTACGTTAATGTCACTTTTGTAACTAGGCCACACGGTCAAGAATCTCTTCAAAGTTTCCTCAGTCATCTCAATTCTTTACATCCAAATATCTGAAGATAGAATATATCTAACAAATATTGAAAACAATACCTTCCCTTTCCTAGATATTCTTATTAATCGAAAGTCAGATATGACTTTGAGTCACTCAGTATACAGAAAGCCTACTTATTAAAAATATATATTTAGATGCTTCTTTCCATCACCATCCCGCCCAAAAACACTTAGTCACCAACTCCCTTGTTCATAGAGCTGTATTACTCTGTCAGCCACAATCTATGTTATTACAAATATCTTACTCACGTTCTTCATTCAAACTATTTCCAATACTGAGATATAAAACATATCTCTCCAGGTGTTTCCGAAGACCGAAAGTCAATTAGATCAATCTATTGGGAATATAGTTTTTCCATATGTGCATTAAGATTGTCACAGATCGCATTTCGAAAACTCTACGAAAACATAAAATAATACAGTCGAACCTCTAACAGCGACCACAATCTGGGTCAGAGGTTGGGTGGAATAGGGTCCCATAATATTGTCAATAATTCACATGTCAATACTATTGTCAATATGCAAGTCAAAAACGACAGATCGCACACTGATCAATATTATTGTCAATAATTTCATTTTGCCTCTAGTCGTTGGCGGTGGTGGCGATGTTATCTGGGAGTTACTGCTTGACTCTGGCTAATAAATATTAGTATTTCTCGCAAAGTATGAGGGCGATGTTATTTGGGAATGGATGCTTGACCCTGGTGTACATATATTATTTGGCATTTGCAATGTATTCATGCTTGCCTGAAAGAGTATCTCATTAATTGCCTTTTCCGCAAGCAACATTTGTGTTTTCTCCAATTCCCTCAATTTATTCGCCCACACTTTAGCAAGGCAATCAAATTTGTCATTACTTTCAGTAGGGTTTGGTTTTTTTCAAGATATTCACATGCAATGATAGTAGCTCGTTTTGCCTTGCCATTGGACCTTTCATTTATTTTCTTGGTATAAATGTTTTGTGGTGTTATTGAGGAAACAGACGAATTTCCACTGGTCTGAATTGTACGGGGGGTGCTGGTTCTCCTGGCGAGTTCTGCGTTTCTTGAACATCCTGAAAAACAATTACCAATAAAATGTTGAATAACATTAAAATAAAATGAACTAAAAACATATTCCTATAGGGTTTACATTAATGTTCTTTTAAATGTATTTGTTTTAGTTGCCATCCTGCCCAGAGGAATGGTTAAGCATTGCTCACCAATTTGGAGAGAGGAATCAATTCTGGAACTGCCTGGGGTCAATAGATGGGAAGCATATAGCTGTTAAAAAACCAGCACAGTCTGGGTCTCAGTACTATAACTATAAAGGGTTTTATAGTATAGTTTTACTGGCACTTGTGGATGCAAATAGAAAGTTTATAATGATTGATGTTGGAACTAACGGTAAAGTATCAGATGGCGGGGTGTTGTTCTACTCAAAATTTGGGAATCTTCTACTTCATAACAAGCTCAACTTGCCAAAACCCACTGTTCTGCCTAACACATCACAAACTCATAATTTTGTATTTGTCGGTGACGAAGCTTTTGCACTGAGACCCGACCTAATGAAGCCCTACTCTCAAACGAAAGTTGATTCAGCAAGTCAGGAATTTAATCTGAGGTTATCCTCTGCTAGAGTATCCGTAGAGAACTGTTTTGGAATACTTGCCGCTAGATTTGGTGAATTCAATAAAGCCATCTACTTGGAACCTAAAAAAGCCAGGGTAATAACTATGGCATCCTGCTACTTACACAATTATTTAGCAGCAAGAGTTACTGCTTACTTGCAACGTGATACTCAAGATGATGTGGCTAATTCCCATATGACACCACTACAGTGTACCATGTCCAAAAACAACAATAACTGTTCCAAGGTGGTCAGAGATAAACTTCGTGATTATTTTAATAATGAAGGTAAACGAATTTAACCCAAACATTTTATAATAACGTTATTATGAAAAATATATAATATATAATTAATGATATACCTATTTGTAAATTATGTAATAAATTTGTTTGCTATCTTACCACTGATTCATTGAAATCCACCTCGAAATCCACAAGAACTTCACTGTCGCCCAGAAAATTGAAGGGCATGGAAAATCCACGAAGTTGGTGTATAATCTTCATCTTCGCCACAACCAGAACGCCTAGATGTTATTATCTTCTTTACTTCTTTTCGGTAGTTGGTTCTCAGAGCGTTAATTTTTTTTTTTTTGTACTTCCGCCTCATCTGCGTTGGGTTTAAGTTTTTGATAGATTGGAATTAGTTTTTGTATTTTTGCGACTGTTTCTGTTCTTGTAAGCTGGTAAGCGTGGATTCCATAATTCTGGGAGAGTCTCATAAACTTCAATAAAATGTTTTAAATATTCAGTATCACTTAAATTTTCACCAACTTCAGAATTATCACCAATTTCTTCTGTTCCATTACTCATTTTTTAAAAAGATAAATAATAATTAATATAAAAACACTAAAGTTACCACTGTTTATAAACATTGCACAAGGCACTCAAGAGACAGAGTACTCAGAGAAGGTTATTTAAAATCAGGTTCTACTTTGGCTTGTGAAAGAATCGACTTCTTTTTAAAAATTAAGTTTATAAAACAAATATAACGATTAAAAACTAGTTCCTACCTCGACGAAATTTTTTTTTTGAACTAAGTATTGAAGAAAGTATTGATAAGCCACCGCACATTATCAATAGTATTATCAATATCCCTACCACTTTGCAGTATTGATGTTTGAATATCAAAAAATTTAGATTTTCGTCAATACAAAATTATTTCATCAATACCAACTTCAATACTTACCGCACACGATCAATAGTATTGACAATACTTTTCTATATTGACAATATTATTGACCATGTGCGGGCCGCTTAAGACTGCGAAATTTGCTTCGTAGAGCCACAAAATATCAAAATTTATATATATATATATATATATATATATATATATATATATATTATATATATATATATATATATATACATATATATATATATATATATATATATATATATATATATATACATATATATATATATATATATATATATATATATATATATATATATATATATATTCCTTCACATTTTGTGCAGTCTTAGGCCTGCCAACTTTTTTTTATTTAAAGCAGGTATATTTAATTTTTTTATTTTAATTTTGTTTTTTTTGTCGAATTTTTTAAAAAATAATCGTTTATTTTAGTTTGTTTTGGATTCCTACGTTGCAAAATGCTTTTTCTATTTTCTCTCTTGCGTTCAATAAATTTAACAATGCAGAGGTCTCTTTTTCATCTTTAACAACTGTGATAATAAATCAAGTGCCTCTAAATGATTTTTTGGGGCGTGGCCTCTTAACTTCTATTAGATTTTCATTTTCACTTTCACCACATTCATCGGTAGAATCTTCTTCATTATTGGATGCTCCATTTGCAGCAGATGATGTAGTACTGATTAACAAATATCTAGAGTAGCTCAAAATCATGATAGAACAACTTAATCAAGCTTCACAGAAAGTTCGACTCGAGATGAATATTAAGAAAACGAAACTTCTAATCCCCAAAAAACACAAAAATTTAAATCAGCACGGAAGAGATCGAGAGAGTGAAAGAGTATATATACTTGGGACATCAGATTAGATTGGATAAGGACATTCAAACAGGGGAAATACCAAGGCGAATTGGTCTCAGCTGGGCTGCATTTCAAGAACTGAGATTCATTCTAAAAGACAGATATATCCCCATGACCTTAAAAAGAAAAGTGTACGAGAGCAGCATACTTCCAGTAGGTAAGTATGGGCTGGAAGCCATGATCCTTACAAAAAATAGTCTTTGCTGACTCCAACGTATTCAATGGGCCATGGAAAGGCAGATGTTAGGTGTTAGTTTACGAGCACATATTAAAAGCGAGGTTATCAGATGAACAACAAGAATTACAGATATCATTGAAAGAGCGGCAAAATTAAAGTCGCAGTGGCGGAGCATGTGGCTAGAACGAATGGTGGTAGATTGTCAGCAAAATTATTTAAATTTAGACCTTGAGAGAGCAGATAAAGTATCGAGAGACTAATGAAAAGATGGACTGATGATATCAGGTTGATAGCAGGCTGATAGATGGCTCCATCTTGCACAGGATGGAGACAATTGGAAAAAACTTGAAGAGGCCTATCTCCTGCAGTGGAGAAGCAGTGGCTTATAAAGAAGAAGATCAAAAAGTACACCGTCTATCCAAGTTGCCGGACTGCCTTAATAAAAACTAGAAAAATTAAAAGTAAACATTTTATAACTCAATACAACGTTCAGAACGTTCAAACAACCATTTGAAACGATTAGAAAAATCTTCTTTTTAGATCACGTTTCACTCTTGCACCAAAGTGACGTTAATGTCCTCTATATCGTTATAGTGTTGACCCTTTATGTGGAGCTTGATTTTTGGGAATAAAAAAATTCACTAGGCAATCAGGCGAATAAAGAGGGTGATGGAGTACGGACACTTGTATTCGCGCCAAAAACTGCACCACAATTCTTGCGTGCGAGTGAACGCGTTGCCATGAAGCGAGAAAAAATTCTTTACGGTCGATCATTCCGGTCCCGCTGAATCCTCTTGTAAAATCACTCCGCGACACCCACGTAGTACCTTGTGTTCACTATAGTGCCCTAGGGAACAAATTCTTTGTGGATAATACCTTGAACGTCAAAAAATGCGACGGACATTGTCTTTGTTCTTGACTTTGTCAGTTGCACTTTCTTCGGTCTCGGTCAACCACTACCGAGAAAATGCACGCTTTGCCGTTTTGTGGTAGGTTCATATTGGTAAAACCACGTCTCATCGCCCGCGATTATATTCTGGAGAAAAGGATCGTCCGCATTTTTCATTTCGATGAAGTTTCGGTTGGCTGTTTTTGTTAGGGTGTCAGGCTGTGGGCAAAATTTCGCACATTCCCGACAATGTCTTGAACACTTGAGGCTCGTGGCTCCGTGGCGTAGTATTTTCTTGAGGTGCAGAAGGTCTCGGGTTGCAATCCCGGCAGGTCGGTATACTTTTATTTAAGTACATAAATAGTAGTCGTTTACAGAAATGCAATAACGTCCGTGGCAGCACTACCGCGTGGTCTAAAAGGTGTCGTGAAATACAAAAATGTATCTTTCGGCACTTGGAGAATGTTGACGGGTATTACGACATCCCCGCCGATATCCTCAGGATATGAAAAAGGGTAAAATCCCTACTCAGGCGGGGAGGTGAACGATAAAGAAAAATTTTCGAGCGACTTCCGTTCTTTCTTAAAGGGTTTAATCCACTCAAACACTTGTGAATGCGATAAATAATTTTCACCGTAAGATTTTTTCAAAGATTCAAATATCTTCGCAGCTGTTTTACAGGAAAATTGTTCACTGCTCGCTGCTTCATCACACTTCTCTGACACAACAACTACGACGCAGAAAGTTCGCACGTCTACTATTCAGCACTGACTGATCACAACTGGATGGTTGATTAAAAATATGTTGTTTACAGATGTGAGTTCAAGGTTTTACTGTTGTTTACGGGATGCTGCTTAAAGGCCGGAGAAAAAAATCAGTCCGGGAACATTTTGGACAGACAGTGTAATTGACATCATGTTTTCTAATAATTTGGCATGACAAATTATATTTTATAGGTATAATTTTGTTCTAAATACATTTCTAATAGTTAAAATAAATTTAACCGAACATGAATATATGTTTATATATAATGAAAACATTTCAATACTGACTCTCAATTATAAATATTACATTCACCCTTATATGGAGGAAGATAAAACAAGACCAAGGATATAGGAAACGTATAATAATCGACATCAAAGCTAAATTCTCGGCTATTTCGGGAGTGTTGTGTTAGTGGTGTGTGATGTTTACATGTTCAGCTTATTTTCTGGAGAGGAGTAGCTCAAGTACACTACGACCTTATCCCTATATACTAAGTACGTAATATAATCCATGTTGGTAGTCGAGATTTAGTCATGTCTATTGTTAGTTTATTTGCAGTATGTCTGAGGGTCGTAAGTAGCGATTATCGAAGTTTGCGTTGTGTCTGAAGGCGTTAGCTATCTCAGAGTTGGGGTAAACTATCGTTTTCTCAAAAAAATAATGCCGAGTATTTCGGATGAATTCTTTTATTGTAGCTCTAAGGTCTGCTTGTTTTAATAAATGAGATTCGGAGCTACTTTGTTAATAAGTTGGATTGCACTCCGTTTTATCGTTTTGACTATGGTTAATAAACACTTCAGCACATCCATTTTGCTGTTAGTAGGTCTGGATATTTAATGACGTGTTTCCACTTATTAGTTATGCCCTTTATGTTAATTCAGAAAAAATAACAATAACTTAATTGAACTATAGGTTCCTTACAAATTTTTGGCATAGCAAAGTACATAGGTTGAGATCTCTTAGCCTTCTTATCTATCTTATAACATATTATACATCAGACAAAAATATATCCTGATGCGGAACAGCAACACAGGAATAGTTTCGATAGTACTTGTTAATTAAAGGTATAAAATTTCGTTGTTAATTTTAAGAAGTTATTTCATCACTTACGTAACACAACTATCCGGCTGATTCAAACACTTTTTCGACATAATTACAGAGATACAGGCTAAAATTATAATCTTTCAGGTTAATAGTCGTTCAATCAAAATAAATTAACGTCTTAAAAACCTCTACTGTTTTTTGTCAAATCGAATAAAAAACTGGAAGTATCGATGCCAGTTTCGTTCAACAAAAACAGTACCACCATTGCTGCCAATTTTCAAAATTAGTGAATGTACGAGGCTGGTTTGAAAAGTCCGTGCAAAAATAAAAACTACTTATATGTTTGGGGTAAACCTTTTTTATTTTTCGACATAGTCTCCTTTTAGGCTTATACACTTCGTCCAACGATGTTCTAGTTTGTTGATCCCTTCCGAATAATAGGATTTGTCCAAGTCTGCAAAATATCCATTAGTGTCTGCAATCACCTCCTCGTTTGAATAAAATCTTTGTCCCGCCAGCCATTTCTTCAAATTGGGGAACAAATAGTAGTCCGAGGGAGCCAAGTCTGGAGAATAGGGGGGATGTGAAACGAGTTGGAATCATATTTCCATTAATTTTGCGACCACAACTGCTGAGGTGTGTGCTGGTGCGTTGTCGTGATGGAAAAGGACTTTCTTGTGGGCCAATCGCGGGCGTTTTTCTTGCAGCTCGGTTTTCAAACGGTCCAATAACGATGAATAATATTCACCTGTAATAGTTTTACCCTTTTCCAGATAGTCGATGAGGATTATCCCTTGCGAATCCTAAAAGACAGTCGCCATAACCTTTCCGGCCGAAGGAACGGTCTTCGCCTTTTTTGGTGCAGATTCCCCCTTGGTAACCCATTGTTTAGATTGTTGTTTGGTCTCAGGAGTATAGTAATGTATCCATGTTTCATCCACAGTGGCGAAACGATGCTTAAAGTCCTCCGGATTCTTCTGGAACAGCTGCAAACCATCCTTGCAACACTTCACACGATTCCGTTTTTGGTCAAGCGTGAGCAATCGCGGCACCCATCTTGCGGATAGCTTTCTCATGTCCAAATGTTTATGCAAAATATTATGTACCCGTTCAGTCGAGATGCCCACAGTACTAGCAATCTCACGCACCTTAACTCTTCTGTCATCCATCACCATATCATGGATTTAATCAATGATTTCTGGAGTCGTAACCTCCACAGGCCGTCCAGAACGTTCAGCGTCCATATGGCCAGTCCGAAAATTTTGAAACAACTTATAAACTGTTCTAATCGAAGGTGCAGAGTCACCATAATGTTTATCAAGCTTCTCTTTAGTCTCCTGAGGCGTTTTGCCTTTCATAAAGTAATGTTTAATCACCACACGAAATTCTTTTTCGTCCATTTCTTGAAAATCACTCGACTTCCTTGATTCACACGAATGCCAAACACAAAGAAATAGACCAATATGGCTGAAACTTGGTGTGCGTTCATTCAAGAGATGCTACTAACGAAACATGACCTCGATACGCCATCTCTCGGACTTTGCACGGACTTTTCAAACCAGCCTCGTACTAAGGTCAACCGAATTTATTATTACGTATTCGCCATTTATATAATATTTTTTAATTGAAGCATGATTTTATTTTATTTTTTTTTATTTAAATAATATACGGTAAACCCCATTATTTTACAATAAAATTTTTAAAATTATACAGGTAAAGGATGAAATGACCAGGAAACAACAAAAAAAGTCACAGTAAGTTCTCGATAAAATCACAATAAGGCAATAATAAAAAATCACATATAGGAAAATAACAGTCATCACAGCCGATTTAAGAAGAGCTCATGTTTTCTAAGAGTCCTATAGGGAATCTTCAGGTTGATGCTTTTAATAAGTGAGGAGCAATCCATAAGACCATTTATCAAATTGTATATAAAACTTAAATCCCTTTGATCTCTCCTAAACTCCAAAGATTGGAGATTTAATATTGCTGCCACTACTGCTAGATCATTATGCATGCCTAACTTAAATGAACAGTATTTTATAAATTTATTTTGTACTCTCTCAAGATGTACTTTATGACAGTTGTAGAATGGAGACCAAACTGTAGAGGCATATTCTAGGTGACTTCTGACAAGAGAGCAGTACAATAATTTAAGTGCCGGTAATGACATATCTCTACAGGTGCGAATAATAAAACCCAACATTTGAGAAGCTTTCTCCTCAACAAGGTTATAGTGTTCCCTGAACGAAAGTTGATTGTGAAAGACAACCCCCAAATCCCTTATTGAATTCACAGATTGAAGTTCATGATGCTCAATAGTAAAGGAATAGTTTTTTATATTTCTAAGTCTTGAAAAGGTCGTAGAGTAACATTTACTGATATTCAGAGAAAGGTCAGTTAATTTAGCCCAGTTTACAAAGGAGTCATCCTGGGACTTAATTATACGAAAGATTTTCAAGTCATCAGCATATAGTAGGTAATCACAGTCCGATAAGCAAGTTATCAGATCCAGCAAAAATAAATTAAATAAAAGTGGAGCACTGTGTCCACCTTGAGGTACCCCAGAAGTTACTATTGCATACTGAGATTGGCAATTACCAATTTTTACAAATTGCACACGATCCATCAGCATACTCTGAAACCACTTCAAAGATTTCTCACCAAAGCCCAGAGACTTAAGTTTTGCCAACAGTATTTCAAGATCGACCCTGTAAAAGGCCTTCGAGAAATCAGTGTATATAGAGTCCACCTGATAGCCACACTCAAAGGCCTTTAACAAGGCCAATTTATAGGAAACTAGATTTCTGGTAGTTGATCGTCCTCTGATGAACCCATGTTGCCTCATATCAAGAATTCCCCTACATGCCCAACTCAATTGGTCACAGATAAGGCTATCTAGTAACTTAGGGATGGCTGACTGCCTTGAAATACTCCTGTAATTTTCTATATACTCTCTCCCTCCAGATTTAAACACTGGTATAATGTAACTTGATTTCCATACTCTTGGAAGCTTACCCTCGGCTAGGGACTTATTAAATAATAAACATAAAGGAAGAGTGACACTATATTTAAGGTTTCTTATTAGAAACTCTGGTAACTTATCAGGGCCATAAGATAATTTCTTAGATAAATGAGAGATTTTTTTGAAATACTTCACTTAGGCTAATATCACAAATTGAAAAATCAAGCTTCTCATCAGTAGGTAAGTTCAGAATTTTAACATTATTATTTGAGTAAACACTAGAAAAAAATTCAGCAAACAAATCAGCCATATCCTGGTCATTATCAGCACTCTTGGAATTGTAAAACAAACATTTGGGTAGGTCATGAGAGTTTCTTAGCTTGTTTATAAATGACCAAAAATGTCTAGGATTTTCAAAAAGACTTCGCTCTGTGTTGACTATATAGCTGTTACATTCCCACCGTAGAGCAGAAAATGTTTGAAAATCTCTTTGATGGCCTTTTAATTTATACTGTTTGTGTGCTTGTTTTTTCATTATTATTATTATTTTTTTATTCTGAGAAAAAATGAGAGGGAAAATTTGAGCTCCTATATACTGTAGAGGGAACAAATAAGGTTATACCGGTATTAAGAATTTCATAAAATGAATAAGTACAAGTCTCAATATTATTATTGCAAAAAAGACTGTTCCAATCAACATCAGTGAGAAATCTGTCGAATCCTTGATAGTCTGCATTCTTAAAGTCATAGTAAGTATGTTCTACTTTTAATTTTGGGAGGTGCCCAACAACTATCTCACCCACATAAGGAATATGGTGGATACTACTAGGTAAAAGGTAGTCCCCAGCCGGAATAAATGATAAATTCTCAAAATGACTAAACACTAAATCTAAATAAATATTGCGACAATTAGGAACTATAATTAATTATTTTAAATTTAAAAAGGTAAAAGATTCAGCCAGGCAGTTAGCATAATAAGTAGGGTAACAATTTGCAATAATATGATCTTCTTGATTCGTCCAAGTAGCCTGTGGCAAGTTGTAGTCACCACACAAGACTAGTTTAGATGAAGGGTAGTTGTAACATACCATTTCTACAGCCTCACAATAATGTTGATAGGTATCCAATCCAAAAAAGGTGGTATGTAGACACCGGCAATAATCAGCTGAAACTTTTCATATTTGCAGTAGATAAACAGTTGTTCGACAGAATTGAAGTCACTTTGAATTTGCCTTGGACAAAGTGATTTTTTTACAAGTATCATTTCTCCACCCCCATGTTTCTTTCCACTTGTCTGCTCACATAACACACTATAAGAGAAATAGCCTTTGATATTGATTTCAGAGTGACTTATGTCATTGGAAAGCCAGCTTTCAGTAAGGACAATTACATCATAGTCAGACAATAACAATATAATGAAATGAATTTAAAATTTCACAAATAAATAATTATTTTATAGCCTTTAAAGGATAACTTCTATTTTAATACAGGCAATATAGTATTAAAATTTACAATTCAATGCCAGGGAAGCCTGGTAATACCAATCTACACAGGGTGATCATTTTTAGACTCCGGGCCCCGATTTATGGAAAATTGTTGGATATATGTTTTTTTTTGTAAAATGATATAGTGCATGTCAAAGAGTATTTTGACGTATTTGACGTAAAAACGACGCTAAGTGCCGCGACGCCAAACAACTTTTTTTTTCCATCGACATACCTTTTGTAAAACGGTATTACAAAGCCCTAATTTTTTTCAACTTTTTTTCCTTAAGCTGTATTTTTTTAATTCATTTTGCAAAAAAGTTATGCTGCAAAAACCCTCAAAAATATTATTTTTTGATCATCATATGCCACGTTTGGGCGGTTTTCAAACAATTTCTCTAGTAGGCTGCTGTCATATTTTATCTGACGATATACGAGTATAATTACTATATTATTAGTTACTATGCTATTGAGGTTTTTCCTTTAATAATATATATATATATATATATATATATATATATATATATATATATATATATATATATATATAACAAGAATGCCTTATTTTTATTAAAATCACAAAAAAACTACAAAACTATTAACATTAAATGTTTGAAACTTAAAAAATAATAAAAATAAAAACATCAAACAAATTTTCTATATGTGTTCCTTTTCATATTATTCATTTTTCCATTCTTTTCATTAACCATTGATGAGTCGTTTTGTAAATAATTTCTCCCGATATACTATTGCACGCATCTAATATTTTTGCCTTTAAGTGTTCAGTATCATTTGTCGCAGTTTTGTATACAATATCTTTAACAGTCCCCCACAAGAAAAACTTTAACGGCGTGAAGTCTGGTGACTTAGGTGCCCTTTGAATAACTGGGCTGCGAACCCCTATCGTTGAAACCGTTCATTCAAATATTCTCTAACAGCAGCAGTTGTATGCGGTGGTGCCATGTCGTGTTATACCACATATGCCTTCTTAAAATAAAGGGAACAGTTTCTAATAAAACTTGTAAAGTATTAACCAAGAAATTAAGGAATCTATTCTAGTTAGTGTTCTCTCAAAAAAATATGGTCCAACTAAATGTCTCCCAATTATCCCACACCATACATTAACACCATAATGGCCTGAGTTTAATTAACTTAGTATGTCAGCCCAGTAATGGTCATTTTTTCTATTAGATTTGCCGTTGCTGACAAAATAACTTTCATCTGTCCATAATATATAAATCAGTAGATATATTCAATTACCTAAATAATTACTACTTTTTTCATCTATTAAAACAGTTTTTCGTTTAGAATTACCCAGAGAATGCACCCATATTGTTCTTCAAATTTCGTTCTAATCGACAAAACAGAGTGATCCGGAATATACCTATCGGGGTCACGTTGCTATGCATGTGTGTTTATACTTTTATCTATACAGTGAATAACATTTTTTAATAAATAGGATGGGGAGTATAAAAGTACAAAACATATACAGTCCCTGGCCAAATTATTAGACGCACTGCAAGATTTCATGTAAAATATTAATTACCGAGTGATATTGTACCGCTTTATTATTTCAAATTGATTTGTTTTTTTATTTTTATATTATCCAATCAATTACCTATTTATTTGACATAAATAAAACAGCATTAATTTAGAAAAGCATAAGTTTATTAAGTTTTAAAGAAAAGTGAAATTAATGTTAGTAAAAGTCAATATTTAGTTGAGCCACCTTTAGCCGCTATCAAAGCTTTAATTCTGCGCGGCATGCTATCAATGCAAGATTGTACTGTCTCCTGCATTTGAGGATGATGATTCCACACATGAATAATCTTTTCTAGGAGCAGGGTTTTGTTGGTAATCACATCTTTAGCCACTTCTCTTTTCATCAGCTCCCACACATTTTCAATGGGGCCAATCCAACAGAGGGATATTTTTTTTCTGCCAAAAAAGCTTTAACAGACCGAGCAGTGTGGAAGGGAGCTCCATCTTGCATGAAAGTGAATGGTTCCCCATTTGGAAACCATTCTCTGAGCTGCGGAATCAACCGATTTTGTAATACTTCTTTGTACTGATCTTGACTCATTATTCCTTTGACGACGTACAGACGTCCAGTGCCCTTGCCGCTGATGACTGACCAAATCATCACTTTGGTGGGATGTTTTAAACCGTCGGGACGACACAATCAGGATGAAACTTTTCTCCATGACGACGACGCACATACTGAGCTTTATTCTGCCAAATTTCGAATGTGCTTTCGTCACTGAAGCAGACCTGTCAAAAATAGGAAAAATATATAAACTTCCATGTTTATTTGCTTTATTTAACTGAAAATGATAATAATGTATCAATTATTGATTAAATTGCTGTATCTTACCGATCTCCAGAAGTCCACATCTTTGTCTTGCCATTGTTTGGCCCACTTCAGGCGCTTTGCTTTCATTGCAGCTGTTAACTTGGGCTTCCTGGCGAGGCGACAGGCCTTAAAATCTAATTCTTTCAATTTTCTTCGAACAGTGCGCTCAGAAGCATTTACGCTAGCATCCTGGAGTTGTGATTTTATTACCTTTGTGGTAGCAAATCTGTTTTCTACACAAATTTTCTTCAAACATCTCTCTGACCGTGGAGTGAAAATTGGTTTTCTACCGCATCTTTTCTTTCTTTTCGGGCTTAATTCCTTCCCTGACTCAATTTTCTTTTTTATGCGTCGTACACTAGCTTCAGAAACCTCCAATCTTCGTGATATTTCTCGGTTTGTAAATGTTTTCGCAATCACAAGGGCATTCACTTCAGCTTTTTTACGTGGTGAAAGATCGCCTTTTCTACCCATAATGAAAATAGTCCAATTACTTTTTTAAAACACTGCATACAAAATAAACTAATAACTGAGTAGTATAAAACTGTTAAACAAACAATCACAGTCTATAAAGCCACAGAAACACGTCCGTACCTGACTCGATTCCGATCGCGACTGATACAGATTTGTACTTGTTTACGTTCATGTATCACTTTGTCAACACAGTGTTGCCATATGTTAAAAATAAATACAAATATGTAGTCTACAACAATTCTTTTAAATAAAAATCAATAATATTGTAGTTTAAATATACCATTATTGCATAAAAACTCTTAAGAAACATAAAATTACTAAAAAAAATACAGTGCGTCTAATAATTTGGCCAGGGACTGTATAAAACAATGGTTGTTTCCGATCTTTTGCTTTTATATACCAGATAAAATGTAGTCGTGACAATTTTAGAATTTTTTCGAAACTCTTAGAGATAGAGTGGGGGCAGCAATTTTGGGCAATTTTTTAAAAATAATATAAAGAAAAGTTTACGCAAGTATTACATAATATATATTTTTGAACTTGTGCTCTCACCAGCTTTCCTGTGCTACCTTGATCATGCGAAATTTTTTTTTCCGATTTCACCACCCCAAAACTAACCCCCTAAGTCAAAATTTAATTCTTAAGACTACACGGCTTCTATTAGAACATTCATTCCTATATTCGTCACAAATTTCAACTTTCTATGTCAAATAGTAGAAATAGGAGAAAATCGTCTGACACACAGACATCAAAGTGATTCCATAAGTGTTTCGTTTTTCAGTTTTGATACGGAACACTAAAAAAAACATCTTTTAAAATAATATTTGCCAGAGAGTGTATCTTAATTTCGTCGTTTGTAATGAAGATATTATTTATGACCTAACAATATTCTATGTTCAAAATCCTTTTACCTTTGCATTATAATGCAATTTGGAACATAGATCTTTTTTTGCGTGCCGATCCGTTTAATTCTGCAAAATCAGGAGCCCGGCATAAATTAGCAGGCCCTGGTCAAAACTATACCTATAACGGCATTAACATTATATTGACTACATATATCTTTGGTACTAACCTATACACAATTTCAACACGTGAATGTTTTTTCTTTGTGTATGTCAGAAAAAATAAGATAAGGCAATCTATTAATTTACGTGTATTAAATCCAAGCAGAGATATTGTTTTCACACTTCGACAATTTCTTCCATTTAATTTAATTCACTGCATGGCTAAAACTAAAACAATTAAAAACTCTATGACGTAATTGTAGATCACTTTAAGCAAAGTATAGGTACTTATATATGTAAAAACAATGATAGCCCTCGTAAATCTTATCAGTCTCTTTTTATCAATGAATTGTTGAATTCCATACCACTTCTTATTTATTCAGAACACAATCTCATTTTTAGTTAGTAATTAGTGTCCTTAAGTACATATAAATTTCATAAACAGGTAAGATGTTTAGCTCACTAAAGTACAATTAGTAATTTTTTGGATTGTTGGTTTAATATATACAATAATATTAATATATATTAATATATATATATATATATATATATATATATATATATATATATATATATATATATATCTATATATATATATATATATATATATATATATATATATATATATATATATATATATATATATATGTATATATATATATATATATATATATATATATATATATATATATATACGTTTCGACCATATTTGGTATTCATCGGTATTATTTAGTTTACCTACGAACAATTACATCCTATAAAATATTTTATTACGTAAAAAATACATCATTAGTAGTACTAAGGTACATTTTGGTTGGCAATAGTTAGTTCCTAAAAAAACTTACCTAACAAGAAGTTTTTACTGAAAGAAATATTTATCAAGATATCAGCTTCCGGTTGTTATTGTTTATATGTATTGTGCACATGTATAGTAAACATTATGATGTTGCCCTTTTTCAATTGAATAATTAAATTAAATTTTAATAGATTTTACTTATACCCTTTATGCCAGTTTTATCATTTTTTTTTTTATGGGTCCAGCTCACGTGCTGCAGGAAAGTCCCTAAAGCGCTCCAGGAGCGGCACGAGTGCGGAAAAAGCGATTCACGTTGTTCTTAAATCGCTGTAAATTGTACTCGGTGGCAAACACAGCGATGGGCAAATTATTCCAAAGGGATGACGTTCTCCATATAAAAGATTGCTTGAAAAGCGTTGTACACGGAGTAACAAGCTGAACCTCATACGGATGCGAAGCACCAGCGCGACGTGTATTTCTAACATGCACCGCTTTGGGAGGAATTAAGCGGGCTACATCCTTCGAACACTTTCCATGAAATACTTGTAGAACAGACTCAAGTTGCCAACCGTTCTTCGATGTTCCAGCGAATCAAGGCCGCCGGTCAATTCCGGGTCCCCAATCAGACGGACCGCTCTTCTCTGAACAGAATCCAACAAATGCAGTGTATGTTTTGGGAGCGGAGCCCCAAACGTGGGAGCAGTATTCCATAGTTGGTCGAATTTGGGCTTTGTAAAGAATTAACAGTTGCTGTGGGGTGTAAAGGTTTCTAGTTCTAAATAATATTCCCAACTTTTGAGAAGCTCTCCTTGCTGCTTTATTACGTATGGACTCTTTTTTACGTGGGCCATTTCCAAAAATTCTCTTTTTAGGTGGTTGTGTTCGGTTTGAATGATTTTGGTCTCTTGAAAATTAAAATTATGTTTTTCCTGTATTTCGGGTTCCGTTAGAGCTGGCCTGTTCTTCTTGTTATATTTATGTTCATTCAGTTTGTTTTGTAAGTATTGTAATGTTTGTCCAATATATGTTGCCTGGCAATCTATGCATGGGATTTCATATACTGTGTGAATTTTTAGAGTTTTCGATATTTTACTTTTTAATACACTGAACTGCTATTTGAGAAGGTTATGTCCTTCATGACTTACCAAGATGTGTGATTTGAAGTAGTTTTGGATAGTACAAATGGGGATATTATTTTAAAAGAACCGTTCACCATTGAAATTTTAAAGAATCTATTAAAACTTGGGATGATTGAGGAATTTGCGCCTGAATCAGTTCTCGGTCGCTTGTGACCGGTGTGAGGGGGAAAGTTTGTTTGAGATCATAATTGGTCCCACGAATAGCCTAGGGAATGTCCACCTCCGCAGAACCCGGATACAGAGATAAGGCTAAAGTTCCTCAGAGGACGCCCGGTATCTGACAGAACCATTAAAGACTCAATTGGCGCTGAGTCATTCATCCTCTTAGCACGGTGTCTGCACACTGTAGGATTGCGCGTTGGTACATAAGACAGGACAAACGGACAGGATGACACTACTTGAGTCTAGCCTCTGCCAACGAAATGAGACATCGATTTAAAACTTAGTACACGTATAACACCTAGCAATGGGGCAAGACCTATACTTTTTAGGCTTTATCTGTTCAGGGGAAAGGCGTGAAAGGGGTGAATATAAAAAAACTTTGTAAAATTTTAATACCAATATGATAATTTTTCCTGGTTCTTTGTTAAAATAATAAGCAAATTTTGTGCATAAATATTTATAAGAAAACATGTAAGTGGTTGAAGAGGTATGGGAGAGAATTAAAGAGGTTGTTTCAGATATATCGTGTTATATATTCTTTTCAGGATTTTGAAAGGCCAGGAATTTGATAAATTTTTTATTATTTTCAGTTTTCACTCGGGAAGGGGGTGGAATGTGTTGGGGGGGGGTCTTTAGTATTATGGGAATGTTTCTAGGTATTTTACTTGATGTAATAAACAAAATTTAACCACATAATGTATGGTAAAATATATAGGGATTAAAGGGGTGGTCATAGGAGATTCTTCGAATATATCGTGCTATATATTCTTTTTAGGGTTCTTGAAGTCAAAGAAAATTCAGTTATTTTTCCATTACTTTCAGTTTTAACAGAGAATGGGATGAAAGAGATTGAAGCGATAAATATTGCATAGTTAGAATAGTGTTAGAGAATTTTTTGGTTGTTATAATGAACAGATTTTAATTAAATTATTTACAGTATAAATAAGGAGATAACAAAGTGAAATAGGAGGTTAGAGGGGTTTAGGGTTCTTGAAGTCCAGAAATCTGAAAATTAATCTTATTACTTTTAATTTTAACAGCGAAGAGCGTCGAAAGATGTGGGGATCGTTCAATATTGTATAGTTTAAATAATATTATAAGAATTCTTCCAAGTTTTTTTGGTTGAGTAACGAATAAATTTTTATCTCACGTTAAAGCAGCCTTTGTATAAAATACTGAGCTGTAGCGCTTGGATTAAGTTATTATTTAGTGCGAGAAAGTCAGATTCAGTGTTCATTGTAGTGTCTGCAAGGGAAGTACTGGGTAAATAACTTTCCCAAATTTTTTCAATTAGCCTGAGGAAAAACGTTTCATGGCTACACCATTGCAGTAAAGATAAGATAAACAATCAATTTCAAATTTATGTTTACTTTACGAAAAACCAAACATCTTTTAACTTTTATTATGTGTTAGTAAAATTGTTTTTAAGCTTGCTTGTTCAATTGTTATTACGGTGCCTTTCAAAAATAAGATATTTACAAAATAAAATGATTATCCGTCCCTTTCCACGTTTCCAACTTCAAATAAACAAAATTTACTAACAACCACATTTTTAACATTCTTTTAGAAAATGGATTCCAACGATATAGTACCAGATGTTCTAGACATTGCCCCTTCCGCAAAAATCTCTGTAATTTATCCAGGTAACAACGAAGTCAATTTTGGTAACGAATTTACTCCGACTGAAGTAAGGCCCCAGCCTGAGGTTAAATGGGATGCTAGCCCCGACAAGTATTACACTTTAAGTATGGTAGATCCCGATGCACGGAGTAGAGAGAATCCGACCTTCAGGTAGGTGTGAAATGTTTCTGAAAGGAATAAATAAATCAATAAAGATTAATACCCTTGTGTCATTGTTAGTGTTTGTCGTAATATAAAGACAAAAGTATAGGAATTATCTACAATTTATTAATACATATAAAAAGTTAGACTTCGGTAATAAATTTTAAAATTTTTTATAATTCCTTGGTCAAGTGGTTGACAGGCTGATGTACAGTTAGGGGGTAGAAACAAGATTTTTATATTTTTTTAAGCGGACGTCTTTTGGATGAGATCCTGCATTTTCTAAAAATAACAAAATGATTCTTTTTTCTTTTGTCATTTTCCAATCAAGATCTTGCAACCACTCTGCCATAATTTCTCCTGTCATCTAAGCTTTCTGATTATATTTCTAAGTTACAGGTTTATGTTAATATTTTTAAATGCTCTGTGTTGAGCTGCCTTACCAATGACTTTTTCTCCCGCCATATTTGCACAATGCAAAATTGTAAGCCTCTCTTTGGGATATTTACCACCAACACGTATTTATTTTTTTAATGTTAGCGTTTTGTTGGGTAGAGCCCTAAAATACAAGCCTGTCTCATCGGCATTATATATGCCTCTCGGTGAATTTCCTTCAATCAAATCATGGACTTACTTTTTCTAGCTGCGTGAGTATAACGAATACAGATTTTAATCCATGGATCAAAAACCTATTTTCAGTGTTCCGTACGGAACACTAAAGATCACTTCGGTATCTGTCCGTCCATCTGTCTCTGTCTGTCATCTGTAATTTGGTACTAATATAAGAATTGATGGCCTCATCAAAACCGTGTAGTTTTGAAAGTTAAATTTTGACTTAAGGGGTAGCTTTTGGAGGGTGCTATCGAAAGTGAACCAAAAATTTTTTTACCAGGTCATCGAGTGGGGTGTCAAATGAAGGTTGTAAAAACAGTTCAAAAATATGTATAATATAATACTTGCGGACACTTTTATTTGTGTTATTTTTAAAATATCGCAAAAAATCTCTGTCCCCCTCCATATCTCAAAAAGTACTGATCAAAAAATTTTGAAATAATTCTGGAATATTCTCCACAGGGTGTAAATTGAACGAAAATTATTGCAAGTACATTACCTTTAATAATGTATCTGGTATATAAATACAACAACAATTTCAAGGTTCAAGTTTTCAGTAAAGATCGGAAAAAAACTTTGTTGAAAACTCATTCATTCTATGAAGTCTTTGATCATTTTATACTTCCGTAACAAACATTTTTATTTTAGAAGCAATCAACGTACGGAACACTAATTGCGCAAGTCCAATTTACACTTGACCGGTTATTTATTTTCAACCCATATCAAAATAAAATTTATGCCAAGATGATGGTTATGTGATATACCGTCATTGCAGGACTAAATAATCTGCTAATCAATTGGCATAACTTTAATCAGGGCCAAACTAGCTACTTTAGTCATTTTTAAGGGTTAGAGTATAGAAGAAGATAACTCTGAATTTCTATATTTTTAAAGCAAACGGCATCACATACATTAAATATAATGGAAAAAAGTTGGACACTTCTGTTAAAAAATATTATTAATTATGAAAATAGTCGCACATACTTTTGATTGTTGCCCAACTTCTTATAATACAGGTAAAATTTATAAAGCGCATTCGTACTGATGAAATACTCTAAAATTAAAGTATGTTAGGAATCTGGAATCTTTGGCACAACGGCACTACGAGGCTGGTTTGAAAAGTTTGTGCAAAAATAAAAACTACTTATGTGTTTGGGGTAAACCTTTTTATTTCTCGACATAGTCTCCTTTTAGGCTTATACACTTCGTCCAACGATGTTCTAGTTTGTTGATCCCTTCCGAATAATAGGATTTGTCCAAGTCTGCAAAATATCCATTAGTGTCTGCAATCACCTCCTCGTTTGAATAAAATCTTTGTCCCGCCAGCCATTTCTTCAAATTGGGGAACAAATAGTAGTCCGAGGGAGCCAAGTCTGGAGAATAGGGGGGATGTGAAACGAGTTGGAATCCTATTTCCATTAATTTTGCGACCACAACTGCTGAGGTGTATGCTGGTGCGTTGTCGTGATGGAAAAGGACTTTCTTGTGGGCCAATCGCGGGCGTTTTTCTTGCAGCTCGGTTTTCAAACGGTCCAATAACGATGAATAATATTCACCTGTAATAGTTTTACCCTTTTCCAGATAGTCGATGAGGATTATCCCTTGCAAATCCCAAAAGACAGTCGCCATAACCTTTCCTGCCGAAGGAACGGTCTTCGCCTTTTTTGGTGCAGATTCCCCCTTGGTAACCCATTGTTTAGATTGTTGTTTGGTCTCAGGAGTATAGTAATGTATCCATGTTTCATCCACAGTGACGAAATGACGCTTAAAATCCTCCGGATTCTTCTGGAACAGCTGCAAACCATCCTTGCAACACTTCACACGATTCCGTTTTTGGTCAAGCGTAAAGCAATCGCGGCGCCCATCTTGCGGATAGCTTTCTCATGTCCAAATGTTTATGCAAAATATTATGTACCCGTTCAGTCGAGATGCCCACAGCACTAGCAATCTCACGCACCTTAACTCTTCTGTCATCCATCACCATATCATGGATTTGATCAATGATTTCTGGAGTCGTAACCTCCACAGGCCGTCCAGAACGTTCAGCGTCACTTGTGCCCATATGGCCAGTCCGAAAATTTTGAAACCACTTATAAACTGTTCTAATCGAAGGTGCAGAGTCACCATAATGTTTATCAAGCTTCTCTTTAGTCTCCTGAGGCGTTTTGCCTTTCATAAAGTAATGTTCAATCACCACACGAAATTCTTTTTCGTCCATTTCTTGAAAATCACTCGACTTCCTTGATTCACACGAATGCCAAACACAAAGAAATAGACCAATATGGCTGAAACTTGGTGTGCGTTCATTCAAGAGATGCTACTAACTAAACATGACCTCGATACGCGCCGGTGGTGCCATCTCTCGGACTTTGCACGGACTTTTCAAACCAGCCTCGTATTCAGTATACCAAACACTATACCAAACACATTATTTTTGCACTTGACGCGCGTTTCGCTAACCATGTTAGCTTCGTCAGGAGCGATGATTGACATGGTTAGAGAAACGCACGTCGAGAGCAAAAAAAAAGTGTTTAGTGTAGTGGTGATACATACTGAGTAGTAAAATTAAAGTGTCCAAATTGTTTATTAAATATTTTTCACATAATATAACAAAATAAATACAATTCAACGCAAAAATTGTCATTATTAAGGGTAATTGGTACTTAACGATATTAACCATTTCTTGCACTCGAATATGTCCAATAATTCGAAAAGAAAAAACAACTTAATAAATACATAAAAGGAATCAATATGCAACCATGTTAAAAAGAGATTATCATTCTGGTCCGCATATACAAGGGCGTATTGATAACTTTCTACTACTCAGTATATATCACCACTACACCAAACACTTTATTTTTGCACTCGACGCGCGTTTCGCTAACCATGTTAGCTTCATCAGGAGCGATGATTGAGTCAATCATCGCTCCTGATGAAGCTAACATGGTTAGCGAAACGCGCGTCGAGTGCAAAAATAAAGTGTTTGGTGTAGTGGTGATATATACTGAGTAGTGTCATTGTACCAAAGATTCCACATTCCCAACTTAGATAACTTTCTAGCTTAGCATAGAAAGAACAAAAATTGATTATTCATTATAATCTCCTCTCAACTTTATACGGTTATAAATCGAAAAATTCTTTGTCTTGATTTTCTTGCCTTCGACAACAGTTATTGCTTCTTCATTTCAATGAAATTTGTATCCTTTCAAGTGTTTTTCAGCTTTGGTCATAAGTAATAGTCCGAGGGAGCTAAATCAGGGGAATGTAGGGAATGATCAATCAGTTCAAAGCCTAAATAGTTTACTTTTGTAAAACTAATTGCGGTTCGTGAGCGAGCGCATTGTCTAATAAAAACAACACCCCTTTAGATAGTTTTCCTTGACGTAATCTGTAAAAAGTATCCCATCCTCGTCCCAAAGAAAGGAAAAAAGAACTTTTCCTGCTTGTTTCTTCACTCTTTTGACTGTTTCTTTGTCATTGGATCATAATGTTGGATCCACGTTTCAGCCATAGTTACTATTCGATCCAAAAAGTTAGATACATCCTCTATGAAACGGCTACAAATTAACGTGGATGTCGTGACTGTCATTCGTTTTTGGTTGGTTTTCCGACATTTAGGGATCCATGTAGCTGAAAATTTTCTCATACTGAAATCATAATGGACAATATGAAAAACACATCCACAGTCTCTACTGTTCGTTTCAACCGAATTCGTTGATTCTCTAAACTATTTTAGGAACGGTCTTAACGTTGTCGCGAGTAGACACAAAAACGGGTCGGTTAGCATGGTGTTCATAAGTGATGTCGGTGTTTCCTCTTTTGAAATCCCCAACCCAATTTTGAATAGTGTCACTGGAAGAAGATTATTCCTGTTATCAAAAATTTTTTTAATGGACCGTTTTTTCAAAAAGACCGTACTAAATTGACAATTATTATAAGTCATATCTTCTTCAAAAATTCACTATAAGTAGCACAATAAAATCTGGGCCATCCAACTTCACATTTTTTTAGGGACGGTCTCCCCTAATTTCATAATAATAATAATGCTTGAACAGATTCATACAAACCCGTCCTTCCCAATGGACCGAAAAATTTACTTTTTTACTTCATTTTTTTCAGATATTTTTGATTTTTTAAATCTTGATTATTTTTATTATATTGTAGATCAATTTTACATTGGCTTGTGGTTAACATAAAAGGCAATGATCTATCTACAGGACAAACTATAACCAGTTATAGAGGCTCGGGACCTCCAAAAGGTAGTGGCCTTCACAGATATATTTTTATTGCCTTTGAACAGAAAGAAAAAATCACAGTTACTGAAGAAAATCTAGAAACCGATAGAAGAAATTTTTCTATAAGGAAATTTGCAGAAAAGTATAATTTGGGAACTGCTCTTGCGGGAAACTATTATGTTGCCCAGTGGGACTCTTCGGTTCCAGAAAGAAGAAATTAAAAAGCATACGTTACATTCTAAACAATGTATAATGTCTAGTAAAACTAAATTTGAAAAAAAAGAATACGTATTTAATAAATATACATAAAAATAAAACTATTCTGTATATTTCTTTCTAATCAGTTTTATATGGGTTACATACACCTTAAGTTAATAATACAAAAGAATGACGATTATATATTTTTATTGTATTTTACATTACATATATATATATATATATATATATATATATATATATATATATATACATATATATATATATATATATATATATATATATATATATATATATATATATATTATATATATATATATATATATATATATATATATATATATATATATATATATATATATATATATATATATATATAAGCTTTTATTTAAAAAAAAAAAAAAATTTAAACACTTTTGGGCAATTTCAACAATAATTAATATTCTCCTTCTCATATTAAGTCGTTCGGCCTATCCTAATTTTTTTCAACCAGGCTCGGAACGGAGGTTTTTCCATCCAGTAAATGCTGACAGCTAATACGGCCGTCCTGAGGAGGAAGCGTCCTCGCAACGTCTTCATTTTATTTTCACCTAAAAGAAATTAAAGAACAGCATCTTTGCTATACTTAGTGGGATTGCCACTAACATATTTTTTTCAGTTCTAATGGGATTGCCATTAGTATTTTTAACCTCATAATGGAAATGCCTCTATCTTTTTCAGACCTAATTGGTTTGCCATTAGTATTTTTTTTTACTATTTTTCTTATAGTGGGATGTATTTTAATCTTATGGGAATGCCACTATCTCAACAGGCATTGGTGAGAGCATCACCAATCCTCCCTCAACTCTATAGTGGGATCGATACTATCTTAAAAGGTATTAGTGAAATCGTCACTAATCCTTTCTTAACATTATAGTAGGATTGCCACTATCTTAATCGCCATTGGTGAGATCGTCACCAATCCTCTCCTCTTTAACCTTATAGTGGGATTGCCACTATCGCAATAGGCATTAGTGAAATCGTCACTAATCTTCTCTTAACCTTATAGTGGGATTGCCACTCTCTCAATAGGCATTAGTGAGATCGTCACTAATCCTCTCATCAAATTTATGTTACTGACAACTTTTATCAGACAAATACGCAGCAAATGTTTATTTTAGGTAAAGGTATATATATATATATATATATATATATATATATATATATATATATATATATATATATATATATATATATATATATATGTATATATATTTTGAAATATGTTTTAAATGTTAATACTATTTTTTATCGGGTTAAATGGACCACTGTTGAAAACTATGGCACCTTCTTGTTTTCAGGATAACTAAAAAAAATAATCCAATCTGAAGAAATAAAACTTAATCTTGTAAAACAAAAATTTTCGAAGGGTTTTTTTTCAAAAATAAAAAATTTACGGTGTTTCAAACTTTAATATGCAATTTTGGACCAAAAAATTTATGTTTAATTATTATTTATAACAAATTGTCTATTAGAGAAATTAAAAAAACCTCTCAACGTTTTGTAGTAAGTAATTATTAAGTTTTAAAAAAAAAGAAGTTACAAATATTAAAAATTGACTGAGTAATATTGCAGACATTGCTTTGAGAGAGATAACAATCCGACGCCAGGCCACAAACTTTGTAATGGAATGGAATTATCGTAAATTTTTGTTTTAATAATTCTTAGAAATATAGAGAATAAAAAAACCGTAAAAAAATCGTTTTTTTGAGAATTCAAGGTGTATGTAACCCCTTAAGTTAAACAATCCTTGCCGCACTAGCGCAGAACAGAAATGTTCCTTGTTGAACATATGGCCTAATACGCCCTAAGTATATGCATATTTTTTTTGGTCTTGATCATGTAACAATCTCAGAACTTGACTATATTAACATATGTATGTATGTATGTAAAAAGATATCTTGTAATAAAGATAGATTTATGATCAAAAAGTGAAGATACATAAGAGTCTTATGAAACGAACTTCAATAATTAAATTTAAATGGCACTTGATAATAAAAAAGGCGTTAAGTTTCGAACTTGCGATCTCTGTACTGAAAATGTTGCAATTCAATTTCCAGTTTCAAAAATCCTCTATTTATTATGATTTTTTGCAATTTACTTCAGATAACCTAACTACCTTCTTTAGAGAATAAATGAAAATACAAATAGGTATTCTTTCCTTTTTAGTGTTCCGTAGCAAACACTTATAAGACAGTTCGGTGTCCGTCTGTCTGTCTGTCCGTCTGTCTATCTGTCATACCCAATTTTCTCCGAAACTATTTGACATAGAAAGTTGAAATTTGGCACTAATATAGAAATTAGTGGCGTCATCAGAGCCGTGTGGTTTTGAAAGTTAAATTTTGACTTAAGGGGTTAATTATGGGGGATGAAATTGGAAGTGAAATTTTTTTTTACCAGGTCATCGAGTGGAGTGTCAAATGAAAGCTTGCAAAAAGACGAGTTCAAACATATATATAGTGTAATACTTGCACACAATTCTCTTTGTATTATTTCTAAAAAAGTGAGAAAAATCGCTGTCCCAGCACCTTATCTCAAAAAGTACTGATCAAAAAATTTTGAAAAAAATCTAAAACATTCTCGACAGGGTGTAGATTGAACGAAAATTATCACGAGTTCATTACCTTTAATAAATTATCTGGTATACAAAAAAACAAAAATTTCAAGGTCATCAGTTTTCACTAAAGATCAGAAAAAAACTTTGATGAAAACTCATTTGGGATGTGTATTGTGAAGTCTCTGATTATTTTATACTTCCGTAACGAAAATTTTTATTTTAAAAGCGTACAGAACACTCATTTCGCAAGTCCAACTTGCACTTGACCGGTTATTTTAGCTCGGGCATTGCCGGAGGGCCTATTGTTAAACCTAGAGTGTGTTAAAATACCTGTATTAATTAATCCTTTCAACATTTTACTGGCATTGCCTGACAATGTTTTTCTTATGTCTATTTTTGCCTTAGCCAAAGGACGTTCCCAAGGAAATAAATTTTCTTACGATTATCTAGAAATATTGAATATACATATTAATTAGTGTCCTTTATACGTAGAGAAAATTTCAGTACTCCTTGCGGCACCAAAATTGCTGTTAAAATTTACATTTTTAAAATATGTTGAAAGGGATGTTTTATTATATAACGATGATCATCTTCTTACGATTTTCTTGAAAAACTTAGAATCATTAATTAAAAATATAACAAATATTTTTCTATAAAGAAAATTATAGCAAGCGGTATTCGTTTTTTATAAAAAATGTTGAAAGTGAGCTACTTTTGATCGTTTTCAGTTTTCCTCGCATAACTTGATAAATAAAAGTTCGCGACTTGGCAACGTCACATTGCACGTAATAAATATTAAATTATATTTATTAAAAGTACATAAACATAACTTAAACACAAAAGTAAATTAGATACCTTGAATTGCTTATTAGAAAAAAAGTATCAGCTTGGTAGATTGAAATGTTTTTTTTTTTAAATAAAACAATGAACTCCCAATAGAATAAATTGAATTATTAATTGTATTTTTTATTTAATTTGCTTACACATAAATATATAATATAATTACATATAATTATATATTATAATTTTATTGACTTACCTAGAATCACGGGTGAGTTAATATCAGAGACTTGGTTTAGTACAGTTGTCACATTTTATTTTAAACTTTGAATGATGCCCTTCACTTTTGAAATCACTTAATTTTTCTATATCTAAAAGACTTCTGCAGCCAGTGCATTTCAGATTTCTAGCTAACGCTCTCAAACATACCTGCTAATGTTATATTTATTTTTCCAGCAGTTTTTTTTTTAATAAATCTGCCATTCTTTAATCGCGAAGGCATTATTTATGCACTCTTAAAAATCTCCAATATAAACATAACCTCGATAAATACTCCAAAACATTAAAACCCAACATAAACAACTCGCGTCTCGATCAGAATAAGAATGTAACGTTGCCAGATCCGGAAAACGACGCAGTAGGTTTATTTTTGTATTTCTGGGCATATGGGATGGAGTGAAAGAGCGCACTGCGCATCAACTATTTTTTTTGGACGCATGGTAGTTTACATAAGAGGGATCTTTCCGTAAGTTGAGCAAAACTGCTCCTTGGGAACGTCCTTAACCTTATGCTTTACCCTAGTTTTATGAAAATGATGCAGCTATGTCAGCGATCCACTGAAGAATATTGTAAAAACGTGTTAGTAAAGTTATCACACAAGAAAAATTTGAAGGTCAACAAATGTAATAAATACTTAAGTTTTAGGTAAAAATGACTAAACGATCGGTGGTCTTTGGTCAGAAAGGCCTTACCTAGGATAAACTATATGTTGTTTTGAAAATTAAAAATGCTAAAAAGGCATTATTTAGAGGAGGGATTATGGAATATATGGGTCTTATTTTAGGGACAATTATGAGAAAAATATATTTTATTTCAGTAAAAATTGGTTAAAAAGACATTACCTTTATTAACCAAAAGGACCTTATTAATGCTTGATTAGGATATTTTTAGTAAAAATCTGTAGGGGTGGTAGTAGGTAGGTAGGTAGGTGGTGAGTTCTTGTAGAGGGTCGAAAAGGAAATGGTCGACAATGACGTAACTGACCAATAGCGGTGTGTGCGTATTTCTACTGCTTCACCATATTAGACAGCACGGAAAATATACAGGTGACACTTCGTATAATTAAACAACGTAATCGTTTCCTAACTTTTATTGTACAAGTATAAAAAAATAACGTCTAATATCTTTTGTTGACAAGTTAGCGAGGTTTAACCTTATAATTACTAATACATGGGATAATATAGCATGATTATACATTTGGGTCTTAAGATATCTACACATCAGTAACCTAATTAACACGTAGGCTAAAAAGTTTTTGGTCTAGCTACTTAAAACACATTTTTTTTTGCAAAATTCGACTTTATCCATCAATATAATCTCCTTCAAGAGCAATACAATCAGTCCAAGGCTTTTGGACTGGATTTGTCTTTTTCTTTAAAATCGGCCTTAGTTTCGGCGATAACTTCTTCATCGGAACCAAATCTCTTTCCCACGAGCATTTTTTTGAGGTCTGCGAATAGATAATAGTCGTTGGGGGTGAAGAAGCAATTCGAACTTTAATTCACGTAATTTTGCCATCGTAACCATTGACTTGTGACACGGTGCATAATCTTGATGAAAGAGCACTTTTTTCTTGTTTATTTGGGGCAGTTTCTTTGCGATTTCTGCATTCAAACGCACCAATAACTTTATATAATATTTGCTATTGATGGTTTTTCCCTTCTCAGCATAGTCGATGAAATTTATTCCATGCTCATCCCAAAATACAGGGGCCAAAACATTCCCAGCCGACTGTTGTGTCTTTGGTCGCTTTGAGGGGCTTTCACCGGCTGCTGTCTACTCAGCTGACTGCCGGTTTGATTCCGGTGTATAGTGGTGGATCCGTGTTTCATCCATTGTCACATAGCGCATGAAAAAATCCTTTTTATTGCGCTTAAACAGGTGCAAACAGCGCTCAGAATCATTGACACGTTGTTGTTTTTGGTCCACTGTGAGCAAACGCGGTACCCATTTCGAATAGAGCTTTCTCATGCATAATACAAAAAAATCTGTCAAAATGTATTTTTCTATAAATTCAAAGTAGAAAAAAAGCAGTTAGCTAGAAGTTGGAAATGTAGAATTTTTGGCACAATGACACTACTCAGTATAGATGGCGCATTGGTATAACAATTAAAAATAAACGAAAAAATCGTATTCTTAGAAGTTACCAAAGTGTTCTTCGTATTTGCTGAACCATCCCAGGACGCGTTTCGCCGTATCACGGCTCATCAGCGGGCGGGGGAATACGATTTTTTCGTTTATTTTTAATTGTTATACCAATGCGCCATCTATGCCTTCGAGCAGTAAGCTTGAGAAAGGTGCGCTTCTGCAAATAAGTTGCCAGCCGTGCTGGCCGCTCTGCTTGAATGGACTTAGTAAGTCGCCGGTAGAGTGCAGTAAAAGCATCTATTTGTTATACTACTCAGTATATATATCACAATTACATCAAACACTTTATTTTTGCACTCGGCGCACGTTTTGCTAACCATGTTAGCTCCATCAGGCGCAGTGATTGACTCAATCATCTCTGGAGATTGGCAGCATCTACAGGTACTAGATTATCATGGAATATTTCCACATCGTTGTCAGTTTCCAAAATAATATTATGCAAAACGGTACTTGCTGTTACTATGTAGTCAGTCATTTGTGGATTATACCTAAAATTTAAAATATTAAGAAATTTTTCTCATACAAGCAAAATAACTTTGAAAGAAACAAAGAAGTTGATGATTAAAATATTGCAGTATCTGATGAATAAATTGATTGACATAATACAAAAAATCTGTCAAAATGTATTTTTCTATAAATTCAAAGTAGAAAAAAAGCAGTTAGAGTTATGTTGGGAATGTGGATTCTTTGGCACAATGAAACTTCTCAGTATATATGACCACTACACCAAACACTTTATTTTTGCACTCGGCGCACGTTTCGCTAACCATGTGAGCTTCATCAGGAGTGATGATTGACTCAATGATCGCTTCTAACAAAGCTAACATGATTAGCGAAACGTGCGTCAAGTGCGAAAATAAAGTGTTTGGTGTAGTGGTGATATATACTGAGTAAAGTCATTGTGCCAAAGATTCCACTTTTTTAAAGCATAATGGCAAATTACCTTGCAACGTATCTCTCAGCTTCCCAAAAGCCGTCCATTTCCACACGACGGTGTATCTCACGGGTTTGCCAATTTGTAATTCATGATCCAAATACTTGTAATTTAGGACAATATATATAATATATTATATATATATATATATATATATATATATATATATATATATATATATATATATATATATATATATTGTAACTTTGGAACTGTCCTCAGTTTGAGGCCTCTCTTTTTGTACCCTGTGAGAAGTTGTTTGTCCCACGCTTGAGCGCAATTTTGTAACATTGGAACTTGCCCGCACGTTGTGGTGTCATTTTGTAGCGTGTGAAAAAATGTTGCCCCAAGCTTGAGCACAATTTTCTTGCAGCCCCGCTTTAATTTCTGATAATGAATTGAGTGACTAATGATTTTAAAAGAACTAAAGAAATTAAAGAAACACTAGCTCAGTTTTCCTTGGTAGAGAGATATGGGTAAGAGATAATTTTTGTACGTCTTTTTGGAATTAATTTCTATTTTTTTTAAAAGGCTTTAGCTGTACGAAATTTTGGGCACCATCCATTTTAAAATAGAAAGGATCTAACTTCAGCTAAAAAAATGGAAAAATGCTGAAGGGTTTTATGGGTATTACTAAAAAGAATTAGTCTAGTACAACTTATCCTGAAAAGAAAAATAAATATTCAGTGAGACACTAGCTTTAATCAAAAAAGAAAATTTATTCTTGTTTTTAAAATGAAAAGTTCTAACCTTTACAGTTTTACCTAACAAATTCTAGCCTAACTAGTAGTTGTTACATTAAAATTTCAGACTATTATAACCCCCGAAGACGAGAAATCGTGCTTTACACTTTCACACTTTTTCTTAACAAACACTTAGAAAGCCCACTACGCCTTTTATTTAAGACACTGGTGCTTTTACTTAGCGACTCTGATGAAAATTAGCCTACTTCGGCTAGGTGGAAAATAGCCTCTCGGCTAGACGGTACTGCCTGGCTGCGGCTAGATGGAAAACAGCCTGGCAGCGGCTTGATGGTACTGCCTGGTTGCGGCTAGATGGAAAACAACCACGATTTACGGTCTGCGGAGCCTTAAATAATCGTGCGACTTTTGCCAGTAGTATCACGACGCTCCAATCAAAACTGCCGATCAAACATTCCACCAATCGCGGCGTAGCGAGAGGTTCGGTCAGGGACCCGCACAACGCCGTATATACCGAACGTCTTGGAACTTCTGTTTAATACACCGTTCGGTACAAAAATGAAAATAAGTACAATTTGAAATGGAAAAATCAGTAACATTACATGGTCTTAAAATCTAGGAAAAAATGAATGTTACATTTACCCCCTTCCAAAAAGAAATAGACTACACTAGTCTATTAAACTTAGGCTACTTATGAAAAGGTACAAAGGGGTACACTATCACTTAATACTAAGGTCAGAACTTAAAACAAAATTACAAACTTCGGACCTTACTACTAGACTTAATTCAATTAAGCACTAATATTAAGTACAATGAAAACTAAATAAAAATCTTTGCATGTACACAAGAATCTTATAACTAGACTTAACTTAATTAAGCACTAAGGTTGAGTACATCAAAAAGTAAATAAAAATCCTTGCATGAACATAGGAAATACCTTTCAAAAATAACAATCGCGGTCTTCTTATATGAAAGAATCAGCTCTGTTATTGTTACCAAAACAAAAAAAACTTAACTTTGTCTAGACTCTTGTCTAAATCAAAAAAAGTGAACTGAAATAAAATATGAACACCCCCTTAAAATCTTTTAAGGATTGTCTGAAAATTTTCTATTTCAGCAAAAGAAATTTATAAAAATTCTTAAATAAAGAAAAAAATAAAAAACTGATTCTAGTGCAAACACTTACACTAAAAAGAAAAAGTCTTGTCAGACCATTTAGCACAAGGCTAAGAAAAAAAAAATATCTGGATAAATATCCAGACAAACGCTCGGGAAAAATCGCCATCCATGCTCTAGCTCATTGCTAAGAGAACATTCTAAGTCTAGTATTACTACTAGTCGCACTCGGAAAATAATCGCACTCTATCGCGCAATGTCGACGTCCTAAGACATCTAGACATGCTAAAATCGCTAGGGAAAACGCTCTGGTTGATCGCCAGAAAACACGTCAGCTTATCGCCAACAAAACACTCTGGTATATCGCCAGAAAAAACCTCGGCTCCTCGCCAAGAAAACATTCTGGTATATCGCCAGAAAAAAACCTCGGCTCCTCGCCAAGAAAACACTCTGTAAGTAGTCCTCGACTACACAAAGTCTGCGTTCTAAAAGAACAATCTCGCCTTTAACATAGTGAGCAGCTATAAAAGCTAACAATATCACTATAAGCACAGTGAATAGCTACAAAAGCTAAAATTCACCCTAAACACAGTGAATAGCCATAAAAAGCTAAAATTCACCAAACTGAATGATCCTGCTTCAAAAAGCAATGTTCACTAAGAACAGAATGATTAGTCCGCGCGCAACTAACATTCAAGGAAACATTCCTAACATAACTTTATGAGACAGCTAGCCTCTAAATAGGACCTCCCTAAAGTCATAATCCTATATATAGGAGTCCATAAGCAAAACGACTCAAAATCTCGCTTTTGAGCACATGCCCTCAGGCAACCAACATACACCGAAATATATACAGAAATATGTACAGAAATATATACAGGAGTTCAAATCCCAAACTCTTGGTTATGATAACTCCATACTGAGCTTGGTGAAAGCTCTTAGCAAAAGCTAATCAAATTTTCGGCACATCGCACCAAAGTGACAAATCTGCCTAGAAACATGAGCCGGAAAGAACGCCCTCCGTCATTCTTCAGGGTGGCTACACAGAGGTATAAAACTTAACCAGCATTGCGCTTCTCCAAGTTGCATGAAGAACCCTCGTGTACTGGTCTCGCCCTAGAACAACAACGAAAAACATTCAATCCATCCCACATAACAGGAGACAAACACCTCACCACGATATACTGAATGGTGGAGACAATAAAATACGGAAATGGTGACCCTGGAGTCCACCAACAAAAGGGAGTAGATTATAGCATCCACTAAACTAAAACGGTGTCTACCACACCACCATAAGTCAAAAAAAAATTAATCATTAGGGTGTTCCGAAACACACTACTGCCAACAGCCTGTCACCACTAATAGGCTAATTGGAGCTGAGGTCGACTACAGTAGCTAGGCTCTCCTTTGGTTCAAATAGAAATAACCATTGGGTAACAAAACCCCTAAAGGTCCCAAAGGTCAAACGTTCACCCCCCATAGACTACCCTTCCAATCAGTCTGTTCCTCAGGAAGACTAACTCCCTGCCAAACGTCGTAACGGCATCTGTTAGCACCCGGTGCATCACAGCCTGTAAAAACAGATAACTCATGGGATACAACCTAAAAGGTTTACAAGGTTGACTTAACCAAGCTTTTAACGAAATTTTAAAAAAACGAAAATGAGCTTAAAAAGCTACATGAAGCAAAAATTTCTCAAATTTTCGGTGGTAACGCAACAAAACTTTTGAAGACGACAAGAGCTTTTCCAGCTTAATCAGAAACAAGAAGAAAACATCGTTGACAGCTAAAATATTCGATCATGGTGTTAATCGTCTCCCTAGACAATAGCCTCTAGAAGAAACTGCTACAGGTATCAGGCATAACCGTTTTCTGTCAGCCCAAACTTCTAGATTACCTCTTGGAAATCTAAAAATTCGGTTAGGAATCTTCCTTCACTGCGCTTAGCCTCTCTTGACAAGGTTCTCATCTCGGTATCAGATTTTGATCATTTCTTTGTGAAACGACTGTCTTACTCTGCCCTCATCTCTTGTAAATGATCAGCCTTTAGTTCTCCTGCAGGGCTTCAATTTCCTATCGATCTGATAGTAAACCGAAAAAACTCAACATACGCCTATGAGTCCATGCAAAAAAAATTTTAAAAAAATTAGTGACTCAAAGGTAACGTTTAAACGGCTCTGAAAAAAATAGAAAATACCCTTAGTTTGTCAATTCAGAAGAAGATCTAAATCAAAATAATCCAAGTCTTAGACTTACAGGATAAACCAAAATCAATTTACTCTTAATTGCACCCAACATATACCATTAAGGTAATAAAAATACACCCACTCGGGTAACAAACTTTGAAATTGCTCTTAAAAAAATTTTTGACTCAACATCATACCACGCGAGCTCCATCTTGCGCTTGTCCAAACTCAAGATCACTTTGGATTGCCTCTAATCAAAATTTCGCTTCCAAGTGTCAAGAACTGGATATTATTTGGGGTCATAAGCAAATCAAATCCCGCGACCACCGACATACCAGTCTTATGATATATCCTGAGTGTGACTCTTTCGCAAGCTCGCAACAGCTGAGTCGATGTTAAACATCAACTACAATCAACCTAAGTTTGGATATGATCAGTACCCAAAACCTTAGCAAAAACTATAAAAGTAAGCTATCCTCAGCTCAACTTTTATAACAGTCAAAAAAACGAGGTCGTCACCTCTACAGAGCAACATCAAAAAAAATAAAGTAAAGCAATTAAGATAATGTAAATATAAATTATTCTTCTTCTGACAAACTTTCATTAGGGTTAGGTTCATTGAATGGTTTTTAAGTCTTTAATATGCCATCGTCCTATTTTAGTCCCATCTAAATTAACTAAACCATAAACTAAATCTGAAATCTTTCTCTAATCACGCAATGCACATACTTAGGTACCAACTTAGATGTGAATTTATCTGCTGCACGGGAAAGAATTTTATTTTTTCGCCAAACGTGATCACCTATATTAAAGGCAAAATCCCTTTTCCTAAGGTTGTAAGACTTACTGTTCCGTTCATAAGCCTTATGTATCCTACTACGCACGTCGGTGAAAATATCTTTTAAACCCTTTAAATTTTCGGCGTACGCACCCCTGTTACTCGGAATTATTTCGCTGTCAACATTGACATCCAAATCTAAATTTTTATAATACGATCCAGATAGAGGTATCTGTCTGCCGTAAACTAAGAAAGACGGTGTAAACCCGGTTACTTCGTGTTTGAATCTTTGAAATTCCTTTATCCCGAATTATCACGTGAATCAACGAATATTACTTTGAACGAAATTATATTGTAGAGGGCACACGGGATTGAACCGTATGTTAAAACTATATGTCTCACTTAAGCTCTTAAGACAATCAGAAGTAAACTGAGTACCGTTATCGCATATCGAAAGCGATGAAACTCCGTGGATTAGAAAAATATCGTTTTCTAAAATTTTCAAAAAGCATTCGGCTTTAGAGCTTTTCAAAGGAAATAACACGGTATACTTTGTTAACCAGCAAGAAATTACGAAAAGTCATCTATTTCCTTGTTTTGAACGTGGAAATGGACCTACTAGATCAGCTGCTATGACTTTAAAAGGGTAATTAACCGTTTTCTCTTTTCCCATCAGTCCCATAGGTAGTGTATTTGGAGATTTCTGCGCTCCACATACTTCACAAGTCCTCACAAACTTTAAGATATCGAAACGCATTTTTGGCCACTATGAATTAAATTAAACGTATGTTGTCTCAACCTAATCGCCCAGCGCGCTAGTTTGCCACTAGGGTTTTTAATAGAATTAAACCACAATAAACTATAATGATCTGTTATGACCGTGAAAGGAACACCTTCGATGTAAGGTCGAAACTTTTCGATGTTAAAGAGTACGGCTAAACATTCTTTTTCAACAACCGAATAGTTACGTTCAGCCTTTGACAAAGTTCTACTGGCATACGCTATCACTCTTTCCTCACCATTGATTTTCTGTGTTAGGACGCCCCCTAAACCGGTATTAGAAGCATCACTAGAAATATAAAACTGTTGGGAAAAGTCTGGTTGGGATAAAATGGGAGCTGAAACCAATAGCTCTTTAATCTTTATAAAAGATTCTTCGGCTGCTTTTGTCCAATCTATTGATTGTCCTTTTTTTCGTCCTTTCAAAAGATCATTAATAGGCGACAACAAGGTAGAAAAATTCTCGATAAAACGTCTGTACCATGAACACATTCCTACGAAGCGCTTAACTTCTGTAGTATTAGTAGGTCTCGCATAATTAACCATGCTTGCTACTTTATCCGGATCGGTACGTAAGGAATTTGAGCCTACAATATAGCCTATAAACTTTAGAGAAGTTTTGAAAAAATCGTCAGTCCGGCCTCTTTCAATTTATCTTTTACTTCTTTAAGTAAGCGAATATGCGATTCGAAGTCTTCCGATGTTACTAAAATATCATCGAGATAGGTAAAAATATGTGGCTCATATTTCGGACCAAATATAGCGTCTACTAAACGTTGCTGAGTTTGAGCAGCGTTCTTTAGACCAAACGGCATAGTGACGAACTGAAATAGACCTCGGCCTACTACTGCAAAAGCGGTCTTTTCCTTAGAGGATTTGTCCAAAGGAATTTGCCAGAAAGCCTTTCTAAGATCTATCGAGGATACATACTTAGCATTCCTGAGTGATGTCAAAATTCTATCGATGTTCGGTAATGGATAGTTATCAAATTTGCTGACCTCGTTGAGCTTTCTTCCGTCATAGCTTAGACGATGTCACTCCGAGTGTCAACATTTCGTCTAACTCCTTACAAAATTCTGTCGATCTTCGGTAATGAATAGTTATCAAATTTGCTGACCTCGTTGAGCTTTCTTCCGTCATAGCTTAGACGATGTCACTCCGAGTGTCAACATTTCGTCTAACCCCTTATTTAATACTTTTGACATGTTCGGAGACATGGCGAAGGGCCTTGTCTTTACAGGACTGGCATCAGCCGTATCTATAGACATGGTGATTTTATTCGTTCGGCCTAACCTATCTTTACTACTTATTTCTTTGAAAGAGCTTATTACTTTTTCTGCTTTTAAGCGTTCCGTCCGCGAGAGATCGTCTAGGGTACATAGACGCGAGAAAAGGTTTTCTAAAGAACTTTCTGAATAATAATCTTTAAAACTTGTTTGAGAATTGACTTCTAGGGACTGTGGATACCACGAATTATTTTTAAAATTTACTAGAATTCCGAATTTTTGTGCAAAATCACATCCTAAAACCAAAGTATGTGATAGAGAAGGTACTACTAGAACAGAGATTACTTAACAATGACCATTGCAGACTAGCGGCAACTCAACCGTACCTAAAACTTTTAGACGGCTGCCATCTGCAGTGGTAACACTTCTATTTTTGACGTGGCATATTTTTATACTTAAACGACTTAAAATTCTTATACCATTCTGACCTAAAACGGAGGCATTTGCACCAGAGTCAAGTAAAGCCGAAAAATGGGCACCTAATAGATATATCTTTATATGCGGTCCATTATCTAAATATTTATGCACGAATAAAGGAGACATGTGACCATTTGGAGAAGCAGGAGTTTTAACTTGAGGAGAATTTTTATTAGACTAAAAAAAATCAGAAACTTTTTGTAACTACTTAGTCCAATCTGATCTATTGGAATATTTCTTTACTTAAGATCCTCGTTAGAATCTTTCTTTTATCCGCGACCGGATGTTCTGAGAAAGTACGACGGATTTTCAGTTCATAGTCTAATTCATTTTCCAGTAGGTGATTGACTTTAAAATTGAAAACTTCCATGATAATTCAGATTATAAAATTTAAAAGAATCGTTTAAAAATCGTAAAAATATTTCTCCTGTGCTCCCAATAGTCAAAATAAAAAATATGTAAAGGCACTTAAAATATGTAAACTTCTTTACTAAACATTAAAAAAATCTTCGACAATTTCAAAAAAATTTCTAAGTATCGCCTTGTATTAACATTCCTTTACTAAGATATCTTAAGAATTTTCAACAAAAAAATCTCTAAATACCGTTTCGTATCAGCAAAGTATTTTTAATATTCATGCAAAATATAGGTGAGAAAAAAGAACATGTTTTTTGTTCGGTTTACCGTAAAATAAATCACACTGCAAAAAATTAAAGTAAACCAGCACATCTGCTAATCTGAACTATAAAGCTAGCTGTTAAGAAAAAAGTAGGAATCTCTTATCTTAGAGTCAACAACTAAATTCAAATATCTATATCAGATAAATTGAAATAAAAAAAAAAATTCTACAAATTTCCTGCTTTTGTCTTACTGCTATAGTGTAGTTTCGTTTAATAAGTATTATGAAATAAAAATATCTGCAAAGTTAGAGCTTTTACTTTGTTCGAAAGCTAGTACACTGAACCCTTTTTTAAAAAATAAAATTCCAAAAGCCCCGCGTTGACAGCGCTATTTTGTAACTTTGGAACTGTCCTCAGTTTGAGGCCTCTCTTTTTGTACCCTGTGAGAAGTTGTTTGTCCCACGCTTGAGCGCAATTTTGTAACATTGGAACTTGCCCGCACGTTGTGGTGTCATTTTGTAGCGTGTGAAAAAATGTTGCCCCAAGCTTGAGCACAATTTTCTTGCAGCCCCGCTTTAATTTCTGATAATGAATTGAGTGACTAATGATTTTAAAAGAACTAAAGAAATTAAAGAAACACTAGCTCAGTTTTCCTTGGTAGAGAGATATGGGTAAGAGATAATTTTTGTACGTCTTTTTGGAATTAATTTCTATTTTTTTTAAAAGGCTTTAGCTGTACGAAATTTTGGGCACCATCCATTTTAAAATAGAAAGGATCTAACTTCAGCTAAAAAAATGGAAAAAAATGCTGAAGGGTTTTATGGGTATTACTAAAAAGAATTAGTCTAGTACAACTTATCCTGAAAAGAAAAATAAATATTCAGTGAGACACTAGCTTTAATCAAAAAAGAAAATTTATTCTTGTCTTTTTTTTTAAAATGAAAAGTTCTAACCTTTACAGTTTTACCTAACAAATTCTAGCCTAACTAGTAGTTGTTACATTAAAATTTCAGACTATTATAACCCCGAAGACGAGAAATCGTGCTTTACACTTTCACACTTTTTCTTAACAAACACTTAGAAAGCCCACTACGGCTTTTATTTAAGACACTGGTACTTTTACTTAGCGACTCTGATGAAAATTAGCCTACTTCGGCTAGGTGGAAAATAGCCTCTCGGCTAGACGGTACTACCTGGCTGCGGCTAGATGGAAAACAGCCTGGCAGCGGCTTGATGGTACTGCCTGGTTGCGGCTAGATGGAAAACAACCACGATTTACGGTCTGCGGAGCCTTAAATAATCGTGCGACTTTTGCCAGTAGTATCACGACGCTCCAATCAAAACTGCCGATCAAACATTCCACCAATCGCGGCGTAGCGAGAGGTTCGGTCAGGGACCCGCACAACGCCGTATATACCGAACGTCTTGGAACTTCTGTTTAATACACCGTTCGGTACAAAAATGAAAATAAGTACAATTTGAAATGGAAAAATCAGTAACATTACTTGGTCTTAAAATCTAGGAAAAAATGAATGTTACAATATATATATATATATATATATATATATATATATATATATATATATATATATATATATATATATATATATAGAATAAAGAAAGAAAGCAAAAGATTGCCGTATCTACCAAAATTCATAAAAATAAAATCTTAGTTGGGGAACTCGGCAAAAAGGGCGTGATCAGAGATCACACAATTTTCATTAAGCCAATATTTCGGTCCTAGATTGGGACCTTCTTCAGGGCAGAACTGAAAAGGAGAACAAAACATATTCACTGATCGTGTTTGGGTCAAATTTAAATTAATGATGTTATCATTAAGTTGTTATAATAAATAAAATTAGTGTAGAACAAGAATATTAGTCATAATAAAGTAAAAAAAAAACTCACATGAAAAGTGCAAAGATTTCGTTAGCCTGAATGGCCGTAGGTAGCTTATACATAAAAAAGTTGGTTAATCCATAAAATATATAAAATACACACTACAATACTGTAGACAAAATTATAAAAACCAAATTTAAAACATGGATGTAATGGAGAACCTTGGATGTTGAAAACATTGTTAATTATTTCACCTGTGACCACCACACATGGACACCGCCATATAGGAAGGATGACAAGGACGACAGGAGACAGCTGACCGACAGAGATAAAGGGTTTAGTTAAGAAAACTCAATTAACCAGAATACGGGGTCGACACCCGGAAGGAACCGATCAAAATTGGGAAATGCATGTATTGGACCTTTAAGCGAGAGGGAGATAGCCAATTGAGCGACCAAAAACCGGTATGGAGCCGAGGAAGGATAAATCATAACCTAATTATTGGTAAAGGATGAGCGAGGGAGCGAGAAAGAGAGAGCAAATAATGGGAGCGACAAAGAGGAAGATTGTCTATTATATTAATTATCAATTTATTAATTTCTTGTTGAAATATGATTGGAGGAAGAGATTGTTTGCAGAAACAAATGAAAATTGAAAGCAACAGGAGGCAATGAAGGGGTGACGCTAGATACCGTCCATGGAAGGAAGACAGTAATCGATAAGTGCACACGATGGCCCAGATAAAGTGGAAGGAATCTGTGGAACCCAGGATCAACGAGAACCGTAAATAAAGATAGGAAGGAGGAAAGAAAACCCTGAAAGTTACACAGCTAAGAGAGAGAAGAATACCATTTCAATTCAGAGGGATCATAAAACACTTGAAGACAGGGAATTATCGTGTGGAGTTGATTTATCGCAAGAGAGGAGGAAACTATATATGTTACTGAGACCATCTAGGTCGGTTCTTTTATTGATATTAAGGTGATTCTCCTGGATGTAACACATTTCAAGGAATTCTCTCTTGGAAAGATTTTTAGAGAAATGAAGAATTTTGGGTTCCCTGAAATTAAAAGAATGATCATTGTCAACATAATGGGTCGCCAAAGCACATCTGTGTGGATGGCATCTAATATCACTTTTATGGAGTTCAATACGACGATTCAAGGATTGAGATATATATATATATATATATATATATATATATATATATATATATATATATATATATATATATATATATATAGAGATACATATATATATATATATATATATATATATATATATATATATATATATACATATATTTGTCTCCTATATAACTTAAAACATAGCACTTCCTTATTCTAACAAGACACTGAATTCTTATGTTTTAGTATTATTCAGGCGAGGTCAAACTTACCTAAAGAAATTGATGTGTTTGTAACAAAAAACCATAATTTTAAGAAATGCTAAAAAATTAAGATTAACACTACCAAACGCGGATGTGGAGAGATTAAACTGGAGAAAGAACATCTTTTAATTTTTACAAGACTGCCAAGGACATCAAAATTTATTTAAGCCACTCGACAGTATAGTCAAAAAAACATTTGTGGTACAAATCAATTTATTCTTTCTCAAAATATTCGCCTGCGTTTAAATCAATTCTTGAAACATTTTTTCCAATCTGAAGTTAGTACCTCAAAAACCATAGTTTTGGAAGGATTCGATAGCTTTTTCAGGTGATGAAAATCGCTGTCCATGCATTTTTTTTTTACATTCGGGAACAAAAAGAAGTAAAATGAATTTGTGAAAGATTACCAAACACGTAGAATAATTGATCGGAGCCCAAAACACGTAGAATAATTGATCGGAGCCTAACGTTTTATATTATCCATTTTTTTACTTCATTTATATATTCCTGCTACTCTAAAAACTTAACGGCCATTTTATCAAGTTTATATTTATTTTACGAGTTTGGTAAGCTTCCACAAATTAACAAAAATTTTTTGTGAATATATCTTCTACTTGCTTTATTTCTCAAATATCACTCATATAAAAAGAAAAAATACAAATCTGCAGTTTTTGAACCATTGTCGGTGTATGGGGCGCAGACGCAGGGTGACATCATGCCGTGACTGTTTCAGGTTGTATTATCTAATATTCTTACTACTCCGAAAACTTGACGGCTTTTTTTTTTATCAAATTTATGTATTCCTGCTACTCCGAAAATTGAATGGCCTTTTTTATCAAATTTATATATTCCTGCTACTCCGAAAACTTACCGGTCGTTTTTTATCAAATTTATATGTTCCTGCTACTCCGAAAACCTAACGGCCTTTTTAATCAAATTTATATATTCCTGCTATTCCGAAAACTTAACGGCCTTTTTTTATCAGATTTATATGTTCCTGCTATCTGAAAACTTAACGGACTTTTTTATCAACTGCCATTTATATTTAATTATTGAGATTAGTTTCATAAGAATATCATATATCTTCACTATTTGATCATAACTCTGTCTCTATTACCAGATATCTTTTTGATTCCCACAGTATCAAAGCCAAAAAAATATACATATACTTAGGGTGTAGTAGGCCATATGTCCAACAGCATTTCGTCTAACAAAGAAATCGACACGTCCACAAAGTGTATCACATATGCCACTACAGTATGTGGTGCTAATATTTTTGTACGAATAGGTGGTCTAGTACTGCCGAGGCTTTAATAACTGCATATTATGTTTCTTTTTTAAATTAAAAAATTCTAGAATGGATAAAATATTTCTCCATCAAGGCTTACATTTCCACATGGTGACACATCTATAAAGAACGTTAACAACAATTTCGATTGCTCCATCGTTTTGTACTACACTACAGTTCACTTCTCACTTGTACCTCCGTTCGGTACAGTGCCTTTTTACCTGCGTCCTCGAATAAGCGAACAAGCGAGACTGGGCGTGAAATACTGAATAATCCAACAAAAGAAACAGTGACAGCATCACACAGTCCTGCGTCTGCGCACCATACAATGAAGGTGGTTCAAAAGTGACACATTTAATGAAGCTAGACACCAAAAAGGCTTCTGGCGCTGACGGAATACTTGCCATAGTTTTCAAAAACTGTGCGAGGAAACTAACACCAGTTTTCTGTAGACTTTTCAACCTATCCTACAGAAAGGGAATATTTGCTTCCTGCTAGAAATATGCTACAGTTCAGCCGATACCTAAAAAAGGCAAGAAGACCTTGCCGAATAACCACCGACCAGTCACACTGCTTTCAATAATATCGAAAGTCATGGAAAAGGTTATCAATCAGCATCTTCTAAAATATCTTGAAGGATTCAACATTATTAGCGATCACCAATATGGCTTTCGTAAACAGGAGGCCTTCTGACTTATGTAACACATGTTTGGAACAACGCAATTGAACACTTCGGAGAATCTCGAGCGGTTGCTCTTGACCTATCCAAGGCATTTGACCGTGTTTGGCACGATGGATTGTTGGCTAAGCTACGCTCTTATGGTATGTCTGAAAAGTTTTGTTTGTGGCTCTCATGTTTCCTCAGAGAGCATTCTTTAAGAGTCGCTGTTGACGGATTTCTTTCTAACACCTTTACTGTTAACGCCGGTGTGCTCCAAAGCTCCATACTGTCTCCTACTCTCTTCTCATTTACATTAACGATCTGCTGGAAAAGACCGGGAATCCAATCTACAGCTTTGCAGATGACAGTACGCTTATCTCTTTATTCACTTTGAACGCTCGGACATCAACTGCTCAGGCGAATATCCGCAGACAGCAGGAAGTCATTCAACTTAACCAAGACCTGGAAGAAATTCTATCTTGGGGTGACAGTAGCCAAGTAGAATTTAACGCTACAAAAACCCAGGCGGCAGTTTTTTTCTAAAAAAGTTAACGTTACTGAACCCGACATAGTTATGTCGGCCCACTCTATTCCCCTAGCATCGTCACTCAATTTGCTGGGCGTTAATTTGGGAGCAAATATGTCCTGGCATGAACATGTTGCAGGCACAGCAAGGAGAGCTTCTCAAAAGTTGGGAATATGATTTCGAACCAGAAAGCTTTACACTCCACAACAACTGTTAATTCTTTACAAAGCTCAAATTCGACCAACTATGGAATACTGCTCCCAAGTTTGGGGCTCCGCTCCCAAACATTCACTGCGTTTGTTGGATTCTGTTCAGAGAAGGGCTGTTCGTCTGATTGGAGACCCGGAACTGACCGGCGGCCTTGGTTCGCTGGAACATCGAAGAACTGTTGGCGACTTGTGTCTGTTCTACAAGTATTTTCATGGACAGTGTTCGAAGGATATAGCCCGCTTAATTCCTCCCATAGCGGTGCATGTTAGAAATGCATGTCGCGCTAATACTTCATATCCGTATGAGGTTCATCTTGTTACTCCGCGTACAACGCTTTTCAAGCTGTCTTTTATATGGAGAACATCATCCCTTTGGAATAATTTGCCCAGGGCTGTGTTTCCCACCTAGTACAATTTACAGCGATTCAAGAACAATGTGAATCGCTTTTTCGGCACACATGCCGCTCCTGGAGCGCTTTAAGGACTTCCCTGTAGTACGTGTGCTAGACCCATAAAAAAAAAACATTTGCACTTCATCGTGATCTTGGAATTGGCCTAATATGGCGTTTTCACATCTACCGGCAACGATACCGACACGATACCGACACGACGCCGGCCCCGACACGACCCCGAGGGAACGTTTTCACACTTGTAGGACATCACTCCGACACGACTCCGGCAAAGTAATGTAAAACCGAGAAAAAACATTTTTTACTAGGTCCGTTGAGTACCATGGCAGCTGTTATTAAGTTATATTTGAGTTATTTGTTACATCTTACATAAAAAGCTAAAATGTAGTCAAAGCCTACCAACTTTTTTCTCGTAGAATTTTATTTTTATTATTTTCGTTGTTTTTATCCCAAAGACGGGGTTTAGTTTCCACAAGTTCAATTAACGTGTCAATATGAAACTTGAAGGCCATGGTACCAACTTCGAGAGCACCTTAATTAAATTTGTAAAAATCGGGACGACACGAATGAAGAGATTGCTCCTCCACGACAGCCGGCGACTGCAACGACACTGCACCGACATGTCGTTAAGTGTAAAACCGCTCCCATTTATTTAAATGTTATTTCTAGTCCACCGGCATCGTTGTCTCCGCTGTGTCGGTGTCGTGTTGGTAGATGTAAAAATGCCCATAGACATTTAAACGCTTTAGGGCAGCTTAGAACTTAGAAACAATAAACCGGTCAAGTGTAAGTTGAACTTGCACAATTAGTGTTCCGTACGTTGATTGTTTTTAAAATAAAAAAATTTTGTAGGGTGGCATAAAATGATCAGTGACTTCACAAAACACACCCCAAATGAGTTTTCAACAAAGTTTGTTTCCAGTCTTTACTGAAAACTGGTGACCTTGAAATTTTGGTTTTTTTCTATACCAGATAAATTATTAAAGGTAATGATAATTTTCGTTCAATCTATACTCCATGGAGAATATTCCAGGATTTTTTCAAAATTTTTTGATCAGTACTTTTCGAGATAAGGTAGGGGACAGCGATTTTTTCACGATTTTTTAAAAGTAATACGAAGAAAAGTGTGCGCAAGTATTACATTATATATATATATTTTTTACTCGTGTTTTCACAAGCTTTCATTTGACACCACACTCGATGACCTAGTAAAAAAATTTTTTTTCACTTCCGATTTCACCCCTCAAAACGAATCCTTTAAGTCAAAATTTATGTTATGGTGATATAAAATGATCAGTGACTTTACAAAACACACCCCAAATAAGTTTTCAACAAAATTTATTTCCAATCTTTACTGAAAATTGATGACCTTGAAATTTTTGTTTTTTTTTATATACCAGATAAATTATTACAGGTAATGCACTCGTGATAATTTTCGTTCAATCTACACTCCGTGGAGAATATTCCAGAATTTTATCAAAATTTTTTGATAAGTACTTTCCGAGATAAGGTGGGTGGACAGCGATTTTTCGCGATTTTTTGAAAAATAATACAAAGAAAAGTGCGCGCAAGTATTACATTATATATATATTTTTTTACTCGTGTTTTCACAAGCTTTCATTTGACACCACACTCGATTACCTAGTAAAAAAATTTTTTTTTTTTTCACTTCCGATTTCACCCCCCAAAACTACACCCTTAAGTCAAAATTTGACTTTCAAAACTACATGGCTCTGATAAGGCCATCAATTCCTATATTACTACTAAATTTCAACTTTCTATGACAAATAGTTTCGGAGAAAATCGGGTGTGACAGACGAACAGACGGACAGACAGACGGACAGACACACCGAAGTGATCTTATAAGTGTTCCGTACGGAACACTAAAAACTCGTAAACAAACATTTAAAATGATAGGCACTTAAAAAATAATATTCTGAATTTGTTTGTGAAAAACGCAAGTCAAACAACCTTGGCAAATACAATTCTTTTTTCGGTTGAAATCATTCTAAAAACTGAAAAAAATATATATATATATAAATCATTTTAATTAATTATAACTATTATAATGAATTAGTCAGTGAATAGGGTGCTTTTATAACATTAAATGAATCAGAAAACAAAATTTATTCATTAAAATACATTCCGGTAAATAAATGTTCATACACTTTATTTACTTTAACCGTTAAATACAAATAATCATGATATGATTGACTGATATATCTACTTTTATACAAAAGAAAAATAGATAAGATGACTTTAAGTCGCGCATTTCTAAAGATTAGTGCAATATCTATATATATTTTATTTGTCGCAGGTATTGTGGATAATATTGCAGAAGTAAGTATGTATGATTATTAATAATGACTTTTGATAAGCTACATATGAAAGATATAAATTATTATTTTTATTACATTTTTTTTATAGAGAATGCAGTCTGACGGCATAATTCCAGATACCCTCGACAGTGCTCCATCTGCGGAAGTTGTTGTCATCTATCCTGGTAACAAAATAGTTAATCTCGGAGCGGAACTAACTCCAACTGACACTAAGCAACAACCCGCTGTCAAATGGGACGCTAATCCTAATAAATATTATACTCTGAGTATGGTTGATCCAGATGTACCTAGTAAAACAAATCCAATACTTAGGTAAGATTATTTTTATTTGTTTTATTGAAAACTAAAGTTTTACTTGAGTGAAATTCCTTCATCTGTTTGACAGTTAAGTGTGCCGTTTATGTAACACTACATGTTATTTTCGTAACACATATTGAGTTACTTTTTTGAATTATTTTCTTTTTATTTTACAACCCTATATGTTTGGAATTAAAAACTAAAGTAATAAAAAAAATAAAACGATTATTTTAAATAGAAAAAAACCGGCCAAGTGCAAGTCGAACTTGCACAATTAGGGTCCTGTACCATGATTGATTTTAAAACGGAATAAAATCCTTACCTTGTCTAAGTTAATTAGGTCCTGGAATGTCGGAATTTTGTTCGTCTGGACCCCACAAAACGATTCCCCTTTCCAGATATTGAGATAGCCGAAATTTGAGCTCGATTAAACGACGTTAACCCGTGCCGCTCGTCGCTCAAAGTTTGAAAAAATCCAAATTTTTGGCCAAAAAGCTGACATATGGAGCCATAACTCCAGAACGGTAAATAATAGAAACACGCTTAATATCTCAAAAGAAAGCTAATGTTGTTCTTCAAAATTTATATTCTATACATAATTGTTGTTATTTTAAGTCAAACCGAGTTACAACAGCCTTTAGCCCCAAAAACGTGACCTGGTACAAGTAGGAGCCAGTTTGGGAGTATTCTAAGAATTTTACGGGTTTTTACATAATGTGTCTCGGAATTAACATTTTTTTGTTAAAAAGTATTTTAGAACTCAATTTTCAAACATAAAGAGCCTTTTGTTCAAATTTAATCTTTTATTATATGGGGATTACCTGACTAGTTTACCAAAGAAACACCCGTTTTGACAGGTAAAAAGAAGGGTGAATCTAATTTCTATTTTAGGGATGGTGATTTTACTTCAGCGTACAACCGACCTTTTATTTATTCAGTTTAGTTTCTAAAGTACCTTTGAGCTGGTTAGATCGAACAATTATCTAGTGAAGATATTTTAAGACACTGAAGAGGACAGCATCTACCAGGAACTTGAGAGCTTGGAGAAAATGGACATCCCTGAAGAAGCTGCAGAAGATTCAGGACCATCTGAGAGCAAGAGGATGAAAGTTTCATTTGCAAGGGGCGTTAAAGAGATTTTAAACATGAAATTGTCCATTTTATTAGATCGATGTAAGGTATCCGACAGAAATGCCACGAGAATTTTAATAGCTACTCTAGAAGCAATAAACCTTGACCCTCTTGAGTACAAAGTCTCGAAAACTTTAATACATGATAGAAGGCAAATGTTCAGAGCACAATATAATAAAAAAATTTTTGATAAAGTAAGCATTCCTGAAAAAGAGCCCGTGGTTGTCCATTGGGACGGTAAACTTTTACGGGGTGTTTTAAAAAATGAACAATGTGAGCGAATAGCTATAGCTATTTCATATGGCGAAAAGGAACAGCTGCTGGGAGTTCCTGTAACAGCAAACAGCTCTGGAGAGGAGCAAGCCGTAGCCGTATATGAATGCCTACATGAATGGGGTCTTCTCAACACCGTCAAGGCGATGTGCTTCGACACTACAGCATCCAACACGGGAAGACTCAAAGGAGCATGCGTCATATTGGAGCAAATGTTAGGAAGAGAATTGTTATACCTAGCTTGCCGTCACCATATCTTGGAAATTCTGTTAAGAGGCGTATTCGACACAAAAATGGGATCAACCACTAGACCTCATCCAGACATTTTCAAGAGATTCCTCACTGCGTGGCCCAAGATAGACAAAGGAAAATACGACACAGGTATCAGTGACAATCTAATACAAAAGCAGCTAACTCCAGAAGTAATTGCAAATGTTACTGCTGAATTCGAGACCAAATTAACTGAGAGCCACCCCAGAGATGACTACAAGGAGCTATTGCAGTTGGTTCTCGTATTTGTTGGATCACTAGACGGCAATGTTGTGGGTTTTAGAACTCCAGGAGCCATTCATCACGCTAGGTGGATGGCAAAGGCTATTTACTGCTTAAAAATGTTCATTTTTCGTCGTCAATTTAAGATGTCTAAAGAAGAAGAAAGTTCTGTGCGTGCCATTTCTGTTTTCCTAGTTAAAATTTATTGTAAAGCTTGGTTTAATGCTCCAAAAGCTCATCTTGCACCAAAGCAAGATTTAGATATTTTGCATAGTCTGTTAGACTATAAAGAATGTGACAACGACATTGCAGAAATTGCCCTGACCAAATTTTCGAACCATTTGTGGTATTTGAATGCAAAGTTGGTGGGATTATCGTTTTTTTGATCCCACCATTACAGACGATGAAAAGTTGTTAATGGCTAATAAATTGCTCAGTAGCACAGATGAACCATCACAGCACGCTAGGGTTGTAAATCCAAAAGTTAGGAAAGAAAACTTAAAAGAGGTAGTTGATGGAGGATTGGTAAATTTACTTACCAAAGAAACGTTTACATTCTTTGACCAATTTAATATAAAAACAGATTTCCTAAGACAACATCCAAACACCTGGCCTCAAAATAATGACTTCCAAGAAGGATTGAAAATTGTCAAATCATTAAAAGTAGTTAACGATATGGCTGAGCGTGGTGTTAAATTAATAACGGACTTTAACGACCTTCTGACAAAAGATGAAGACCAAAAGCAATATGTCCTGCAAGTTGTAAGTAAATGCCGAGCATTGTATCCTGACGTTTCAAAAACTACTTTAACAAAAGCTCTAGAATAGATTAGATAACTATGTAAAATTATCAACTCATGTAGGTACTACGTCTGTATCTTTTCTGTGTCTGTTTTGTATGTATTTTATACCTAATTTTTATATTTTAAAATAAAATATATCATTAGACTTATCAGTATTACTTGTTTTTTTATTATATTTCCACTTTAAACTCAAAAATATACCAAAAAAAAGCAAAATTTATCACTTAATAACAAAATATACGAAGTATGCTCCTAGTGGTATCAGGTCACGTTTTTGGGGCTAAAGGCTGTTGTAACTCGGTTTGACTTAAAATAACAACAATTATGTATAGAATATAAATTTTGAAGAACAACATTAGCTTTCTTTTGAGATATTAAGCGTGTTTCTATTATTTACCGTTCTGGAGTTATGGCTCCATATGTCAGCTTTTTGGCCAAAAATTTGGATTTTTTCAAACTTTGAGCGACGAGCGGCACGGGGTTAACGTCGTTTAATCGAGCTCAAATTTCGGCTATCTCAATATCTGGAAATGGGAATCGTTTTGTGGGGTCCAGACGAACAAAATTCCGACATTTTTTTTCCCCCTCTATGAGATCCGGTCACTCTAATATACATATATATATATATATATATATATATATATATATATATATAATCTTGAAATCCAAGTCAATAATGTATAATAGTTATAGCATTATAGCTAGCTCAATCTAGAATCAAGTAATAAGGTGTAAAACAAATATTTGCTACCTAATTAAAACTTTCACCATTTTGGTGGTCAAATAGGTTTTTTTAATACCAGATAAATTGTCAAACGTAATGCACTCCTGATAATTTTCGGTCAACCTACACTTTATGCAGACTATTCCAGAGTTTTTTCAACATTTTTTAATTAGTACTTTTCGAGATAGGGTAGGTGGAGAGGGAATTTTAGACATTTTTTAAAAATAATACAAAGAAAAGTGTGCGCAAGTATTACATCATATATATTTTTGAACTCACGTTTTCACAAGCTTTCATTTGACACCTCACTAGATGACTGGGTTAAAATTTTTTTTTCACTTCCAATTTCACCCCTTATGTCAAAATTTTCAGTCGGATTTCTTTCTAACACCTTCACTATCAACGCCGGTGTGCCCTAACGCTCCATACTATCTCCTACTCTCTTTCTCATTTACATTAACGATCTGCTGGAAAAGACCGGAAATCCAATCTACAGCTTTACAGATGACAGTACGCTTATCTCTTCATTCACTTTGAACGCTCGGACATCGGCTACTCAGACGAATATCCGCAGACAGCGGGAAATCGTTCAACTTAACAAAGACCTGGAAGAAATTCTATCTTGGGGTGACAGTAGCCAAGTGGAATTTAACGCTACAAAAACCCAGGCGGCAGTTTTTTTCTAATAAGGTTAACGTTGCTGAACCCGACATAGTTATGGCGGGGCACTCCATTCCTCTAACATTGTCATTCAATTTGTTGGGCGTTAATTTTGGAGCAAGTATGTCCTGGCATGAACAAGTCGCAGGCATAGCAAGGAGAGCTTCTCAAAAGTTGGGAATATTATTTTGAAGCAGAAAGCTTTACACTCCACAACAACTGTTAATTCTTTACAGAGCTCAAATTCGACCAACTATGGAATAATGCTCCCATGTTTGGGGCTCCGCTCCCAAACATACATTGCATTTGTTGGATTCTGTTCAGAGAAGAGCTATTCGTCTGATTGGAGACCCGGAGCTGATTACTTAATTTTCTTTGCCGAAGTTTCCTGGAATGTTAAGCTGTGACCTGCTATTATAACAACTCTTAAAAAAGTAAAAAGTTGTTAATATATCGATCACAACTTCAAGACCATATTAAAAAATAAATATACATCATCATACTTATCTTATTAGAAAGGTATAACAAATATACATATAAGTTTAGTCCAATTTATTCGTAATGAATTGAGTTTTAGAATAAATTATTATAGTTATTATATAGTCCTTTGCCTTTCTCTTTAGCCTTCGTTAAATAAAAAAACCTCTTTGAATATTGGCTACATCTAGAAGTTCTAGATCATCATCAAATAGTTCCACATCATTGGCATTTTCCAAACTAATATTTTGCAAAACGGCACTTGCTGTTACTATGTGGCCAATCATTTTGGATCATATCTAAAATTTAAATTAAATATTAAAAAATTTCTTTCATATAAGCAAAATAACTTTGACAGAACAAAGAATTTCGAAATTAAAATTTTGTAACATCTGATGGATGGATGGAGGTTATCTTCAGTTTCGTTGTTCAAATATTTGGTTTTAGTAAAGTTTATTTTTAGACCTATTTCTCGAGACTTGTTATTTAATTCCATCAGCATTTCTTGTAATTCTTCTTTTGTGTTAGCGATCAGAGTGACATCATCTGCGAACCTTAAATGGTTTAATTGTTCACCGTCCATTAGTATTCCTTTATTTTCCCACTTTAACGATTTGAACATGTTTTCTAGAATTAACGTGAACAGCTTTGGGGATATGGAGTAGCCTTGTCTAATGCCTCTTTTAATTTTGTTTCTATTTTTTTTTTTAAGCATTATTTTTGATATGACATTTTTATATATGTATTCAAGAAGAGTTGTATATCTTTCATCGACTCTGCTGTTACTTAAGGCATTAAGATCTGCGCATAAATTAGCATCACTCATCTGAAATAAATCAAATTTTATATTACCTAAAATTAGGAGTACATTGTTAAAATTCGGATTTCTTCAAAATTAATTTTCTTTTTCTTATATAATAATATAATTTTACTTACAACTTGTACATTTAAAGATTAGTAGTCCTTTCTATTAATATAATTATGCTCCTCATGCTGAAGACGTATTATTCTAATGTGAGTACAATCTATTGCTCCAGTAATGCTCGGAAACCCATATTTCCTAAAGAATTCATCCTTCTTTTGTTGTTTTTGCTGATTTGTGGAGGAAAATTGTCTACATCTTTGATTGAGTTAAATGATTCGTAACTAATTTTGCTACCTCTCTAAAACAGTTAGAAATAGGCTACTGGCTTACAGAAAAGTCAGCACTTTGTCTAGCAATCCTCTGGTAGCTACTAGTATCAAAAAATTGCAGAGCTACAAATATTCTTGCTCTTGGAGATAATGCACCTCTCCTAGGTATATTTCTGATGTGCATGTACAGCGCTCGATATGAACGAGACTGTTTGTGGTTCCTCTGCCGCACTGAACTAGGTGAATATTGAATAGATAAGTATTGTCTTTATTCCAGAAGTTCAGTCCATGTACCTATAATTGGTATCTTATAAGCCATCATATTTATGATTGGCATTTCTTTAATTTTTTTATTGTTAGGTTATTGACTATAAAAGTGTAAGTTACACTATACCATTTATCATGTAATTTAGTAATTTTGCATATCCCTCTATAACTTAATTTGAAGGATTACTTATATATATATATATATATATATATATATATATATATATATATATATATATATATATATATATATATATAAGTACTCATCCGTTGATTATCATGATATTACTGATTGTACCGAATACGTACTAATATTTCGTAGCTCTTAATCCCGGTTAAATTCACAACTTTCTATGAAAAAAATCAGCAGCAGATAAATTATCAAACGTAAAGCACTCGTGATAATTTTCGTTTAAGGTACATTTCATGAATATTCTAGAATTTTTTCCAACTTTTTGATCAGCACTCTTAGAGATAGGGTGGAAGGAGATAGGTTTTTCGCTACTTTTTTTTTTTAAATAATATAAAGATCAGTTAGCGTGAGGTTACGTCATGTATATTTTTGAATTCGTGTTTCCCAAGCTTGCATATGACACCCCACTCGATGATCTTGTAAAAAAATATTTTTTCACTCCCGATTTCATCTCCCAAAACTAACCCCTTAGATGAAAATTTAACTTACAAAACTAAGCGGCTCCAATTGGACCATCAATTTCTATATTTGTGCAAAATTTCAATTTTCTGAACGGAACACTTAAAATTAATTCGGTACCTTTAGAACACGTATCTTAAAACTCAAATTCAAACTATTTCCGGTCGCTCTTATATGCGGAACTACCAATCTGAAAGAAACTAAATTACCGCCTAATGCTACGATGCAGCTCTGCATTTGAAGTGCAGTAAATGCGGCTGCGACTGTGACAATAATTTGTCCAACTTTAGGAGAACATGCAAAATTTGATATCAGTGATGTTAAGGCGATGACTTTAATCTTTCAGATCGTAAAGTTCTGAACCACGTCACACCATATTACTCAGTATATATCACCACTACACCAAACACTTTATTTTTGCACTCGACGCGCGTTTCGCTAACCATGTTAGCTTCATCAGGAGCGATGATTGCTCCTGATGAAGCTAACGTGGTTAGCGAAACGCGCGTCGAGTGCAAAAATAAGGTGTTTGGTGTAGTGATGATATATACTGAGTAGTATCATTGTGCCAAGATTCCACATTCCCAACTTAGTCAGACCATATACCAAAAAAGAGGCGAGAGATTTTATTTTCCTTTTGGATAAAAAGTTCTACCTCTACATGTCACATGCAACAGTATTTCACTGATTTTCGCTTCACTTCATTAGAAGATGTTAAAAAGCACAATTGAATTTATCGACTCAAAAGCTCCATCTTTTTTAGGAAAGGAAAAATATATACAGGTGCCTGAACAGTAGACAAAATGTGTGCTGTGGAGTGCCACATCCGATACAGATGTAGGTGACCCTCTCGCCCTTGCTTGTGATTAGTGCCTTTTAAGTATTTCCACAGACAAAGGGGGCCTAAAGTTTAATGCCGGTTTCAGGCGACCAAAGTGAGAGGGCTTAACTCTGTTAAGAATAATGGACAAATATCTTTGTTAACGTAAAAAGAGAATTAATTTATATATATATATATATATATATATATATATATATATATATATATATATATATATATATATAATTAAAAAAGATAGAAGACATGAGAGGAAAAGAAACGCGACACACCGATACACAACTAGAAATAAAAAAAGTCGTGCGTAACCTCTTCACACACCTTCTTACAGACCACAAAGAATCAGTACTAAGCAAAGATTTTAATTACGCTGTAACACCAACATCAATCCCAGTTGAAGATATAATCTCAAATGTAGAGGTTGCCCTATATACCATGCCCGAAGAAAATGCTGAAAGAATAAGACAAGATATCACTTAAATCCTGAGAACAAGTAGCTCTCCTAAGTTAGTCTAGATGTTGTTTCACTTTATCCCAGTATTCCAGTGGATGACGCATTAGACAAAATACCAGTGAACGAGCTCATGTTGTAGAACTATCGGAACTCAGTCTAAAAAATACCTATTTTGTCTTCAACAGTCAGACATACAAGCAAACAGATGGAGCGCCCATGGGATCTTCCCTTTCACCAACAACAGCCAATCTCTATATAACGTATTTTGAAACAAAGGCCCTTAAAAACTCACCACTCAAACCCATACTCTAGAAACGATATGTTGACGACATCTCATCATATTTAAAGAAGAAGAAGAAGAAAAAAGCCTCCCTTTCCTTGATGTGCTCATAACTCGGAAAAACAACGGTCAACTTCAATACTCAGTCTACCGGAAGCCCACCCATACCAACAGATATTTAAAGGCTGGCTCACACCACAATCCATCCCAAATCCAGTCGGTAGTCAACACCCTCGTATCGAGATCATTCCGACCCACTGAACCAGATACGAGACAGCAAGAAATTACACAAATTGTTAGGGCCCTTAAGCAAAACGGATATAAAAAAAATCGATAACTTCGTAGGCCTTTCCAAAATGAAACGTGAACCAACCTGAAATTTCCAGAAAATAAGATTTCTTAGAAAATATATATTTGTTGAACCAATTAATTCGCTTTTTACGTTAACAAAACATTTATTTATTTACGAATAAAATACAACTCGATCAACAAAGATATTTGTCCATTATTCTTAACAGAGTTAAGCCCTCTCACTTTGGTCGCCCGAAACCGGCATTAAACTGTAGGCCCCCTTTGTCTGTGGAAATACTTAAAAGGCACTAATCATAAGCAAGGACGAGAGGGTCACCTACATCTGTATCGGATGTGGCACTCCATAGCACACATTTTGTCTACTGTTCAGGCACCTGGTATATATTTTTCCTTTCCTATAAAAGATGGAGCTTTTGAGTCGATAAATTCAATTATGCTTTTTAACATCTTCTAATGAAGTGAAGCGAAAATCAGTGAAATACTGTTGCATGTGACATGTAGAGGTAGAACTTTTTATCCAAAAGGAAAATAAAATCTCCCGCCTCTTTTTCGGTATATGGTCCGATGTTGTTCAGAACTTTACGATCTGAAAGATCAAAGTCATCGCTTTAACATCACTGATATCAAATTTTGCATGTTCTCCTAAAGTTGGACAAATTATTGTCACAGTCGCAGGCGCATTTACTGCACTTCAAATGCAGAGCTGCATCGTAACATTAGGCGGTAATTTAGTTTCTTTCAGATTGGTACTTCCACATATAAAAGCGACCGGAAATAGTTTGAATTTGAGTTTTAAGATACTTATTCTAAAGGTACCGAATTAATTTTTAGTGTTCCGTACAGAAAATTGAAATTTAGCACAAATATAGAAATTAATGATCCAATTGGAGCCGTGTAGTTTTGTAAGTTAAATTTTGATTTAAGGGGTTAGTTTTGGGGGGTGAAATCGGAAATGAAAAAATATTTTTTTTACAAGGTCATCGAGTGGGATGTCAAATGCAAGCTTGGAAAACCACGAATTCAAAAATGTATATGATGTAACCTCGAGCGAACTGATCTTTATATTATTTAAAAAAAAAAAGTGGCCAAAAATCGATCTCTCTACCGTCATACCGTATCTCTAAGAGTTCTGAAAAAATTCTAGAGTATTCTCCATAAAGTGTACCTTAAGTGAAAATTATCACGAGTGCTTTACGTTTGATAGTTTATCTGCTGCTAATTTTTTCATGGAAAGTTGTGAATTTAACCGGGATTAAGAGCTACGAAATATCAATACATATTCGGTACAATCAGTAATATCATGATAATCAACGGATGGGTACCGAGACAAACTAATTTATTTTATTTGTTAATAATTAAAGAAATATTTAGGTATTAAATATTTGTTTTAAACTTTTAATACAAATATGTCTCCCTTTTTATATATTCTTGGTAATTTTTATATTGAAGATGAATGTGTGTATGAATTTCATAGAATGCTTCAACAACAACTTTACGGAACTCTAATTGTCCAAGTCAAACTTGCGCTTAGCCAGTTTTTTTTACCTAATAATAATAATAATAACAAATACCGTCGACTACCAACTCCTAACTATCTTTGTCTATTCTGTTTTCAGAGAAAGTAACCACTGGTTAGTCGTCAATATAAAAGGAAATGATTTGTCAACTGGTCAAACTGTAGCTAGCTACATGCCTCCAGGGCCACCAAAGGGCACAGGTCTTCATAGGTATATTTTCATTGTGTGGGAGCAAAAAGACAATATCAGTGTAACAGAAGATTTCACAAACAGAACAAATTTTGCCATCAAAAAGTTTGCGAAGAAATATGAGTTTGGAAATGCTTACGCTGGAAATTATTTCCAAGCTCAGTGGGATCAGTCAGTGCCGGAGTTAGTTACATAATAATAAAAATATATTTTTATTTTATATAATCATACAGGATGTTTTGAAAATACTTTATTATATTAAACTGGGCGATTCGTCGGATCAAGTTCTACTTATTTTTATTTATCGGTGCATATTTTAAATTTTACAAAAATCCTATGTAACTAAGAGAAATCTACATGCGAGTCCAGGTTAACAATGGACTCAAAGACTGTCGACTGAAAACGAGTTTTGAATTGGTTAAATCCAAGTGTTGTCAAATTTCTATATAATTTAACAAATATAAGTGACAACACCGGTACGTACGTATTCATAACCGGTTTTACTAGCAGAACACGTGCGATCATTTAGGTTTTTAGCTATGATTCACCGAAATTTTTAGTGTTCCATTCGGAACATTTAAAAGATTACTTCGATGTCTGTCTGTCCGTCTGTCACACCCGATTTTCTCCGAAACTATTTGACATAGAAAGTTGAAATTTGGCACTAATATAGAAATTGATGGCCTTATCAGAGCCGTATAGTTTTGAAAGTTAAATTTTGACTTAAAGAGTTAGTTTTGGGGGTGAAATCGGAAGTGAAAAAAATTTTTTTACCAGGTCATCGAATGGGGTGTCAAATGAAAGCTTGTAAAAACACGAGTTCAAAAATATATATAATGTATTACTTGCGCACATTTTTCTTTATATTATGTTTAAAAAGTTGTCAAGAATCTCTGTCCTCCTTATCTCGAAAAGCATTGCTCAAAAAATTTTGAAAAAAGGCTGGAATATTTTCCACAGAGTGTAGATTGAACGAAAATTGCCACCTTTAATAATTTATCTGGTATATAAATAAAAAAAATAAAGGTCATCAGTTTTCAGTAAAGATCGGAAAAAACTTTGTTAAAAACTCATTTTTGGTGTGTTTTGTGAAGTCATTGGTTATTTTATATCTTCATAACAAAAATTTTTATTTTAAAAGCAGTCAACGTACGGAACACTAATTGCGCAAGTCCGACTGGCCCTTGGCAGGTTTTTATTCTCCATAAGACAGCGTTAGAAATCTCTCTAATATTTTCTACTTATGGTTCCTTGATTCGGCGAAAAATGATGTTATGAATACATATATATATATATATATATATATATATATATATATATATATATATATATATATATATATATATATATATATATATATATACATATATATATATATATATATATATATATATATATATATATATAACACAACTTCACATGGTTCTGAGCAACGCCATCTATGTATTATGCTCCTTCTATTTCTCTCTCTCACTCTTTGGCTTACCACACAGATTCGATATTAAAACAATAAGAAATGATTAGCTGATGTGTTGCCAAACTCCTATTTGTTAACAATAATATGTGTTTTCGGACGGGGGATTCAAAAATTAAAAATCCCAGTAATCTAGTGACCCATTTATTGTTACACTTAAAATCGTCCAATCGAATTGATCAAATTAACCAAAAAAAATGCCCGCACTTTATGTTGTTTGCCCGGCGAGTTTGTGGCACTGGCTTCTAAGTTCGTTGTAACATTACGTTCTGCCTTCTTTGAACTGACGCATTTACGAACGCACATTTTTTATATCTGCAACATCATTACAAGGCTTCACTTAACTGACGATTATTATTGATGGGAGTTACCCTCAAAGCAACTATACAAACTCTGTGCACCGTAAGATGATGCCATCTGTGTCGTGCCTTGACATAAGAATGCCCGCTTATTTTAAGCTCAGCCGCATCGTTCTATCAAGTCCCAGTTCCGAAAGAATACTAAGAAACTTTATAGAGTTTGAACGTACCTCGCAATACAATTTCAAAGTATTTTTTCAGCGTGTTTCAAAAAGGTACCTACGGCACAAACTTTGTGCTATAAAAATTTGAACAGTAACGAAATAAGTATTGATTGTCGTAGGATTTCGGTGACCGAGGTATACGATCCTATCTGCAAAATGTCTGCAGCCCCAGATGATATTCCGAATTACTTGCTGAAGCGATGTGTCACTACACTTACGGGAGCCATCACGAATCGGTTCAATAAGTCACTGGATGAGGGAGTTTTCCCAACAATATTTAAAAAAAGTTTTTTTTACAAGTCTGGAAATAGGAATGATGTAAGGAATTATAGAAGTGTATGTAATCAATCCAGTATTCTCAAATTGTTTGATTTCCTAATATATAAGCAATTATCTTGGTCCTGCAGGAACGTCATCTCTTCGCGACAGCATGGATTTTCACAGGAAAGATCGACGGATACCAACCTCGTCGTTTATGAATCATACTCAGGATCTGGAAGATGGGGCCCAGGTGGATGCTGTCTATACCGACTTTTCCAAGGCATTCGATAGGGTTAATCACGACCTATTATTAGCTAAGCTTGAGGTATTGGGATTCAACGATTCTCTTCTGGGATGGTTGAAGACATAGCTGGAAGAGCGTGAATATCAAGTTAAAATTGGCAATGTGCTATCAAATAGTTTTATTGCAGTTTCTGGAGTGCCACAGGGCGCCCATTGCTCTCCGCTCCTTTTCAATTTGTGTGTCAATGATATTGCCGTCATATACTGAGCTCTGATTTCCCTATGTTCGCCGATGTTGGATCGACTTGTAAATTGGGCTGAGATAAACTATCTACAGCTTAATGCATCTAAATGTAAATCTGTTAGCTTCTTTAGAGGACATAAGACTGTCAATAGTAATTATGTTATTAATGGAAGAGTGTTGGTCAGTTTGGGCAAAGTGAAGGATCTATGGGTAATATTTGATTATCGCCTCTCTTTCTGTGATCATTACGTATATATAATTAACAAGTCCAATAAAATTTTGTGACTTATATATAGAAATCTCAGGGATTTATCATTGTCCTCATTAAGGGTCCTGTACTGCACTTTGGTGAGGTCTGTTCTGGAGTATTCAGCGGTTGGCTGGTCGCCAATGAAGTACATAAGTACAATTTCGAAAAAATTCAGAACAGGTTTTTACGACTGTGTGCTTATAAGAGTGATATGGCAATAGCAGACCATGATTATACCATTATTAAGGGCCATATGAACTTGAATCTGTTAGCTCATAGATGTTTGGTGAGTGATCAGGATTTTCTGTATAAGATAATTAACGGGTTGATAAACTGTCCTACTTTATTGTCATTCATAAAATTTAATGTACCTCAAAAACTTTTAAGGCAAACTGAATTGTTTTTTACTGGCTTCCACAGAACTAATTATGGATATCTTTTACCACTGCTGAGGGCTATGAGGTTCATGAACCAGTGCCGGGAGCTGAACATTTTTTCAGGTTCCCCCTCTTCCTTCAGATGGGATGCTCTGGCGTTGATTGTTTCGCGGAAGGAGTGTAAGCCGTTCTTGTGTTTCATTCCACATTTTCGGCCGTTTTGTTATTGATATGGTTATATTGTAAAGTATTATAAATACAATGTAAAAAGAGGTGTACCCGTATATTCTAAAATAAATAAATAAATAAATACCGGTGACCACCAGATTACTAGCGCAGCTTTTATTTTAACAATAAAAAAATAATATTAGAAAATATTACTTTCAAATTTTAGGAACTCATTTGGTTCAAATGAGTTGAAAATTTGACCATAAAAACAAGTCACAAATTATTATTTCATTTTTTAATTTTACGAAAAGAACTAACATAATATCATGTCCTATACTTCTCTTGTAGAGTTTTTGTAACAATAGCGGTTGAAAATGTCAAATAATGCTTCAGTATTTTATTTTTGATTTAGAACAAATAAAGATGTAAACAAAATAATACCGTTATTGATGCTTATACTAAAAGTGTTAATATCTGATGTCACAAAATTGTTACTTCAGGTTAACCAAGAGAGTACCAGAAATCAATTTGTATATAATAATTTTAATCAATTTTTTTGTACATTTTACCATATCTAAAAATAGGTTCTGTGATATCGATAATTAAAAAAAAAATCATAACTAACAGAATATTTTGTAAAGAGGGATAAATGGAGAACATCATCCCTTTAGAATAATTTGCCCAGAGCTGTGTTTCCCACCGAGTACGACTTACAGCAATTCAAGAACAACGTGAATCGCTTTTTCCGCACACATGCCGCTCCTGGAACGCTTTAGGGACTTCCCTGCAGCACGGGTGTTAGACCAATAAAAAAAAATTGTAAAGAAATAAATTGAGTCTTCATTAAGGCCTACAACTGTCCAAAGAACAGCTTAAATTATTCAGTAATAATGACGACATAAAACAAATGAAATCATTGAAATCCAATAACCCGCCCTTCAATATACACAGCCATCTTTAATTAAAGGATAGAATTAAGGTATTGTTTAGATTGATTAACTGAAAGCAACATAACCTTTAGTTATCCATATTTAGAAATTATTAATTATAAGTACAGAAAAATATACAAAGTGATTGGTTAAAATCCTCTATAAAATATAAATATTTAACGAATTGTCTATCATTCCATTAAAATTATTTTCGGTACTCTTTCGAAAGTAATACTTTTCTGAGATCAGTCATTAATACTTCTAATATAAGCACAAAGAACGGTATTACTGCCAAAAGTAAAATGCATTATTTAATATTTTCTACCGCAAAGCTAAGTATAGGAACTGATACATGTTTTCTGATTCGTATTTGCCGCAGATTAAAAAAAAAATGTAATATACAGGATATTCTATAAAAAATTACGAAGTTTATTCTGCTTCCGACTACACCTAAAGTAATAATCACTTATTTTTAAAGTTGAATTATGCCCTAATTTGAACCATTAATTATTAAAACAAAAGTTTTACTATTGATCTCTTAGTCACTGGTTATATATATATATATATATATATATATATATATATATATATATATATATATATATATATATATATATATATATATATATATATATATATATATATATATGTTTTGACGAATGTTCTCACGGGTGTGAAATGTAGTAATGGTTTTTCGGGTATCCCGTGTTAGCTTGAAGTCCCTTGATGGACGGTTTCGCTGACGTTTCGATGGAATCTCATCCATCTTTTTCAAAGCGTTGATCACTGGTCGGTGTCTTGGCGTTGAATGTCGAGACTGGCCCTGAGTGCGCCGGTTTTATGTACTCGGGGGTGTTTCTATTGGTCGGACGGACCTGGCCAATAGAGGCTCGGCTTTGGCTGCACGTTGTCGGTCCTGTGGTTCTTTGTAATGTTTGTGTTGGTGAAGTAACATATGGTTGAATTATTGTTTCTCTTGGTTGGACTTGGTACTGGGATAGAATATGTTTCCAAGAGTTCGGTAAACGTTGGCTATCATCCCGATTATTTAAGTTGTTGGGCCTCTTTTCTATTTCTATGGCTTCTTTGATTACCCTAGTGGATAGGTTATTACTTTTTTGTAGGGTTCTGGTTTTGTCAAAATCGATTTTGTGGCCGGTATTGTGTGCATGTTGTGCTAGAGAAGAGGTGGTGGATTTTTGTTTTACGGCGTTTTTTGTGCTCGTCTCTTCTGGCACTAATTTTCCCGTTTGTTTGGCCTATGTATGAAAGACCGCAGTCCTGACACGGAATTTCATATACGCCTTGGTCTTCTAAGGCTATAATATCTTTTGGTGTAGGTAGAATATCTTTAATTTTTTGGTTGGTTGTGTAAATGGTCTCAATTTGGTGTTTTCCTAGAAGTCTTCCTATTTTGTCTGTGATGCCTTTTACATATGGGAGAAATGCTTTTGTGGTATATGTCTTTCTTTCCTGTTTGTGTTGTTTATTTAGGGCCCGCCGGATTGTGTTTTGACTATATCCATTTGAAAGTAAAACGTTTCGAAGGAGCTTGGTTTCTTGTTGTAAATGTTCCTTGTCTGTTAGGGTTTCTGATCGGTGAGCTAAGGATTTGGCAACGGAGAAGAGTTGGGATGGGTGATGATGTGAGCCGGCATTTAAGTATCTGTTTGTATGTGTCGGTTTTCTATATACTGAGTGAGACAAAGAACCATCTAATTTTCTTTGAAGCAAGACATCTAGGAATGGTAGTTGTTCTGCTGCTTCCCTTTCCATTGTAAATTTAATGTTTGGATGTATGTTGTTAAGGTGTTCCAGGAACTTGTCTAAGTTGTCTTCACCGTGTTGCCATACCACAAAAGTGTCATCTACGTATCGTAGCCATGTTTTCGGTTTATGTGGAGCAGTTTCTAGAGCTAGTGTTTCGAAATGCTCCATGTATAGATTAGCTAGTGCTGGTGATAATGGAGAGCCCATGGGTGCACCTTCTATTTGTTTGTATTTTTGGCCTGAATAGACGAAGTATGTATTAGCGAGGCAGTGTTTTGATAGACTGATGACGTATTCGGGCAGGTTGTATTTTCTCTCTATGATAGACAGTGCTTCGGTAACTGGTACTTGCGTGAAAAGGGATACGACATCAAAACTGACAAGTAAATCATTTTTCTCTAGCTGCATGTTTTTTTTATGATTTGAATAAAATGTTGTGAATTTTTCACGTATGATGCGGCTTTTTTCCACATGAGGTTGCAGAGTCATGGCTAGGTGCTTGGCTAAAGCTTGTGTTGGGGAGCCAAACGAGCTGACTATTGGTCTTAAGGGTGCTCCTTGTTTGTGGACTTTCGGTAGTCCATACATTTTTGGGCATCTTGATGATTTCTCTCTAGGATAAGTTTTTTTTTTGTTTCTTCACTGAGAGAGGAGGACTTGATTGCGGATTTAGTGGTTTTCTCTAGGTATGTTGTCGGATCACTTGTGATGGCTTTATACGAAGGATCATTTAAAAGGTTGAGCATCTTTTGGTGGTAATCGTCAGAGTTGCGAACCACGTGGCATTGCCCTTGTCGGCTGGTAAGACAATAATTGATTGGTCTTTGCGTAGATCGCGCAGGGCTCGGAGTTCTTCACCGGATATGTTTTTCTTGGTGGCTTGGATTTGCGTAGAATGCTAGTTGTTTCTTGACGAAGAATTTCAGCAGTGTCTGCATTCAGTTCGGTGATTGCCTTCTCAACTCCACAGATTATGTTCTCAACTGGGATGCGTGACGGAGCAATAGCGAAGTTGAAACCCTTGGCTAGTGCTTTTTCAGCTGCTGGAGTGAGCAATTTGTCTGACAGGTTGTATACTATGGTAGGACCATCTTGGTGTCTTTCTGCTAGTGTGTTTTGTTGTTTCCGTAGTAGCACAGAGACCTTGGCCTTTTGCCTTTCAGTTCTAATGGAGAAGTCTGTTGCTGATCTGAATTCGGCTAGAGTATCTATAACAGACCAAAGGGATGGGTGAATGACGTTGCTAAGGCGGAGACGTAGTTTGTATAGTTGGTGGTCGTTAGTGTTCAATCTCTTCTTGATGTCGTAGATTCGTTCTCGGATGATAGCATAGCTGGCGTTGTTCAATATTCTGTTTAACTTGCTGGTCTTCGTATGGAACTTTAACTTGCAGCAGTTGGGAATAAGGTGTTGATCTCGGCTAACTTTCGAAACTAACTCTAACTTTCGAAAAGTTATGCACAAAAAGAACGAGATTGCTTTGTGACTTAGCTTTTCTGAAGAACTGCCGCGATCTACGCAAAGACCAATCAATTATTGTCTTACCAGCCGACAAGGGCAATGCCACCGTGGTTCGCAACTCTGACGATTACCACCAAAAGATGCTCAACCTTTTAAATGATCCTTCGTATAAAGCCATCACTTGTGATCCGACAACATACCTAGAGAAAACCACTAAATCCGCAATCAAGTCCTCCTCTCTCAGTGAAGAAACAAAAAAGAAACTTATCCCTAGAGAGAAATCATCAAGATGCCCAAAAATGTATGGACTACCGAAAGTCCACAAACAAGGAGCACCCTTAAGACCAATAGTCAGCTCGTTTGGCTCCCCAACACAAGCTTTAGCCAAGCACCTAGCCATGACTCTGCAACCTCATGTGGAAAAAGCCGCATCATACGTGAAAAATTCACAACATTTTATTCAAATCATAAAAAACATGCAGCTAGAGAAAAAATGATTTACTTGTCAGTTTTGATGTCGTATCCCTTTTCACGCAAGTACCAGTTACCGAAGCACTGTCTATCATAGAGAGAAAATACAACCTGCCCGAATACGTCATCAGTCTATCAAAACACTGCCTCGCTAATACATACTTCGTCTATTCAGGCCAAAAATACAAACAAATAGAAGGTGCACCCATGGGCTCTCCATTATCACCAGCACTAGCTAATCTATACATGGAGCATTTCGAAACACTAGCTCTAGAAACTGCTCCACATAAACCGAAAACATGGCTACGATACGTAGATGACACTTTTGTGGTATGGCAACACGGTGAAGACAACTTAGACAAGTTCCTGGAACACCTTAACAACATACATCCAAACATTAAATTTACAATGGAAAGGGAAGCAGCAGAACAACTACCATTCCTAGATGTCTTGCTTCAAAGAAAATTAGATGGTTCTTTGTCTCACTCAGTATATAGAAAACCGACACATACAAACAGATACTTAAATGCCGGCTCACATCATCACCCAGCCCAACTCTTCTCCGTTGCCAAATCCTTAGCTCACCGATCAGAAACCCTAACAGACAAGGAACATTTACAACAAGAAACCAAGCTCCTTCGAAACGTTTTACTTTCAAATGGATATAGTCAAAACACAATCCGGCGGGCCCTAAATAAACAACACAAACAGGAAAGAAAGACATATACCACAAAAGCATTTCTCCCATATGTAAAAGGCATCACAGACAAAATAGGAAGACTTCTAGGAAAACACCAAATTGAGACCATTTACACAACCAACCAAAAAATTAAAGATATTCTACCTACACCAAAAGATATTATAGCCTTAGAAGACCAAGGCGTATATGAAATTCCGTGTCAGGACTGCGGTCTTTCATACATAGGCCAAACAAACGGGAAAATTAGTGCCAGAAGAGACGAGCACAAAAACGCCGTAAAACAAAAATCCACCACATCTTCTCTAGCACAACATGCACACAATACCGGCCACAAAATCGATTTTGACAAAACCAGAACCCTACAAAAAAGTAATAACCTATCCACTAGGGTAATCAAAGAAGCCATAGAAATAGAAAAGAGGCCCAACAACTTAAATAATCGGGATGATAGCCAACGTTTACCGAACTCTTGGAAACATATTCTATCCCTGTACCAAGTCCAACCAAGAGAAACAATAATTCAACCATATGTTACTTCACCAACACAAACATTACAAAGAACCACAGGACCGACAACGCGCAGCCAAAGCCGAGCCTCTATTGGCCAGGTCCGCCCGACCAATAGAAACACCCCCGAGTACATAAAACCAGCGCACTCAGGGCCAGTCTCGACAGTCAACGCCAAGACACCGACCAGTGATCAACGCTTTGAAAAAGATGGATGAGATTCCATCGAAACGTCAGCGAAACCGTCCATCAAGGGACTTCAAGCTAACACGGGATACCCGAAAAACCATTACTATATATATATATATATATATATATATATATATATATATATATATATATATATATATATATATACATATATATATATATATATATATATATATATATATATATATTAATATATATATATATATATATTAATATATATATATATATATATATATATATATATATATATATATATATATATATATATATGGTGTTGTGAAATTTACTGCAAATATTGAAACAGGTGACTCGTGAAGCCATGTAAAATTTTTTATCTGTTATTTGAAATGAAATAATTCTTTGGTGACGCGCGAGAATAACTGGATCATTGCTCCTTAACAACTGATTTTGACTTTTATGTTAACAGCTGTTTGAGTTTGATCAAAATAAAAACAGAATTTCAAACTTTTCCAAGATTCATACTACAATGGTAAACGATTTTTTTGTAAGAAAAGGTAGGTTTAAAAACGTATTTATTTACTATTTTTATGTACCTTAAATGTGTAAGCGTTCTGCATAAAAAGTATCCTAGGTTATGCGTGACATATTTATAACTAAACCAACCGTACCGAACGACACGAACTATTATATTTGCTACTGTATTCTAGATTTTCTACAAATTTCCTAATTAACACCTCGATATTAGTCTTTAAAAAAAAACCTTCAATAACGTTGAATATTTTCCTCACTTTACCCACGACATATTGCAATATTTGAAAACGTCAGCTGTAAATAAACAAACTAAACGTGAATTTGACGTTTTGGTAGAAGACGTTGTCACTTGGCCACCTCTAAGTAGAGAGAAAGCCACCAAAGAGCTACCAACAAAGTCAGCCGACACCAAAAACAAATCCTTTGTCGATTTTAAAATAAAGTAAAGAACAATATTGTGCGGTTGTATGGTTCACCAGTGGCGGCATGAAAAAAATATTTATGTAATTATTTCTTTAGAGTCGATTTTTCCTCTCTTATTAAGATCCGCTATTTAAGGTGAGTTTTCTGCTATGAATCTTGCTACAAGGAAGCGTCAATTCCAATATATGCAGTGAATTCCATAACACCATATATATATATATATATATATATATATATATATATATATATATATATATATATATATATATATATATAGACACCATATTTACTTCAATCTAATGCCTATTTAGTATTACGAACGAATTGGGTAGAAAATCTCATTTACTGGTACATCTAAATATTCATTGTTTGACACGTTAATAAAGAACGTGATTTTCTAAATTCAGTATTACTACTTTTTGATACATGTTCGTGGACCGAAAATATCACCAACTCAAAAGTTCTGCGTCGAATAAGTAATGACAAATAAATCGCACTCACAGTGAATGGCCGAAAGCTTGAATTTTTTGGCCACGTCATGAGACATAATAAATACCGTCTCTTGTAGCTGGTATTACAGAGAAAGATAGATAGCAAACGAGGTCCAGGGAGAACAAGACATTCTTGGCTGAATAACTTAAAAAAATGATTTGGACTTACGTCTGTTCAACTGTTTCGAAGCACCTTCAATAAGGTTATTGCCTTGTTAATAGCTAACGTCCGAAATGGATAGGGCACTTGAAGAAGAAGATACGTGCTGCTTTTAACGCACTTAAAAGATAATAATAAAATAATTGGACTCCAGTCCAGACAAAGGTCAATATTTAAGTTCCAGATCACTGCTCGTAACCAAAACAGAAAGTAAAAGTATACTGCTTATATTGTCTTTAACCAGTTACATCTAGTTTAAGTGAGATTATTTAATATATAAAGCCTAATATGATATTATTTAAAGATGTACGTAATTATTACAGAATGATCTTGTCAAGTTATTTCTTCTAATATTTTGTAGTTTAAGAACAAATACCTGGTCCGCTCCACTTGACGGATATACAACATGCTCTTGGTTTTTGGTATAGATTTCACGCCTAACTTACAATTTGCGTTCCCTTCGAATCATCGTCTAACACTAAAATCAAATCACAAGGCATGGCTTGTATAGCTTTAGACATAAGTGACTATTTACCAATAAAAGAAGTTTATTTATACTTTTAAATCAAGCTTGATATAAGAACAAAATTAAATTGTAACATAACAGAAAATACATAGTGCTGGTTAAGCCAAAACTGTTCAACAACAATGTTTTATTTTGGCGCAGAAATTCTAATTTCTACATGTGCTTAGTTTGCCAATGTCTTTTAATACCCTGTACTCAACTACAAAGGTCAGTCAATAAGTTTTGAAAGCGGAAATGAAACAAGATAAATTAATGAGCCGAAATACACTTACTCTTCAGTATAATCTCCTTTAAGCTCATTACATTTTCTCCAACGATTTTCCAATTCATTTTCCCCATCTCTCAAGTGGTTTTCCGAAAGACTTTCAAAATATCCATCTACGGATGCTATCACCTTATCATTTAATGAAAAACGCTTCCCACATAGAAATCTTTTGTGGTTGAGGACAGATGAAAGTCAGATGGAGCCAGATCTGGCGAATAGTAAAAATTCGTACTTTAATCCGACCAGTTTTACCGTTGCCAAAGCACCTCTGTAAGAAGGTGCATTGTCATAATGAAAGATGATTTTTTTCAAACCGAGCCTTTTCTAACGAATTTTCTCATCCAGGTGGTCCAAAAGGTTGCAATAATCCTCTCCTGAGATTATTTTACCGGTTTGTAGGTAATCAATAAACAAAATTCCTTTTACATTCCAGAAAACTGATACAATAATTTTTTTGGACAACTTTTACCACTCTGACTGCTTTGGGACTGTACAACTGGCCTTAGTCCACTGTGCGGTTTGTTGTTGTAGTTCAAGATAACCCAAGTAAACCCAAGTCTCATCCATAGTTACAAATCGAGGAACAAAATCAGTTTTATTATTTGTGAAACGAGCCAAATATTGTTTAGAAAGTTTTTCTCGAGCGAGTTTTTGTTCCGATATTAGCAAATGCGGCACCCATCTTGTGAATAGCTTTCTCATACCCAAAACATTAGTTAAGATCTCATTTGCCGATCCATGTGAGATGCCTATAGCTTCAGCTAAATCATCCACGATTAATCGACGGTCTTCCATTACCATACCTTGTACTTGCATAACAGTTAATTCAGTTGTTGCAGTTTTTGAACGTCTTGAAAGTAGATCATCATTGACACTTTTACGACCACGTTTAAACTCGAGGCCATCTATGAACAATTGGAAATGAAAGAGCAGACTCCTCTAACACTTTCACTAACTTTTCATGGATTTCAGTTACCGATAAACCTGCCAAAATAAAGAATTTTAACACTGAACGATATTCCATTTTTTTCCATTTTCAAAAATACTCGAATACGTCTACTTTAATCAGCTTATAAATAATGAATGACTTGACAGATCGACTTAAAATTTAGGGTGTGTTCATAAATCAGTTGAAGCTTCAAAATAGTGTTCAATATTTGGTTCAAGTGATGCTCCATAGGTGTCGCTTTCAAAACTTATTGACTGGCCTGAATAGATTAGTGGAGTAGTCAAATTCAAGAAACATATTTGAATACAATGCTTTTTTTAAGAGAAAAAAAGAACACTAGAATTAAGTCTCTTAGTAGAGAGAGTGCATTAATCAACAAGCGGTAGGACGTCAACTAAAAACCCCTTTTGCTTTAGAACCCTAATCTCGATGGCCTAGGAAGGAGACTTTTAACAAGAAGAATGGATGGTATGGAACATCATTAAAATCGTATATTTAATTTAAAATTCAATGGCCGGAGGGGAGGGATTTTTTAACAAATTAGTTGCAGCAACTCAACCCATTGAGTTCGCAGGTTTTGTTTTCATCCTTTTCAAGGTAAACCATTTTTCATTTTTAGCAGGTGAGAAGCGAGAACTGCAAAGATGAGGAACGTCTATAAAAACCCGATTGGGTGTATAAATCAATTGTTAACGGTATATCATCAATAATATCGATTTAAGTGGGGAATTCAAATCATTTCGTTTTTCATTAGATGTAACACTGTGACTGTTACATCTAATGAAATACTTTCTCCTTATTTGTAAACATTACTGACCTATGTTTCAATGGTACAAATGTTTTATTTAGCCTTCTCATTTATACACCCATAAGGGTACATTGGCACGTCCACTCCGACCAGCAGTCTATCTTATGAGAAAGCTGTGATATTCATTTTACGTTAATTTCTATTGTAAGTAGATTTTTAGCATGTACAAACACAGTGAGCTACATCTATCAAACACATTCCTTTATTGACTTATGTATACCAATTTATCTTTGGATAGAATTTAGAGTATGTTTGGTAGCAGCGTCAAAACATGGAGCAGTAGTCCATTCATGATTGAATTTGAGCTTTGTTTAGGATTAAAAGCTGTGGCGAAATATAGAGCTTTTTAGAAAGAAGTAATATTCGAATATTTTGAGAATCTTTCGTCGCTATTCATATAACATAATTATGCCCAAATATATTTTGCTACCAAGTTAACGCCTTGCAAATTGAGTGACGATGTTAATGAAATAGTGTCCCGACATAACTTTTTTACATAATCTGGAAATATAGAACTACCCTGTAGTCTACAAATAAGCAGATGCAACAGTATGGAAAAGAACAGAAAAGCTGAAACAGATTTTACACAATCCATGTAAATGAAATCGCAGAAAACATCCAAATAAAGAAGCACAGGTAACTACTCAGTATATATCACCACTACACCAAACGCTTAATTTTTGTACTCGACGCGCGTTTTGCTAACCATCTTAGCTTCATCAGGAGCGATGATTGACTAAAGCTAAACTACAAATCTACCCTATTTATACTTAGTCTAACACCTGAATTACTCAGGCGGAACTAATGGCATGGGCGAGGCCATTAGTTACGGTCAAGTAACCAGTAGAGGGACCTATAAGAAATAGAAACTATGTCTTTATTTAAACTACTTTTACATTTTATAACTTCCATACTTTCGTATGCGTTCAACAATCTCCTATCAGATACATTTTAATTAATTTTAGATTATCTAATGTTACAGTATGATGCTTCAAGGGCATGTTTGGCAATGCTAGATTTTCCGTTCTATTGTACTTTAAATGTACTAAATGTTCTTTAAATCGTGTTTTAATTGAGCTTTCTGTTTGCCCAACATACTTTTTGTCGCAATCATTACAACTAATTTCATAAATTCCACTTTTCTCACAATTAAGAATCCTATCTTTAGGATTTCCTAAGATATTCCTCAGATTGTCTGATTACTTATAGACTAAAGTGAGGCCTACCTTATTAAATACCTTATTGAGCCCCCTGCTATATTTCGGATTATATGGTATGGAGAAATACTTGGTCTAATTTTCTTCGCGTGGAAATAAGGTATTTAATAAACAGGCTTCACCTTAGTCTATAAAGCAGACATCAGACAATCTGAAGAATATCTTAGGAAATCCCAAAGATAAGATTCTTAATTGTCAAAAAAGTGGAATTTATGAAATTAGTTATAATGATTGCGACAAAAAGTATGTTGAGCAAACTAAAAGGTCAATTAAAACACGATTTACATTTAAAATACAGTAGAACAGAAAAGTCTAGCATTGCCGAATATACCCTTAAAGCTGATCATACTGTAACATTAGATAATCTAAGATTAATTAAAAATGGGGATTGTTGAACGCATACGAAAGTATGGGAATTATAAGTAGTTTAAATAAAGACAGAGGGCCTATTCCTTATAGTCCCCTCTACAGGTAACTTGACCGGAACTGATGGCCTCGCCTATGCCATTAGTTCCGCCTGAATAATTCAGGTGTTAGACTAAGTATAAATAGGACAGATTTGTAGTTTAGCTTTAGTGAATCATCCCTCCTGATGAAGCTAACATGCAAAAATAAAGTATTGGGTGTAGTGGTGATATATACTGAGTAGTCTGATTGTGCCAAAAATTTCACATTCCCAACAAAGCATGGATAAGATAAACATGGCGCAAAATTTCAAAAAAGGAAGAGTTCAGTTCAAATAGTCTCTCCTAAGAATAAGATAATTAAAAACAAACTTCTTGGCAGTTCCAACAGTTCAAGACATTTTTGATCGGTTACAAAGGCAGTTGTTAAAATTTCACTGACACAGAAAAATAACCACGGACAGAACCAAACACTATTACAACAACTATTGCAAAATTCTATGTATTTGCTGACCCGCACATTCTACTATCAATTTCTGAAAAATACCTCCCACTTTTTTCAATATGCTGTTAAAATACTGTTTTCAGATAGTGTGTCATTAAACACATCTTAAGGAAGTTAAACACCTAAAACAGCTCTGCGTTCATAAAATACATTATTGTTTCAGCAAATTTTATAGGTTTTTCTACTTATCTTCTATCTATTATTTTCTTTCTGGTGCACCCTATACCCGAGCAAGCGAAAAGATAGTAGCAAGCAACTAACGACCAGTCACCTTGTTTGCGCTTATATTGAAGAGTATACTTAAAGCGATCAGTCTGAATTTCGTCAAACATTTTTGTTATATAAAGGATTTGTTATCCATGTGGAAAAAATCAACAGTAGATTTGAGCTATTATAGTTTTAATACAAAGCTAATGAATACTATGGACTTGTTTATTGATTCATGATGAACGCTGCTAGTGCAAATTCCTCAGTCAACTGAAAGTTAACGTTACAGAATACGATATACTTATGTTGAGATACTCTATTCTATTAACATCGTTACTCAACTTGCAAGACATTAAATTCTTATTATCCACAATAGTATTTAATCCTACACAAAACTCAAATTTGAACATATCAGAAACCGTGCTCCCATACATAGTTTGCTTTTATTAGATTTTATCTAACAAAAAGCTACTCGGATGATTGGTGCCTCCGCCCTCATCCAACACCATGATTCTTTGGAACATGGAAGAAAAGTTGGCAATATGGGTCTATCGTTCAAATATTTTCAAGGAAAGTGTTTGATAGATGTAACCCACAGGACTATGTTGTCCACCGAGTACAACCTGCTGCGGTTCGAGTATAACATGACTAGCTTGTGGCGGCCCTAGCTTCGTGGAGTAGTTCCTGTTTACGGTGCAAAAAGCCTCAAGTTCAAATTCCGGCAGGTCGGTATACTTACATACATATATTATTAATTTATCTATAATATATATAAAAATGCAACGTCTCTCTGTCTGTCTGTCTGTCTGTGCGTTAGTGCGCTTATCACTGGAGAACCACTTATCCGATTTACGTACTTTTTTTTTTAAACATACATATGTTCCCTGGCCAGGTTATAGGCTATATTTTATTACGATAGGTAGCATAAGGAATGAGCAGTAACGTAAAATAGTGAATGAAGTCGGAAAAAAACTTTGCCGCTATCGCGTTCCCTTGCAATACACAGCCTAATCCATTAAATATGGAACAATATTATGTAGCAGAGAATATCTATAATCTATAATATATATAAAATGGAATGTCTCTCTCTCTGCCTGTCTATCCATTAGTGCGTTTATCACGCGAGAATCACCGATTTACGTGTCTTTTTTTCACATATATTCTTTGGCCAGGTTAAATAATAATAATAATAATAATCTATATCTATAATATATACAAAATGCAACGTCTTTCTGTCTGTCTGTCGGTCCGTTAGTGCGCTTATCCCTCGAGAACCACTTATCCGATTTACGTGTTTTTATTAATTTATACATATGTTCTATATAATTCAATATAAGCCTAGATAAGATGAGATAATGAGAGATAAGGAGAAATAATGGGAGATAAGACGAGATAAGCCTCGATAATGGGAGATAAGGTGAGATAATGGGAGATTATTATAAATAATGGGAGATAAGGAGAAATATTGCGAGATAAGCCTAGATAAGTCGAGATAAGCCTAGATAATGGGAGATAAAGTGAGATAATGGGAGATAAGAAGAAATAATGAGAGATAAGGAGAAATAATGGGAGATGAGCAGAGATAAGCCTAGATAATGGAAATTATGGGAGATAAGGAGAAATATTGGGTGATAAGGGGAAATAATGGGAGTTATTTTGTTACGTTGGGTAACATAAGGAATAAGCAATGACTATAGTAGTGAATCAAGTCAACGCGAGCGGAGCCGCGGGCCCGGCTAGTTTAAGTATATCTAGCTTGGCCACATACATAGGTTACAGTTGTTGCAGAAATATAATAACATCCGTGGCAGCACTATTGCGTCCTAGGGATTTCCTCGTAGCGCTTGTACTGTATTCAGAAAAAAGGAGCCCTACGATAACCCTAAAATTGCGTTACGATATTTTTTCGCGCTATACAAGCAATTTATGATTTTTTTTGCGTATTACGATCAAATGTTATTACTATTAGACTGTAATCTGAAGATGGGTCAAAGATTTATAGACACGGGTCATCAGCATACAAATTCTTATCATCGCTATCATGTATGATAGTCCATTTAGTTTAACTAGTTATTTCTGGACAGAAAAGAACGGTAACACTGCGTTCGAATTTATTATTTAAATTGTTGTTTGCGGATATCATGAATACAATATAATAATTAAATAGTTTGCATGTTATATAATAACAATAATAATCATAATGCTTGAAAAAACGTTATCCATAGTTCCTAATAAAGAAAGTTTTTTGTTAGTTATCCAACTTCCTAAATTGCACAGGGTAGGTATCGTTTCTTAGCTACATTATTCTGCGTGTATTGTCTTTCTCGTTCTAGAAAAACGAATTTTCTTATACGAGGGTCATTCATTAAGTAAAGAGACAATTGGTCTCGGCTTAAACACATTCAACGAAACCGTTCTATACTTCTAGGAGTGCAAGTTGGCAACCTTGTGATGAGTTTCAATCAGTTGTTTGATTATATATTGTAAACATAACTTCAAAATATCCAGTCTACCATTGCGAGTCCATTGGAAAATTGCATTTTAGAAGAGCAGCGTTCTGTCATTAGATTTTTAGTAGCATAAGGTGTTAAGCCAAATGAAATACATCCTAGAATGTTATTACAGTATGGACGAAATTGCATGAACCGTACGAACGTTTACAAGTGGATAGATCGGTTCAAAAATGACCAAACAAGAGTTTGTGATGAGCAGCGAAGCTTCCGGTCCCTCGTTCGAATCGATGATTGATGGATTTATTCGTGAGAACAGAAGAATTACTGTTGAACTAATAGCTCAGGAGGTTGGGGTAAGCGTTGGAACTGTTCACAATATTATTCAGAATCATTTACAATTCCCGCCCTCATCCGGCCCGGCTTACCCAAGAGAAGCTTCAAGAACTGGGTTGGGAGATCTTGGCTCATCATGCATACAGCCCAGACTTGGCTCCGTGTGGTTTTGACCTGTTACCCTACGTGGAAAGAGGTTCACCGACGATGAAGAAGCGAAGGAAAAAATGCAAGAATGGCTTCGACGACAACCGAAAAAATTCTTTGCCACAGGATTCAAGAAGGTAGCAGAAAGGTTGGGACAAGTGTATTAAAGTTCTTGAGCTAGAGTTATTTGTCTCTTTACTTATTGAATGACGCTAGTAGTTATTCTTATTCATTATGTCAAAATAGTTTGAGAAATGTTTATATTAACATTTATCTAAGCTAATGTTATTCTAAAAATTTTATACGTAATAATATCAATTTTTTTTATTTTGTAACATAGTCCCCTTTTAGTATATATACTTTTCCCAACCTCCTTGCCATTTTTTTAACCCCTCTAAAAAATAAGAATTGTCCAAGTCCCCAAAATACGCTTCTGTCGGAACGATGACCTGCTCATTTGAGCTGAATTTTTTTCCTGTGATCCATCCATTCATCCTTCAGGTTTGGGAACAAGAAAAAATCGCGAGGAGCCAGGTCGGGCGAATACGGGGGGTGCGGCAGCAATTCATAAGGCAATTCATGCAGTTTTGCGGCGACAACTCCGGATGAATGAGCTGACGCATTGTCGTGGTGAAACAGCACTTTCTTCTTCGCTAAATGGGGTCGTGTTTCCTTCGATTTCTTGTCGAAACGTCCAATAACTCAATATAGTATAATCCAGTGATCGTTCTTCCTTTTTCTAAGGAATCAATGAGTATGATGCTCTTTGCATCCCAAAAAATCGTCGCCATAATTTTCCCATCTGATGGGACCATATTCGCCTTCTTTGGAGCAGATTCACCGGAAGTAATCCATTATTTTGATTGTTGCTTGGTTTCAAGTGTATAATTATGAATCTAGGTCTCATCGACGGTGACAACTCGACGCAAAAAGTCCTTCGGATCTCGCTTAAATTGCTCCAAAGACAGCTTCGAAGGTGAAAGCCGCACCCACTTGTTGCCTACGGTGAGTAATCGCGGCACCCATCGGGCAGACAACTTTTCTATAGCCAACTTATCATGTACAATGTTAATTACCATTCCCGTCGACATACTTATGGCAGCTAATTCGCGCATTTTCGTTCGACGATCAGCGAGAATCATGTCATGAACTTTTTCAATGATTTCCTCGGTAATCACATTTGATGGGCGTCCCGGACGATCCTCATCGAAAACGGATATTCGATCACGGTTAGATTCGTTGAACCAATATCTGACTGTTGTCATTGATGACGAAGGGCCCCCTTCAACAGTATTTAATTTCGCTTTTATCTCCTCACCGGTTTTCCCATCCAAAAGCAAAAAGCGAATTCCTGAACAATACTGCACGTTACATTACTTACTGAATTGGCTGCCAAATGCAAGCTAACCTATGAATCGATCGATCTTTTTGGTGTCAGCTTTTAGATGACAGCACACGATGGTAACATCAAGTTGCCTTAGCAACGGCATTTGTCTTCAAACACCGGTACTTATTGAACCACCCTCATATATATATATATATATATATATATATATATATATATATATATATATATATATATATATATATATATATATATATATATATATATATATATATATATATATATATATATATATATATATATATATATATATATATATATATATATATATATATATATATATAGAAAGAGAGAGAGAGAGAAAGAGAGATAATTTAAGGCCAAACCTATACAATAGTTAACGATCCCCACCTTAGTATATGAACGTGCCTTATTAACTTTCCTTTTTATCTCCTTTGTAATTCCGTGTTATGTTGTACTATTTTACATTATATTTATATTTTTTTAAATATGTCTATTATATGTTATACTAGCCGTGCCCACGGCTCCGCTCGCGTGGACTTGTTTCACTACTATCGTCACTGCTTATTCCTTATGTTACCTAACGTAATAAAATATCTGCCATTATTTCCCCTTATCTCCCATTATTTCTCCTTATCTCCCATTATCTAGGCTTATCTCGACTTATCTCGACTTATCTCGATTTATCTCGCAATATTTCTCCTTATCTCCCATTATTTCTCCTTATCTCCCATTATCTCACCATAACTCCCATTACCTAGACTTATCTCTGCTTATTTCCCATTATTTTTCCTTATCTCCCATTATTTATACTTATCTCCAATTATCTCACCTTATCTCCCATTATCTAGGCTTATCTCGACTTATCTCGCAATATTTATCCTTATCTCCCATTATTTCTCCTTATCTCCCATTATCTCACCATAACTCCCATTACTTAGACTTATCTCTGCTTATATCCCATTAATTCTCTTTATCTCCCATTATCTCTACATAATTTCCATCGCTCATCTCCCATTATTTCTCCTTATCTCCCATTATCTCACCATAACTCCCATTACCTAGACTTATCTCCGCTTATCTCCCACTATTTATACTTATCTCTCATTATCTCACCTTATCTCCCATTATCTAGGCTTATCTCGACTTATATCGACTTATCTCGACTTATCTCGCAATATTTATCCTTATCTCCCATTATTTCTCCTTATCTCCCATTATCTCACCATAACTCCCATTACATAGACTTATTTCTGATTATCTCCCATTATTTCTCCTTATCTCCCATTATTTATACCTATCTCCCATTATTCCAATGTATCTTCCATTATCTGGGCTTATATCGAATTGTATAGAACATATCATATGTATAAATTTATAAAAACATGTAAATCGCATAAGTGGTTCTCAAGTGATAAGCGCACTAACAGACAAACAGACAGAGAGACGTTGCATTTTATATACATTAGATTCTTTGCAACATGATATTGTTCCATATTTAATAGTTTAGGCAGTATATTGCAAGAGAACGCGCTAACGGTAGCCTTTTTTCCGACTTGATTCACTATTATCGTCACTGCTTAGTCTTTATGTTACCTAACGCAATAAAATATATCCTATAACCTGGCCAGAGAACATATATATGTTTTAAAAAAAAGTACGTAACGCACTAACGGACAGACAGACAGACAGAGAGACGTTGCATTTTATATATATTATAGATAGATAACCTGGCCAGAGAACATATGAATGTTTTAAAAAAAAGCACGTAAATCGGATAAATGGTTCTCCAGTGATAAGCGCACTAACGGACAGACAGACAGACAGAGAAACGCTGCATTTTATATATATTATAGATATAGATTATTATTATTATTATATAACCTGGCTAAAGAATATATGTATGAATTTAAAAAAAGACACTTAAATTGGATAAGTGCTTCTCGCATGATAAACGCACTAATGGACAGACAGACAGACAGAGAGATATTGCATTTTATATATATTATAGATTATAGATATTCTCTGCTACATAATATTGTTCCATATTTAATGGTTTAGGCTGTGTATTGCAAGGGAACGTGCGGCAAACTTTTTTCCGAGTTCATTCACTATTATTGTCACTGCTCATTCCTTATGCTACCTATCGTAATAAAATATAGCCTATAACCTGACCAGAGAACATATGTATGTTTTTAAAAAAAAGTACGTAAATCGGATAAGTGGTTCTCCAGTGATAAGCGCACTAACGGACAGACAGAGAGACGTTGCATTTTATATATATTATAGATTATTTTTATGGAAACTATAAAACAATTAATCTTTCATTTCGGTTTGTCGACAGACCAACTGACTAATATGACAACAGACAGAGTGTACCTGAAACGTGAATTAAAGTAAAAAAAATTTACCCCAATGCGACACTTTCCTTTATCGGAGGAAGTAAATAACAAGTGTCGAGACCATGATCCTGGGAGCAGTAGCCAAGAAACTAATAAGAAGAAAAATGTTCTAAAACGGTACCGTACACAGTTAAATCAGAAGTGATTTAAAATCATATTAATAATTTACATTTAGTTGAGTTACCAAAAATATTCAACATTGCATAACACTTATCGCCACTACACCAAGTAATTTATTTTTGCACTTGATACGCATTTCACTAACCATATTAGCATAACCAGGAGCGATAATTAACTAAACCTAAGATTAAACACTAGCAGAGACGGCAGTTTGGTTTCGGTCAATTGACCAGTGAAGAGAGGTATAAGGAATAGATCCTATATCCTAACCTAAACGATATTTACATTTTATAATCTCTTATAAGTTACATTTCTTATTAATTTTAAATTATTTAAGATTCCTCTATAATAATGTTCAAAAGTATGTTCGGGAATGCTTGCTTCTTCTGATTTATCGATCTTTAAATGGGCTTAAATCTTATTTGAATCATCCTAAATATTTAACCTAACCTCACATCTATTTATTAACTTGTTTTTTGTTTTTTCCTTCACCTCCCCGCCTAAGCAGGGATTTTACCATTTTTTATATATTAAGGATATCGGCGAGGATGTCTTAATACCCGTCAACGTTGTCCAAGTGCTGAAACATACATTTTTCTATTTCACAGCACTTTTTAGACAACGCGATAGTGCTACAAGGACGTTATTGCATTTCTGCAACAACTACTACCTATGTATGTGGCCAAGCCAAATATACTTAAATAAATTATTAAATAAGTATACCAACCTGTCAGCATTGGAACCCGAGACCTTCTGTACCGTAAGCAAATACTAGGCCACTGAGCCGCCACCAGTTTATTAACTTTTCATCACAGCCATTGCTTCTTATTATATTATTAATAAAATCCCTTTAATTTTTAGTGTTCCGTACGGAACACTTATAAGATCACTTCGGTGTCTGTCTGTCTGTCTGTCTGTCTGTCACACCCGATTTTCTCCGAAACTATTTGACATAGAAAGGTGAAATTTGGTAATAATATAGGAATTGATGGCCTCATCAGAGCCATGTAGTTTTGAGAATTAAATTTTGACTTAAGGGGTTAGTTTTGGGGGGTGAAATCGGAAGTGAAAAAAAAAATTTTTTACTAAGTCATCGAGTGTGGTGTCAAATGAAAGCTTGTGAAAACACCAGTAAAAAGTATATATATAATATTATTCTTGCGCGCACTTTTCTTAGTATTATTTTTAAAAATTCGCGAAAAATCGCTGTCCCGGGCCTTATCTCGAAAAGTACTTATCAAAAAATTTCGAAAAAATTCTGGAATATTCTCCACAGGGTGTAGATTGAACGAAAATTATCACGAGTGCATTACCTTTAATAACTTATATGGTATATAAAAAAAACAAAAATTTCAAGGTCATCAGATTTCAGTAAAGATTGGAAACAAACTTTGTTGGAAACACATTTGGGGTGTGTTTTGTGAAGTCACTGATCATTTTATACCACCGTAACATAAATTTTGACTTAAGGGGTTCGTTTTTTTTTACTAGGTCATCGAATGTGGTGTCAAATGAAAGCTTGTGAAAACACGAGTAAAATATATATATATATATATATATATATATACATATATATATATATATATATATATATATATATATATATATATATATATATATATATATATATATATATATATAATGTAATACTTGCGCACACTTTTCTTCGTATTTAAAAAATCGCTGTCCCCTACCTTATCTCGAAAAGTACTGATCAAAAAATTTTGAAAAAATTCTGGAATATTCTCCATAGATTGAACGAAAATTATCACGAGTGCATTACCTTTAATAATTTATCTGGTATATAAAAAAAACAAAATTTCAAGGTCACCAGTTTTCAGTAAAGATTGGAAACAAACTTTGTTGAAAACTCATTTGGGGTGTGTTTTGTGAAGTCACTGATCATTTTATACCACTCTAAGAAAAATTTTTATTTTAAAAACAATCAACGTACGGAACACTAATTGTGCAAGTTCAACTTGCACTTGACCGGTTTTTTAATCTAACCTCATTCAAGGGGAAAGTGACTGAACGATGATTTACAATGTTTATATTGAAATGAATCGTTAGTTTCTCTCACGGCATAATTTCTGTAGATGTCGAATTCTAATTAATTATTCTTTTTAATAACTAAAATATTCAGGAATGGTAATTGTACTTTGTACTCAATTTCACAAGTATATCTAATGGAGTCATAAAGGCTGTTTAATTTATCTCTCATCATCATCATCATCATCATCTACATTTGATGTTTTTGTATCGGAAATCGCGAATATATCATCCAAACCTTACCAAACAACTATCGACCAGCTGCACTGCTTTCAATAATATTTAAAGTTATGCTATCAATCGGCATCTTCTAAAACATCTAGAATGATTCAATACTATTTGCGACCATCAACATGGCTTTTCGTATGCAAAGATCAACAGGAGATCTTCTAACTTATATGACATATGTTTTGAATAACGCAATTGAACATTTTGGAGAATCTCGGAAGATTTTTCTTGATATATCCAATGCATTTGGTAGTGTTTGACATGACGTTGTTAGCTAAACTGAGCTCTTATGGTATGTCTGAAAGATTTTGCTTATGGCTCTCATTTTTTTTTTTCAGAAAGAATTCTTTACAAGTCAACAAGTACACTATCAACGTTGGTGTACCCAAAGGCACGACACTGTCTCCTGCTCTCTTTCTATTGTACAGGGTGATTATTTTTAGACGCCCGGCCCCGATTTATGGAAAATTGTTGGATATTTCCTTTTTTTTAATGTAAAATGATATACTGCATGTCAAGGAGTATACTGACGTATTTGACATTTGGTAGTGAAAACGATGCTGGGCGCTGTGATGCCAAACAACTTTTTTTTCCATCGACATACCTTTTATAAAACGGCATTGGAAAGTCCTAATTCTTTTCAACATTATTTCCTTCAACCGCTAAGTTATTTTGCAAAAAAGTTATGCAGCAAAAACCCTCTAAAATATTATTTTTTGATCATCGCGGTTGCCATGGATCGTATGCCACGTTTGACGGTTTTCAAACAATTTATCTAGTAGGCGGCTGTCATAATTTAATCTGACAGCTCTTGTTTGCACACCTATTCAATTCAATAGTGTTAAAATAAGTGAACAGTGCGTTAATAGCTTCTGGTTGAAGTGGTTTTCCATGCTGAAAAAATAGATATCATTCTTATTTATAGAAAAGTAAGAAGAAATGTATCGAAAACATTACCCCGACAGATATATCCCCGATAACACTATGTTTTGTCGATTAGAACCAAATTTGAGGAGCAAAATAGATGCATTTTCTGAACAGAAAGGTATTTCTAAACGAAAAACTGTTTTAGCAGATGAAAAAGTAGCCGAAATTATGCAATATTTTCAAAATCATCCATATAACTCAATCAGACCAGCAAGCAGACAATTGAATGTATCTTATGGTGTATTCAGAAATCTCTTAAAGCTAACAAATACTGTGATTATAAAATGCATAATCTTCGGTTATTAACACAATTTGATTCGGAACCACGACTGAGTTTTGTAGTAGAAATAATGGTTTAATATGACGAATAACGTTATTTTCTGACTTATATATTATGGACAAATGAAAGTCATTTTGTTAACAACGGCAAACCTAACATAAGAAATTATCATTACTAGGCTGACGAGAATCCATACAACGTTAATCACATTCAAAATCAAGGCCATTATGGCCTCAATATATAGTGTGGGATAATTGGGAGACATTTGGTTGGACCATACTTTATTAAGGGAACACTAACTGGAAATAGATACCTTAATTTCTTAGTTAATACTGTTATCTTTATTTTAAGGAGCATACGTGGTATCAGCACGACAGAGCACCACCTCATACAACTGCTGCTGTTAGAGAGTATTTGAATGAACGGTTTTAAAGAAGATGGATAGGGGTTCGCAGCCCAGTTATTCAATGGACACCTAAGTCACCAGACCTCACGCCGTTAGATTTTTTCTTGTGGGAGCCTCTTAAAGATATTATATACAAAACAATAATATTGAACACTTAAAGGCAAAAATATTAGATGCGTGCAATAGTATATCTGGAGAAATTATTTACAAAGCCACTCATCAAGCGTTAATGAAAAGAATGGAAAATGCCCGAGAGAAGAAGGGAGACATAGAGAAAATTTCTTTTATTATTTTTTAAGTTTCAGACATTTAATTTTATAAATATGTAATAAGTTATGTAATGTTAAAAATTATCTACTTTCTTGTAGTTTTAATAAAAGTAATATATTCTTGGTTTTTACTGTTCAAAGATATTTTATTCCACTAAAAACCACAACAGCATAGTAAGTAATATTATTATAATTACTGTCAGATTAAAGTATGACAGCCACCTACTAGATAAATTGTTTGAAAACCGCCAAAAGTGGAATAAGATTCATGGTAACCCCGATGACTAAAAAATACTATTTTATAGGGTTTTTGCTGCATAACCTTTTTGCAACAAATTAGAAAAAAACAGCTTGAGGGAAATACGTTGAAAGAAATTAGGGCTTTCCATTGCTATTTTACAATAGGTATATCGATGGAAAAAAAAGTTGTTAGGCGTCGCGGCGCCCATCGTCGTTTTCACTATCAAATGTCGAATTCGTCAGTATACTCCTTGACATTCACTATACCACTCCACTTTAAAAAAAAAATAATATATATCCAATGATTTTCCATAAATCGGGGCCGGGCGTCAAAAAATGAACACCCTGTACATCAAGGATCTGCTAGGAAAGACCAGGACGCCAATTTAGAGCATTCATGAGTAGCCGATGTTCGAGCGTTCAAAGTATATGAAGAAATAAGTGTCATGTGCAAATGCTTATTTCTTCATATACTTTGAATGCTCAAACATCGGCTACTCATGCAAATAGCCGCAAAACAGCAAGAAATCTTAACAAACACCCGGAAGAAAATGTATCTTGAGATGACAGTAACTAAGTAGAATTTAACGCTACAAAAACCCTGATTATTGTTTTTTCTCAAAAAGTTATCGTTGCGGAACTCAGTTTTCTTTAGCATCATCACTTAATTTGCTGGGCGCTAACTGAAGATCAAAAATATATTGGCATGAACATGTTGCATTTATAGCAAAAAGAGCTTCTCAATTGCTGAGAACTTTTCGAAAGCTTTACATTCAACAACAAGTTTTAATTCTGTACAAAGTTTAAGTTCTATCAAGGATGGAATACTGCTTCCATGTTTGGGGCACTGCTCCCAAACATACACTGCATTTATGGGAATCTATTCAGACGACAGCTGTTCTCCTGATTGGAGACCCAGAAATCACCAGCAACCTTAATTCCTTGCAACACTGAAAAAGGATAAACGACTTGAATCTATTCTACAAGTACTTTCATGAAAAATGTTCTCCGTATAAATCTTTTCAAGTAGTCTTTTATATGCAGAACAAGTGGCGGTTCGTGATGGTATTTAGTGGAGGTTCATATACCGCACAAGGCTATGTTGTATGTAGCATTATGAGCCAATAAGAGCGTGAAAACACGATTTCTAGATGCCTACTTAATTTAAAATTTTATGTATCTATTCATACCTAGAAGACATTTTAAAATTTTCTGAGGGCCATGGTCACAAATGAAAATACCTTACCTGATATTAATTGACAATGCTAAATGTCAATAGGTTAAACATAATATCAAATATAAAATCACTTACCAATACAGAAGGTCCAACTATAACAGGCGCGGTGTATTGACACATATGTATAAACGCGAACATAAATAATATGCAGAAAATACAGTCCATATTAGAAATATAGCAATTCATTCATTCATTGTTTTGTTTAAAATATCTAACTATAAGCTGAACATTCTAAACACAATATTTAAACGAAAAGTCCATACGGCGATTTTTTAAATTTGCAGATTTGTCAATCACTAATTGATTAAAATCACTAATATCTTCTGTCATTTTCTTTTCTATTGACAACATTCCCAATGCTGAAGGTCTTTCTTCGTTCATGGTACTTCTCAAAAACGACTTAATTCTTTTTAAAGTGGAGAAATTTCTTTAAGCTTCAGCAGTTGTCATCGGAATGGTAATAATTAGCTGCGGTAAAGTGTACGTTACGGAAAATACATTTTGTAAATTATTTTTGATTATAAATCGCACACAGTGCACCCCTCCTGGCAAATTTCTAAAATCTGGCCGTTTATAAATAAGTTCAAGTTCAGTTTGTTATCTAATTTTGTCCAAAAATGGATATGCCTGAACTATATCATTTTAATAGTGCGATGGGAATTTATTTTCAAACTCCGAGAACTTAGAAGACATAAACAGAAGCGAACCACTTAGATGACTATTAAATGAAAACCTTTCCTTAATTTGAATTAATATATAATCACATACTTCTTTTGCTGCAACTACTTTCATTAAATTCGGATCTTCCTTACGTCTTTTATTCTAAAAATGAACTACATCTTCAATTAAAGTAGGAATTTCTTTAGACTTTTGTGTTTCAGTAGCTATACATTTTTCAAATACATTAATTGCTGTGGCTACCTGTGCAGGATCAGAACTCGATTTTTGCAAACTGTTATATAGGATATCGGCGTGTGGCATAATTTTATGAAAAAATGTTTCTACTTTCTCCATACATTCGATAAGTGCTTCTTTGTTCTCAAAAATAATATTTATAGCTCTACTTTTAAGAAGCCACCGTACCGTAGAAGTTCTTGGAATATGACTACGTTCAACTTCATTTAATATTTCAACCCGCTGCACTTATTAAATTCCGAACAAATTAAACTTTTGTTTCAAAATGGCGGACGTTGGTTTCTGATTATATAGCGACTGAGACACAGAAAACGCTTACAGTTTCAAACCAAGTTGTGCTAAAATGCGTGTATGTATGTTTTTTTTATGTCGCAGATAATATATCTAATATCACAGTTACAAGATTAATAATAATAAACCCAAAATGGCTGCCATGAACAATAAAATTATTATAAATATGAATAAACGTACCATTATTATTTTATATCCATAACATTTGAATAAATAATTTCTTTAAGGTTGTTAATTATAAATATGTTTCAACAATTGACTTAAAATGACAAATCAAATATGGCGGATGCCAAAATTGAATCGAGCAAGAAAGTTTCTCTGTAGCATTTAGACTGTGGCAATCAGATCATTCAAGTTATTCAAGTTTAGTTGCGGGATTTAAATTTTCATGCAGTTATTGCTAGAAAATTGCTGCTGTAAATTTTAAGTATCGTAGACAATTTTCTAGCAGATACAAAAAACAGCGATACACGCAGAAAAGGACAGCTCACACAGCTAGAAAATGGCTACAACAGCTAAAACGTTTTGTTAAAATAGGGACAGCTAAATATTTTGCTGCACTAGCCACATTGTTTGCTGTTGTAGCCAAAAAGTGGCTGCAACTAAACTTGAATAACGTGAATAATCTGACTGCCACAGTCTAAATGCCACAGAGAAACTTTCTTGCGCGATTCAATTTTGGCATCCGCCATACTTGATTTGTCATTTTAAGTCAATTGTTGAAACATATTTATAATTAACAACCTTAAAGAAATTATTTATGCAAATGTTATGGATATAAAATAATAATGGTACGTTTATTCATATTTATAATACTTTTATTGTTCATGGCAGCCATTTTGGGTTCATTATTATTAATCTTGTAACTGTGATATTAGATATATTATCTGCGACATAAAAAAAAACATACACACACGCATTTTAGCACAACTTGGTTTGAAACTGTAAGCGTTTTCTGTGTCTTCTCAGTCGCTATATAATCAGAAACCGCCATTTTGAAGACGTCCGCCATTTTGAAACAAATGTTTAATTGCAAAATCGACTCCGACAACTTTGTTCGGAATTTAATAAGCTTCAATTTAAAAACAAAATCGTCCAAATCGAACCAAAATTGAAGGCTCTAGACAATTTTGAAACACGATTTTTCGTTTTTTTCCCCACTGTGCGCTGAGGAGAATTTGAAAAAAAAAATTCGTAATATCTGTTATATTAGAAAAGAAAATACGTACTTCTGCATTCTGGCTAGTTGCATGAGCTAAAATTAAATTTAATTAATGAGCATAACAGTGAACATAATAGCCGTATTTATAATCATCTTGAATAATTCTGTTTATTCCACCATGGCGACCAGTCATAACATTTCCTCCATCATAGCTTTGTGAAATTAATTTATTTGGTGTATCTATAACTTTGAGCAAAACGTCTTTAATATAATTTGTTAAACTAATTGCATTATGTTCTTGTGGATTCAAAAAAACACAAAATCGTTCAGTTGGGGTACCGTCTTTTAAAATGTATCTGAAAACTACTACCATTTGAAACTTACAAGAAATATCTGTGGTCTCATCTGCTTTAACAGAGATCAATTGGGAGTCTGCTCTTTCATTCTTTATATATTGCAATCTAATAATTCGTTCTGAATTATTTTATTTTTGAAGTACCTTTGAAGACCGTAGATTTTTCAAAATGCTTTTTTAAAGCCAGATCCAACTTTGCACTAAAATTGATTAGACCTTTGAAAATGCCCGGATTTTGCGAACCATCTCTTTCATCGTGTCCTGGCAAAGCTAATTCGAAACATCCACAGAACTTTATACAATTTATAATTTTGGACAAAACGTATCTGTTTTTCAATACATTGTCATTATGTTTTTCGATACCTCTTCTGTAGGCACTATCCAGTTGTGGTTTTATATCAACTTTTCCCAAAAGTCTTAGTTCTAACTGCGAATTTATACGAACCTGCGAACTTTCATACTTTTTAATTTTTTGTGATAAATGTACCAGATCGTCTATCCCACTTTTCACCCAACTGCACTTTCAGATGCAAATAGCAAACATGGAAAACAAAACAAAACAAGCTGTTTTTAACACTGCATCCGCATAGCCATTGATGTTTTTCATATAATTTACTTTTAAAACTTCTTTTGAACTCGCGTTTTTGTCCCTTACTTACATGAGTAATACTAAGATTCAGAATCGGTTTTTCCAGAGCTTTCACTTTAAGTTTGTCTTCTAAAGGCAACTTCGAAAAATTTTGTTTTAAATAATTCACTGTATATTAAAAGTTTCTTTCAATCCCTAATAATTTACTACACCCCGGCTGTGCATCCATTTTTTTTGTTCGTTCCATCAATTATAATCAGTTTATGCCTGTACGTAGTTGCATTCACGACTCAATACTAACAATATACCCTTTGTTGCAAAATATTGTGCGCCGAAACCAAATTTAACTACTCTGACTAGAACCGCTTAGATTAGATGTAAAATATAAACGAATCAACACAACGCTTCTATCCCAATCCAAATCCGCAAGATCACCAAGTAAATGTGAACCATGGAGAGAGAAAAACGACGAATTTACATCTTCGTATTAGAGAGGGACACAGTTTGCCATAACGCAAAAACGTATAAAACGAGAAAGCACCATATACCGCCTTGCTTTACATCCAGTTCTTGTAGTTTGTGCACTTAGGGAGCTTTAGTGACAACTCGAGGTTTAACGGTACGTAAAGTATTACGGTTTTTATAATTTTTTCTTGTCCATTTGTAGGGAAGGTTCACTTCTTTAAAAGACGTTTGTATGACTAAGGTATAATAAAAAATAATTTGCATTTTGCCTTGTTGTTGACAAGAAGTTCACGTGCTCATGTACTCCTATAGAGGAGCCGCCACTGTGGAGAACCTCATCCCTATAGAATGATTTGGCCAGGACTGTGTGTTCCACCGAGTACAATTTACGCCGTATCAAAATCAACGTAAACTGCTTTTTCTAAACACGTTTCTTTAGAAATTTCCATGCAGCTCGTGTGCTATGCCCATAAAAGAACACGTATACCAATTTTTATCGTATACACTAGGGGCGCTTCAATTTGTTTCCTACGTTCTTTATCACCATATAGAGTTACAGCAGACAAACAATCCAGTTCTGATGACCACAAGTCGTAAAAAGGTCAAACAAAGCCTGTAAGAATGTTGATATCCGTATATTTTTTTGGCGTTAATCTAGTGTAAACCGGCTATCGTTTTATAGTTTGTATTGTCTTTGTTTTATATAAACAATATAGGCCATATTTTTATATTCATGTCAACTGCATGATTTATGCGTGCGCGCGGAAGGCTATTGTAATTTGTTTTGGTTCCTTATAACATATTTTAACTGATAACAGCTTTGTTAAAATTTATATTAGTTGCAAAACTTTATGCAACTTCTTACTCTAAAGCTCCATAGTTGTGCAACACTTGTGTGGTGTGAAGACTAAGTCTTGCTGATGACTTTGAAATAAGGATATGCATTTTTTTTTTTTCTCGTACCTCTCCTTTCGAACAAATGGTTTTAACAAGTTTTTTCAAACAATTGATTACTTCGCCAACTGTTACTTAAGCAACTCTTAAAACAATTTTGTGTATCAGTTCTTGACAATATAGCATATACAATGGTTCTATCGTGTATCTTCGAGCGTATAAGAAGAAAAAAAAAAATTACATTTTACAGCAAACAAGTGTTTTTACTGAATAGCCCTGACATCAGTCATCGTTTAATGAGTATATAAACACTTACATACTAATTTTAACCATGTTCTTGGATAAGAATGACCCTGGTTAGTTAGTTATTTGCTTGTTTGGACCTTGCCCCCCTCCTGAGTATTAAACCCTCTCTAGATAAATTTGTGTAAGATTGGAGATTTTATTTACTGTTTAGGGGAAAGTCGTCAAATTTTGTACCAAAATGTTTTTTCTTTAAACTGCATCTTAAAATGTCTTAGGTAAAACAATAATAATCTAACTTCATATTGTTGAAAACTTTCAGTAGAATATCAGAAGCCTCTATCTAGTTAGGCCAAAATCAGGTCATTCAGATCAGCGATATGATGTAGTTTCTTTTTACCTCTCTTCCCCAGGGAAAGTACGGTATTACTGTAAAAATTACACTCCGAGATTTTTGTTTTACTTCAGATTTCCATTTTCCTCGGCTTGTCTATCTATCGGTCTGTTAATCTGTTGGCATGTTAACTCTCGGATAAAATGACATATCAATTGGTACATATGTAATACTTTAAGCAGGTATGAAACTTATAGTTTTTAAGAGATACCTCTTAAGAGGAAGTGGGTGTCGATTTCATATGATTTTAATAGTGTTCGGGCAATTTCTCGTCGTTTCTTGTTGTGATAATAAACAAGTTCTATGTATCATTATTTCTAGTAACTCAAACCATAGGTCAGGGGTAAGTAAATAATCGAAGACAGTATTACTTTAACGATACAAACAAAAACGATATATTATATAGGTCACTAGGTATTATTACCAAAAACTACAAAATATATATTTTGTAATTTATAATTTTACTGAATGCATTGTATGCAAGTATTAAAGACGGCAAGCCTCAAAATATGAGCCTAAGCTAAAACACAAATAAACGTCCTCAATTCAGATCAAAAGAGCCGCTATAAGGCGGTTTTTGTTTAACTTGACTTCAATCGTTCCGACGCGCGCCGCAGTATATTGCCGAACTTTAGTTTTTGTTAGATTTAACTTCTAGGCGGCCCTTTGATTGCCATGGGCGCGTTGTAGATAATAATTTTTGTTCTAAGAAATTTAATAAACGTAATTATTGGAATTTTCTGGAAACATTATTTTTCTATATATAGCAAGCGGCTACACGTTTGGATCATTTAGTAAAGAAGTAAACAATACGAGAAACAGTCAACATTCTTTAGCAAAGTTTTCCAAGGAAAAAATCAAGTAACTGAATGTAGTTTCAAAATTGCACAATCGTTGGCACAAAAGGGTAGGCCGTTCACTGACGGAGAATTTATGAAGCAAACGTTTTTGAGTACTGGCGAGATTTTATTCGACGACTTGCCCAATAAGGATACAATATTGGCCAGAATTAGGGATATACCGGCATCAGCGCGGACCGTCGTCGAGAGACGAATTACCGAAATGAGACAAAATGTCCAAAAACAGCAGAGAGACGCTATTAAACGGAGTTTTGTATTTAGTGTAGCATTGGATGAAAGTGTTGATATTAATGACATTGCATGTCTGGCAATGGAAGTTTAAAATCCATGATGGATAGGGTGGTTAAAATAGTTAACTACATTGTCGGTCGTTCTTCACTCATCCATAGACAATTTTAGGCGTTTCTGCAGGAATTAGAAAATGCATATTCAGATATACCATTGCACAATAATGTGCGCTGGCTCACAAGAGGAGAAGGAGTTTATCGAGAGAGGTCAGGATTTTGATGAACATAGTCTTATGTTCGCTTTTTTAATCAAACCAGATTTACTGGATTTTTCCAGCAGTTGCTTTGACATATCTCTTTTCTCATGGATGGACATTAATAATTTTGATCTTCAATACATTGAATTTAAAAGCTCCGAGTTATGAAACACGAAATTTGTAGAATTAAGAAGGGTATTAGAAGGTGACTGCCAGAACCATTCAAACGAGATACTCAGTTGTTGGATGAGTTTACCAGAGAAATTTATTTGTCTTAAGAAAGTAGCGTTTGCCATGCTTACAGCTTTCGGATCATCCTATATCTGTGAACAACTTTTTTCCCATATGAGAGTAATTTTAAACTCGTACCGAAGCAGGCTGACAACAGACAACTCGGAAGCATGTGTGACACTGAAAATAACTAGACATGAACCGGCTATAAGAAAACTCTCTAAAGAACTTCAAGCACAGGGTTCAAGCACAGGGTTCAAGCACAGGGTTCAAGCACAGGGTCCTAGGACTAGTATAATAAAATTATTTGTTAAATGTTAAAATTTTTTTGTAATTAAACCTAAAAGCAATATTTTAAGTTAATTTAAGTTAATTTTTGTTAATGTTAGTTGTAGTAAGTACCTATGTCGGCACGCAAAATGTTGTATGGATGTAAACTGGCACACCTTATTTAAAAGGTTGCCGACCCCTGCCATAGGTTAAATGGAAGAGGAGGTTAACATTATTGCTTCGTACACGTCATTTTATATGTCCTATTCTGGATTCTTTAAGTAGTTTGATAATGAATGGGGACCAAAGGGGTAGGAATCGTTAAATACAGTAGGTTTTCAGTAATATTATAACAGTTTTTCCAGGTTTATGGATAAGATATTCGGCGAATTTTAGTTTATAACAAAACACATAAAGAATTAAAAGTTAGGAAAGTGACTTAACAGGATAAGGACCAAATATTAAATACCATTTTGAAGCTTCATCTGTCATATGAACACACCTAAATTTCAAGTCGATCTATCATGTCATTCATTGTTCATCAGCTGGTTAAAGTAGACGAGTTTGAGTATTTTACAAGATATGGTAATGAAAGATCGTGGACCATGGACGATTTAGCTGAAGCTGCAGGCATCTCACATGGATCAGTATATGAGATCTTAACTAATATTTTGGGTATGAGAAAGCTATTCACAAGATGGGTGCCGCATTTGCTAACATCGGAACAAAAACGCACTCGAGGGAAACTTTCTAAACAATTTTTGGCTCGTTTCACAAAAAATAAAACTGACTTTGTGCGTCAATTTGTAACTATGGATGAGACTTGGGTTTACCAGTATGTTCACCTCCAAGGCAACCAAAGTGGTCAAAGTTGTCCAAAAACATTATATCATCAGGGATGCAAAAGGAATTTTGTTAATTGGTTATCTTCAAAGTAAAACAATCACAGGAGAGTATTTCTGCAACCTTTTGGACCAGCCGGATGAGAAAATTCGTGAGAAAAGACCCAGTTTGCAGAAGAAAAAAATAATCTTTCATCATGACAATGCACCGGCTCACAGAGCTGTTTTGGCAACGGAAAAACTGGTCGGATTAAAATATGAATTGTTGGAACATCCACCCTATTCGCCAAATCTGGCTCCGTCTGACTTCCATCTGTTCCCAAGTTCAGAAGATTTCTACTTGGAAAGCGTTTTTCAAAACATGATGACGTGATAGCATCCATAGATGGATATTTTGAAAGTCTTGTACTGAAGAATAAATGTATTTCGACTCATTAATTCATCTTGTTTCATTTCCGCTTTCAAAACTTATTGACTGACTACAGATCTTTGTCAAGGTTAAAGAACTTACAAAGGCTGTGAACCTTAAATTACTTTTTCATTACTTTCATTTCTATTAATGTTCCGTACGGAACACTTATAAGATCACTTCGGTGTCTGTCCGTCTCTCTGTCCGTTTGTCCGTCTGTCACACCAGATTTTCTCCGAAACTATTTGACATACAAAGTTGAACTTTGGTACTAACATAGAAATTGATGGCCTCATCAAAGCCATGTAGTTTTGAAAGTTAAATTTTGACTTAAAGGGTTAGTTTTGGGGGTAAAATCGGAAGTGAAAAAAAAAATTTTTACTAGGTCATCGAGTGGGGTATCAAATAAAAGCTTCTAAAAACATGATTTTAAAAATATATATAATGTCTTACATGCGCACACTTTTCTTTGTATTATTTTGAAAAAATCGCTAAAAATCGCTGTCCCCACCCTTTATCTCGAATTATATTGATCTAAAAATTTTGAAAAAATTCTGGAATATTCTCCACGGGGTGTAGATTGAAGGAAAATTATCACGAGTGCATTACCTTTAATAATTTATCTGGTATATAATAAAAACTAAAATTTCAAGGTCATCAGTTTTCAGTAAAGATCGGAAACAAACTTTGTTGAAAACTCATAAGGAAAGAAGTAACATAAAAGGGTAGAGATCGTCAGATATTATACAGATTTAATAGTATTTTGAGAATTTTTTCTGTTATTTGGTTGAAATAATGGACAAATTTAAGACATAAAAATAATCAAACCTATAAAAAGTTAAAAGGGAGAAATTAGAAGCGTATTTTAATACATATTGTGTTGTATATCCATTTTAATGTTCTCAGAGTCAAACGCCTGAAAATTTGATTACTTTTTATTATTTTTATTTCTAACAAAGGGAGGGGGTCAAAAGGGCGAATATCTTTAAATATTGTAAGATTTTCATTGGTTATCATACTGGACAAAATTTTATATTACATTTTTTATAGTAAAAGATATTTGTGGGGAAAGCGATGATGGGGGTTGCGTATATATTTTAATATACATACATTTCAGGTGTCTTGGCGTCGATGAATCGGAAAATTACATCTCATTATTTCCATCGTAATTAGACGTCTGTCCTGATTTTTTTTATTAAAAACTTATCATATAATAGCTATTATGTAAAATACTGAGTTGTAAAGCTTGGATTAAGTTATTCTTTGGTACGAGAAAATTAAATTTCAGAAGAGCATGTTTGTAAGGTAAACACTTGGCAAATCACATTACCAATTTTTTTGAGGTGTTGCTCTTAGCTGAAAAATACTATATAACATTTAAAAACCCCAAAAAAAATAAACAAACGGGATTTAGACGGGGGTACATCACTTTGGATCATCTTCAAACTATTAGATGACTGGTGAAAAAAGCAAATGAATATAAGGGCACCTTGTTGATAGCAGTGGTTGACTACGAAAAAAACATTTGATTCGGTAGAGATATGGGCAGTCCTTAACGCCTTAAGTAACAGCAGAGTCCACGAAAGATACACAATACATATATAAAAATGCCACATCACAAATAATGCATGAAAAAAAAAACAAATAGAATCAAAATTAAAAGAGGAATTAGACAAGACGACTCAATATCCCCAAAGCTGTTCACGTTGACTCTAGAAGGCATGTTCAAATCGCTAAAATGGGAAAATAAAAGAGTATTAACAGACGGTGAACGATTAAGTCACTGTAGTCGCCAACACGAAAGAAAAATTACAGGAAATGGTGATAGAATTAAATACAAAGTCTCGAGAAATAAGGCGAAAAATAAACTTCACCAAAACCAAATATTTGAACAACGAAACTGAAGAACAATTAGTAGAAGGAAAGGAAAGGTACAAACATTCATATATTTAGGACTAAAAGTCAAAATATCAAAAAATAATTTAAAGGCTGACTTGAACAGAAGAGTCCCGTTAGCTTGATCTGCGTTCAGTAGGTTACAACCCACATTTAAATTGAACATCCCAAATACAATAGAAGTCAGAGTGTTCGATCAATATGTATGTACTGCTGGTATTAACATACGGCACTAAAGCGTGGGCTTTAAATAAAAGTATCTATAATATATATCAAATGCAATGTCTGCCTGTCTGTCTGTCTGTCTGTCTGTCCGTTAGTACGCTTATCACTGGAGAACCACTTATCCGATTTACGTACTTTTTTTTTAAAACATACATATGTTTTCTGGTCAAGTTATAGGCTATATTTTATTACGATAGGTAGCATAAGGAATGAGCAGTGACGTAAAATAGTGAATAAAGTCGGAAAAAAGTTTGCCGCTAGCGCGTTCCCTTGCAATACTCAGCCTAAACCATTAAATATGGAACAATATCATATACCAAAGGATATCTATAATATATATAAAATGCAACGTCTCTCTGTCTGTTTGTCCGTTTTTTGCGCTTATCACTGGAGAGCCACTTATCCGATTTACGTGCTTTTTTTTAAACATGCTAAACCATTAAATATGGAACAATATCATGGAGCAAAGAATATCTATAACATATATAAAATGCAACGTCTCTCTGTCTGCCTGCCTGTCCGTTAGTGCGCTTATCACTGGAGAACCATTTATCCGATTTACGTGCTTTTCTTTAAACATACGTATGTTCTCTGACGAGGTTATTGGATATATTTTATTACGTTAGGTGACATAAGAAATAAGCAGTGACGATAATAGTGATTCAAGTCGGAAAAAAGTTTGCCGCTAGCGCGTTCTCTTGCTGCTTAAAGCATTAAATATGGAACAATATCATATAGCAAAGAATATAATATATATAAAATGCAACGTCTCTCTGCCTGTCTGTCTGTCCGTTAGTGCGCTTATCACTCGAGAACCACTTATCCGATTTACGTGTTTTTATAAATTTATACGTATGTTCTATATAATTCGATGTAAGCCTAGATAATGGGAGATAAGGTGAGATAATGGGAGATAAGGAGACATAATGGGAGATAAGTCGAGATAAGCCTCGATAAGGTGAGATAAAGGGAGATAAGTATAAATAATGAGAGATAAGGAGAAATAATGGGAGATAAGTAGAGATAAGTCTAGATAATAGGAGTTATAGTGAGATAATGGGAAATAAGGAGAAATAATGGGAGATGAGCAGAGATAAGCCTAGATAATGGAAATTATGTAGAGATAATGGGAGATAAGGAGAAATATGGGAGATATTTTATTACGTTGGGTAACATAAGGCATAAGCAGTGACGATAGTAGTAAATCAAGTCCACGCGAGCGGAGCCGCGAGCGCGGCTAGTAATATATAAACTCCACGTAACCCAAAGAGCAATAAAGAAGAGAATGCTAAATATTAGATTCCAAGATCGTATTCCTAACATCAAGATACGAACAAGATCAAAAGTGGCAGATGTAATACAACGAATATGTGTATTAAGGTATTAAGGGATACACTGTATAGTTAAATGGAGGCCTAGAGAACACAAAAAGATGCAGAGTTAGATCACAGACAAAATGGACGGACGACATAAAAAAAAATTAGCGGGACACCATTGAATTGCGAAAAGAAAACAACAGGGCTCATTGGAGACAATTTGAGGAGGCTTATATCCGACCATGGATGGATTAAGCTAATGATGATGATAAGAAAAGAATCTACCCCTACCGAAGCTTTACTAGTCAACAATGGCATATAAATGATTTTTTTGATTAGCTATTTACTGCAATTTCTACGAAATTTTGTTTAACATATTTTTTTCTTATAGTTCTAATTCATTGAACATCATATTTATCTGAATGAAACTTCTTTGTTTTTATAAAAAAAATTTCTCTGTAATCCGTTAAGTTACAGAGGATTTATTTACTGATTATTTACTGATTAGAAAAATAATTAGTTTTGTTTGTAAAATATATTTAGAATTCCTCAGTCTTAATTAACCTTTTAATTGAGACACATATAACAAAATAGCGGGCATATATGTTACATCGCATTCATTAGTATTTAATATCGAATGATAGGTCGAACTACAGTTTTTTTACGATGTAAATCGAAGCGCTTAAGGAAAAGTCAATTTAAAATGCGATAAATTAAATATTATTTTAATACAACTTCCATTAAACTGAGGGATCCATTTCCTTCGGAGTTCTGTGGCCGCTGCCGCTGCCTGTATGAAAGCCGGATGGTAACAAATTTGTACTTCTCAAAATAGTAAGTTACGTTCTACTCTGCAACGAGTTAACACCCTTCTCCCCTAAATATATTTTTTCATTTTATCGTAAATAAAATATATTCCTTCGTTTTTATTTTATTTTTTTTTCTTAAATATAATTAAGTTGTTTTTTACTCTTTTTGTAAATAATTGATATTTCAGAGATATTTCCATTATAATTTAGATGTCACATTCTGTAATTGTATGTAACTGCTAACGAAAAATTTGTATAACACAAAGGACAAATATTTTATTTGTTTTATTTATGTAAGCTGGAATACATTTTGGACAAAGATGTAAAAGAATGTTATTTTTAGCTCTTATCGCATATTTGTCCCAAATTTTTAATTAACCTCAAGTTAAAACTATTTCGGTAAACAAAAATTTAGAACTTTTTTATTTGTTTGTTTTTAAATATGGTCTATTTTCTCAAATATTTTTTATCGGCTAAAAATAAGCCGAAGTTGTTAGATTACCAGCTAATTAAAATTAATGTCTTGATTACTTCTACAAAAGATCTATATATATATATATATATATATATATATATATATATATATATATATATATATATATATATATATATATATATATATACATATATATAAATAATATAAAAAGCAAAATTTGTTACATTTTGTTAAACGTAAAAACAAGTTATACAGTTTAATTTAGAACTATTTTAATCACAGATCAAAAATAACTTAGACATTATTATTATTATTAAACAGTGCGACAATTAATTTCTCGGGCTAGGTCAGTATATTATTAAAGTAGATGCAAATGGCAACTCCGATACTGGGTTTGAAAAAATTACCGATTTGTTAATTTCATTTATTTCTAGAGACTCCAGTCATTGTCCGTTATTTAAACTACTTAGCCTTGAACACGCTGTTTTTAATTTGTGTCTAAAGAACGCACCTCAGTAGTTAAAAGAAATCAATACTTAAAGACAGTACTACCAGCGACACTAGCGGCCTAAATGACTGAATCTTATAGGTCAGTTCGAAAAAGGGACCTTTTACCTAACGAAAGCGCTCGAAAAAGAGATGAACACATTCAACATGGAGATGTTCAATAACCGGGAGTCTTTACGAGGCAATACTGTTTTAAGAGAAATTTTAAGACAATATTAAGTCAGAAAAAATTTAAGACGCAATTATCATTTCTTCTAAACTGGGAGAGTTAATATAATTGGACGATCTTTCCTTTTTTTATTGGTGTATTTCATTTGATTGTTTTTTTTTTGTTGAGAATTTTTCTCTCCAAATTTCTTAATAGATTGACAAGTGTTTTAAGAGTTTTACTAACATATCTCACTAAAAACTAACAGAATACCCGTTTTTAGTGTTCCGTACGGACCACTTATGTGTCCGTCTATCTGTCTGCTCCATCCGATTTTCTCCGAAATTATTTGGATAGAAAGTTTGTCATAAATATAGGAATTAACGGCCCAATCAAAGCCGTGTAGTTTTGAAAGTTAAGTTTTGATTTAAGGTGTTAGTTGTAGGGGAAAGCGAAAAAAAAAAAATTTCAAGAACATCATGGGGGCGTGAAATGAACCCTTATGACAACTCGAGTTCAATATATATATATATATATATATATATATATATATATATATATATAAATAGCGCTGGTGAAGCAACTAAAGACGAATCGAAAGATCCATACTTCAGAAGTTCCCAAAATGTTCTTTGTATTTGCCGGACCATCCCAAAACGCGTTCCGCCGTATCACGACACATCAGTTGGGTCAGGCTCAGCAAAGAACACTTTGGGAACTTCTGAAGTGTGGATCTTTCGATTCGCCTTTAGTTGCTTCACCAACATTTAAATAAGTGCAGTATAAGCATCTATTTTGTCATATATATATATATATATATATATATATATATATATAAACTTGATTGGTTTTTCTTGGGTACTTAGGTTCTTTTGGAAAACACAAACTAGTTTATTTGACGTTTCGCCTTATTTTTTTTAGGCATTTTCAAAAATTCTTTATTTTTTAATATTCATTCTAAAATTAGAAAACACTAGGTTAAAATCTTTTAAGTCAAATTACACTTTTAAAAACATATAGCATTTTTATGCTTACTCGGACATTTAAAATATTACACCATAACAAAAATATAAAACAATTTACTAACGTGTATATACCCTGAAAGTCAACTATTTGTGTGTTTGTGAATTTCAAATTCTGTATTTCTTTCAGCATTTTTTACTGATTTTTTAAAAATTTTATTATCTATAATGGGTGTCTTAACGAAAAAACTATTATTGATGTTAAGTATATATACCATTTTGTATTATTAAGAGGATATGCATGCCAGCATGTTTATTTTTTAATTAAATTTGTGTAGATATGACTGATTCCTTTTATGTCAGTCCTATCGTTCACAGTGTTTTCATCTTTTTTTATTTCAATCATCTCTTTGATTTGTAGTTTGGCATAATTCCGCTCTTTGCAGAGGACCTTGGTTTCATTGAATTTAAAGTCATGTTTTTTCTTCTGCTTCGTGTTTACTAAGGGCAGTGGAATGGGAATGCTTCCACGGCCCTTAGTAAACACGAAGCAGAAGAAAAACATGACTTTAAATTCAATGAAACCAAGGTCCTCTGCAAAGAGCGGAATTATGCCAAACTACAAATCAAAGAGATGATTGAAATAAAAAAAGATGAAAACACTGTGAACGATAGGACTGACATAAAAGGAATCAGTCATATCTACACAAATTTAATTAAAAAATAAACATGCTGGCATGCATATCCTCTTAATAATACAAAATGGTATATATACTTAACATCAATAATAGTTTTTTCGTTAAGACACCCATTATAGATAATAAAATTTTAAAAAAATCAGTAAAAAATGCTGAAAGAAATACAGAATTTGAAATTCACAAACACACAAATAGTTGACTTTCAGGGTATATACACGTTAGTAAATTGTTTTATATTTTTGTTATGGTGTAATATTTTAAATGTCCGAGTAAGCATAAAAATGCTATATGTTTTTTAAAAGTGTAATTTGACTTAAAAGATTTTAACCTTGTGTTTTCTAATTTTAGAATGAATATTAAAAAATAAAGAATTTTTGAAAATGCCTAAAAAAAATAAGGCGAAACGTCAAATAAACTACTTTGTGTTTTCCAAAAGAACCTAAGTACCCAAGAAAAACCAATCAAGTTTATGTGAACAAAAGGTTCAACACAAAAAAATTATTATATATATATATATATATATATATATATATATATATATATATATATATATATATATGTATATATATATATATATATATATATATATATATATTGGCGCAAACTTTTCTTCATATTACTTTTAAAAAAATTGCCAAAAATCACTGTCCCCCCTCCCTCTAAGAATACTAATAAAAAAATTTCGAAAAAATATTTTTCCTAAGCTGTAGATTGAATGAAAATTATCACGAGTGGGTTATTTTTGATAATGTATCTGGTATATAAAAAAAAATTCAAGGTTATCGAGTGGGGTGTCAAATGAAAGCTTATGAAGTTGCGAGTTCAAAAATATATATAACTAGCCGCGCCCGCGGCTCCACACGCGTGGACTTGATTCACTACTATCGTCACTGCTTATTCCTTATGTAAAATATTTGCCATTATTTCCCCTTATCTCCCATTATTTCTCCTTATCTCCCATTATCGCGACATAATTTCCACTATCTAGTATCATTATCTCACCTTATCTCCCATTATCTAGGCTTATCTCGACTTATCTCGCAATATTTCTCCTTATCTCCCATTATTTCTCCTTATCTCCTATTATATATACTTATCTCCCATTATCTCACCTTATCTCCCATTATCTAGGCTTATATCGAATTATATAGAACATATGTATAAATTTATAAAAAAACGAAAAGCGGATAAGTGGTTCTCAAGTGATAAGCGCACTAACGGACAGACAGACAGACAGAGAGACGTTGCATTTTATATATATTATGTTCTTTGCAACTTGATATTGTTCCATATTTAATGGTTTAGGCAGTGTATTGCAAGAGAACGGGCTAGCGGCAAACTTTTTTCCGACTTCATTCACTATCATTGTCACTGCTCATTCCTTATGCTACCTATCGTAATAAAATATAGCCTATAACCTGGCCAGAGAACATATGTATGTTTTAAAAAAAAAAGTACGTAAATCGGATAAGTGATTCTCCAGTGATAAGCGCACTAACGGACAGACAGACAGAGAGACGTTGCATTTTATATATATTATAGATATAGATTATTATTATTATTATATAACCTGGCCAAAGAATATATGTATGAATTTAAAAAAAACACGTAAATCGGCTAAATGGTTCTCGCGTGATAAACGCACTAATGTACAGACAGACAGACAGAGAGACATTGCATTTTATATATATTATAGATTATAGATATTCTCTGCTACATAATATTGTTCCATATTCAATGGTTTAGGCTGTGTATTGCAAGAGAACGCGCTAGCGGCAAACTTTTTTCCGACTTCATTCACTATTATCGTCACTGCTCATTCCTTATGCTACCTATCGTAATAATATAGCCTATAACCTGGCCAAAGAACATATGTATGTTTAAGAAAAAAAAGTACGTAAATCGGATAAGTGGTTCTCCAGTGATAAGCGCACTAACGGACGGACAGACGGACAGACGGACAGACAGACAGACAGAGAGATGTTGCATTTTATATATATTATAGATGCAAACTTTTTTTTTATTGCCAATATATATACACATCTATATATATATATATATATATATATATATATATATATATATATATATATATATATATATATATATATATATATATATATATACATATATATATATATATATATATATATATATATATATATATATATATATATATATATATATACATATGTATATATATATATATATATATATATATATATATATATATATATATGTATATATATATATATATATATATATATATATATATTATATATATATATATATGTATATATATATATATATATATATATATATATATATATATATATATATATATATGTATATATATATATATATATATATATATATATATGTATATATATATATATATATATATATATATATATATATAGGGTGGATCTAAAACGCGTACCGTATTCGCGCATACAATCTAAATTTCGCGAAGTATATTTTTTCACTATGAACTACAAACAAAGAATAAAAGGGCAGATTAGAAGTTATCACTGCTGTAACAGTAAAGATATTATTTATAGTGAATTTCTAATCGATCAGACTATCAGTGGTGAGTATTATTTGGAATTATTGAAATGTTTCAAGAGAAAAATTTGTCGTATTCGATTTGAATATCATAACCCAGACAGTTGGTGATTGTTAAAAATTAATTCTATTTAACAAAATGCCACCCCACATCTACCATATTGAATTTTTGGTATAACTATAAAGTAAGTTTACGTAGTAGAACTCGATTCAGATATTTGAATTGTGATATGTTTATTTCTAGTTTCATTTTTATGAGAGAAAAATCATTAAAAAATATGTTCTTATTCTTTACAACAATACTGGTTAAAAGCGTTAGTGTGCGGAATTGCCTTGATTGCTTGCATTTGGGATCAACCACAGAAATTGAAGGAGAACTAGTTGTTCAGCAATATCCGTTGATCAAGACAGTCGAATATCTTTGAAAAGTGCGGGAAAATGCCATATATCGCCTTTCCCTCTTCCATTATTTAGAAAAAAAACAGTTCGCCTGATTGAGAACTCAGAATTTGCTAGAAGCCTAGAGTCTTTAAAACACTAAAGAAATGCTGACGCCTTGAGTTAAAATTAAAGAAATTTTTGTGGGCAGTGTAGCCTGATAAAGCTCGCTTACGTCCTCCAAGATATCCTCTATACGTCCTTTCTCCCTATAACTGTGTCTTTTCAAATGCAACCTGCAGCGATTCATCGCTAGTTTTTCATACGTGCCCTCTCTAAAGCGACTTGGAGTTTTATCAACGATATGTGCGCTGTATTCATAACTCATTATTTATTAACTAATTTATTAACCATCCAGTGCTTAAGGCCCCTCGTGCAAATAGAGAAATATACATATGTACCTACACACGTACATACAGGTGAAAAAGATCTCCCTGCGTATGTAGTCTGGTGACAATTAAAAATAAAATGTACATGATAGAGCAAACATCCTCACAAGATTGAATAAAGATCAGATATACGAGTACGTCCTTGACCAGCAAGAAACTACGTATTACAATAATTTTTAATAAGATAATTTTTATATGTACAATAATGTAACGGTTTTGATAAATTGTTTTGTTTTAATTTTATGATCAACTGATGTATACTAATGGATATTTTTGAAAGTAGAGTAATTTAGATAAAAAAAAAACTAAGTATAAATACAATTTTTTTTTCAAGTCGTGTAATTCAAAAGGTATATACCGGGTGACACAGCCAACATGTAACGCCCTGTAATTTTTTTATTTTAAAAGTTACATATTGGCATTTTTAGATACATTATTAGGCTTTTTTATCACTTAAGAAATATTTTTAACTACTTCCGGTTTGACCGGAAGTGACTGTAACTTTCTTATTTTTAATGGAATCCTGTATATTTTGTTTATCAATTTCAATTCACTTTGAAATTTTGTTTCCAACGATGTATCACAAGTTGAGATTTGTTTGAAAGGTGACCGGTAAAAACTGATTTAGACTCTTAGACTTAGGCGGATATACTAGCAATTGTTTTTGTTCGTTTTATCTCACTTCGGAAAGAATTTAAGACTATTTATTTAACGTGCCATTTTCGCGAGTCTAAATGGCTCATACAAAATTTTATGCTTTACATTCAGTTACAGAATTTTCTCTTTAAATAATGATCAATATCACCGAAATTAAAATAGGGACACATATATTTAACCTAGTTACACATTACAACTTTTTTGCCAACATACATCTAACAGAACTATCTAACGCCAATTGGATTTATTATTATTTTCAGAAAATAAGAAACTTATTTATAAATGAATATTTAAATGAAAATAATAAAACCAAAACATTTAATAAGAATAACGCAACAAAACCGATAATTGTAATTAATTATTATTAGAAAGAAGTAATATTTAACTAAGTAACGCAATAAAAATAAATAGGAAAAACTATATTATACTAGATATAAATTTGTTTTTTGTATTTATTCCAAATGTTCAAAATGCTGTCCGTTGTTAATCCTACACAATATTGTTTTTCTCACCGTGGCTCTCATAACATTCTCCAACTGAATTTCAATATTTTGATTTACTGCTCTTCTTAAGCACATTTCGAAATCATTTCTGTCTGTTGGTGGATTTTTGTAAACTTTTTCTTTTAGATGGTTCCATATAAAAAAAACAAGAGGCGTAAGATCTGACGATCTTGCAGGCCACTTATTGGTCCATTGATACCTAACCAATTTGCACCAAATCTTTGTTTCAAGTAGTTTTTACTACATTTCTACTATTGTGGGCTGAAGCACCATCCTGCTGAAAAATAATGTCTTCACGATTTAAAGGTAAAGTTTCTAAAAACTCTTCAACATAATTTTGAATGAACTCCAAATATCTTTCTCCATTTAACGCACCATCAAATATAATAGGACCAATAATTCTTATGCCAAGGATACCCAACCACACGTTAAAGCCGAATCTTTCTTGATAGGCACTTTCTGGCATAATTCTAGGATTTTCTTGGGCCCAATATCGAGTATTGATTGTTACGATTAAATAGACCCAAATTGGTAAATCTAGATTCACCCGAAAATCGAATGTTATAACGAAATTGGTTATCAAGGTGGTATCTTTGCAAAAACCAATTACAATAATCCATTCTTCTTTGGTAATCTGCTTGAAATATATGTTAATTTATTTGATACTTGTAGGACCTGAATTTATATTTTCTTAAAATGAGGCGAGCGGTTTCACGATTTACACCGGTTTGTCTTCAACATGTCTTATAGAAATTGTAGGATCTACCTGAACAATAGCCAATACATTGATCTCTGACTCTTCGTCACCCATAATTACATCAGCAGGTTCAATCGGTTGCCTTCTAAACTGCTGCTCTACCCTTAAAAAGTAATTGTTGAGTGGGTGCCTCCTATCGGGATATCTTGCCATATACAACTCGGCGGCTATTCTTTCTGCACTCTCCATAAATAAATAACATGTCTACTTTTTCGTCCGTTGAATACATTTTTGTTAACGAAAAATTATTTTTGACGTAAAGTAAACAATAATAATGGCCATTTTGGTAACACGCAGCAACCATGACTTACGGTTCGTCTATTTTATCACAGCCTACTAAGTCCGTAATGGAACTTATTGATATCACATTATAACATAACAAAACGGTTTATTTTCTGAAAATAATATTAAATCCAATTGGCGTTAGATAGTTCTGTTAGATGTACGTTGGCAAAAAACCTGTAATGTGTAACTAGGTTAAATAAAAAATATGTGTTCCTACCTTAATTTCGATAATATTGATCATTATTTAAAGAGAAAATTCTGTAACTGAATGTAAAGCATAAAATTTTGTAGGAGCCACTTAGACTAGCGAAAATGGCACGATAAATGAATAGTCTTAAATTCTTTCCAAAGTGAGGTAAAACGAACAAAAACAATTGCTAGTATATCCGCCATGGCCGCCTAAGTCTAAGAGTTTAAATCAGTTTTTGCCGGTCACCTGTCAAACAAATGACAACTTGTGATATATCGTTGGAAAGAGAATTTCTAAGCGAATTGAAATTGATAAATAATATACAGGGTTCCATTAAAAATAAGAAAGTTACAGTCACTTCCAGTCAAACTGGGAGTAGTTAAAATATTTCTTAAGTGATAAAAAAGCTTAATAATGTTCCATTCTGGTATCTACAAATGCAAATATGTAACTTTTCAAATAGAAAAATTACAGGGTGTTACATGTTGGCTGTGTCACCCGGTATACGAAAGTGAGGTCTAATTCTCATTCATTAATGTCGGCTACTCGTTGGTTTCGTCCGCGAGGTAGGGAGTTGACATGTACATACCTACCAATTTTTCAGCCTTCTTCAAATGGCATGCGTTTGTGTTCGACCGATATTCTGCTCTGATATCTCTTGTGTTCCTAAAAAAAACTTAGACCTACTGAGAAAACTATGTGCAGTTTTCTTTGCGAAAATATACATTATTATCTACTACATGGGGTGGAAAATCTAGAGACTGTTTTTGCCAAAAATCGATTTTATTCTTCAACATAGTTTCTTTTAAGAGCAATATACTTATTCCAGCGATTTTCCAACATTTGGATACGTTCCATATAGTACGATTTGTCGAGGTCTCTAAAATAAGCCTCACTTTCCCATTCGACTTCTTCATTTGAGCTAAATTTCTTTCCCTGGAGCCACCGTTTCAAATTTGTAGCTGGAGGCCAGATCTAGGGAATGTGACGGATGCGGAAGCAATTCATAGTCGAATTGGTCCAATTTGACCATCGATTTTATGGAGTTGTGAGCTGGTGCATTATATAAACGCGACCTATTTTTTCTTAATTTCACCATTCAAATGGACCAATAAACCAACTTAATAGTTTCCAGTGATTGTTCGCCCTTTCCCAAAATAGTCTATGAGTATTATTCCATGCGCATCCCAAAAAATACTTACCAAAACTTTTCCAGCTGAAATAGTACCAAACAACGGTCTGAATCTCCGACACACCCATCAGACACATAGGTTTTTCATTTGCAAATTTTCATGCAAAATATACCTCACACGTTCTATTGATATCTTCATGATGTCAGCTATCTCTATCACTTTTATTTTGCGGCCATTCAGAACAATGTGGTGGATTTTTTTGGGGGGTTTTCAAGTAATTACCTCATTTGGACGTCCGGAACATGATGCATCATAATTACTTTCGACGGAGCAAATGTGCCATAAGACTTCTCAAGCCACTCTTAAGTTCTGGCTATATTTTTTCCCATCAAGAAGCAATGTTTAATCAACACACGAAATTCTTTTTGTTCCATCGTTTTTCAAAAATCAAAAGTAGCGTCACTCAAATAGCTGTAACTCGCAAACTAATAGACAAAATGTCATAAAAATCTTACCCGGCTTTTCGGAGTTGTCACTAACTGAAAATCTTATGGGTTTTTTGTTTGTACTGCCATCTCTCCGAGCTCTGAAGTTATTCATCCCAATCTATTCGATTTCCTTCAAAGTAATCTCCTTCCACTACAACACACCTATGCCAACCTTTTTCCAATCTTCAAGACACTTCTTGATTTCCGAGGGCCAGCAACTTCCCTTTTGTATCTTTATAGAATCAAGCCAAATCCACTGAGCTATAATTTCAGCAACGAATGAGATCTCTTTATACACAACACCATACTACTCAAATTAAGAGAGTTAACATGATTTTTATAAGTGGTTTTTACACAATATCCTCCAAGGAAACCATATTTTTAACGAGAGAAGAAGAAAATGCAGCTCGGCTCGGGACTTTTCACCCTATTTACTAGAATAAGGTTTACAAAATAATGTCCATAAAAACATTTTGTGTCTACAATAATAATTTCTTCAACATCAATAGTTTAGCCTAAATACTGATTCTTCGTTTTGTAAAAACTTTTTCAGTCATATCAAACGCTGATTATTCTCTTTTCTGTCACAAAAATCTACATATATCTAATTCAATTTGTGAATAAGCCCTAACAAGGTCAGTGACAAATACCTATCATAGTACTGAAAAAATGCACGAGCAAACTACCGCTAGTTTTCTGTAGACTTTTCAGCCTCTCCTACAAAGGAGAATATTTCCTTCCTGATCGCAATGCAAACAGTTCAGCTTATATCCAGAAAGAGCAAGATGATCTTGTCAAAAAACTACCGACCAGTCGTAAAGTTATGTAAAAACTATCAATCAGCATATTTTAAAATATCCAGACGGATTTCATATTGTTAGCTACCAGCAATATCGCTCTCATTTGGGCGAATACATGAAAAACAAAGTTTTATCATCAAACTTTTTATCTAATGTGTGCAAATAAAAATTATTAATTAAATTACAAACATAGTAAATATTTTTATTTATACTAATTTGAGTCCGCAAAATTATGTTTGCTTTACACTAGTGGAAAAAATAATTAGTAGTAAGAACTTTGTCACTTTAATAGTAATAATAATGATAATATGCAGACACGCGTCGAACAGTTACCCAATCCATGATGAAATATTTCCAGAAACAGAAGGCATTGTGGGTGCTATACTAGACAAATAACAGAAACAAGCAAATAGATAAAGCAAATAATAAAGCATGTAACACAAAATGATCAATGCAGAACATACCATTATGCGATAGAATATATTTATATAACATGTGACTTCCTTCGAAAATGCCAGGCGATTATTGATGCAGTAGGCGATTGGACATCTTACTAAGGTAATTGCGCCGTTGTTAGCACACCGAGGAATACATTGATAGTAAAAAAAACACATTTTTTTTTAAGAATACGAGTGTAAGTTCTTACTTAACAGACTATAAGAACTAAAGAGACTATCAGGCCTGTGAAAGATTTGCTGCTGTCAGATCCAGTGTTTGCTAAAGAAGCTAGAGTATCCGAAACTACAGGCTTCAACTTTGTGCACGATATTTTAGAGATGAAAAAGTGCAAACTCTTTGCACACAAGCAGGAACTGGCGCGAAATGGTATTTCATAAAAACATTAGGCTGCTTTAGAAAACGTTGAGGATTATTTTTCGCCAATCGTCAGAGGCAACCAGACTCGGGTATTGTATTGAGATCCTCCCATGAAGCGGAAGTCGGTGCAATGAGTTCACAAGGACTCTCCACTTTCAAAGAAAGCGTAAACTCAGTAATTTTTAGAAAGTTGATTGGCCTGCGAAGAAATTTTGCTCATTAAATATACAGATAAAGAGTCCACAATTAATGGGTTTACGGAAGGACGATCCAAAACCTGGACCACAAAGTGCGCACAGTTCAAGTCATTACTGAAAGCTATGGATTCACCGAATTAGAACATCAACCATGTTTTAGCACTCAGAAATTTTTCTTTGCTCAAACATGTGAACAAAACTTTAGCGACCGAAAATTTTCCTCAAATGGTAAGTAGAAAATCGCTGTAGAGTCCTTTATTGAGGTGCAGAGGTGGAAACAGTTTTTTTGGGAGGTAAAATAACTCAAGAAACGCGAAATGTGTCGTAGCGATGTAGCGAAAAAAAAAATAAGCACTGTGTCTTTTCATGTTCATTTAGGTAGATTATCTAAAAAGCACTGTCAGATATTTGCTTCCAAGTCAGATATTTGCTTCCAAATTAAATGACGATGTTAATAGAATAGAGTGTCCCGGGATAAATATGTCCTGTGTTGTCATATCGACTTTCCACGAAAAAACTGCTTTCAAGATATGTATAGTACTAAACTAAATCTTATTCGTCTACTGTCATCTAGAACAGAACTTCGAATCTTTGCAAAATTGTTAAACGTCCTACTGTCTACAGATAATGGCATCAGCAGATAGTATTTGAACATGACGAAGTGGCAAAACTGTGCTGTAGATTGAATTTTGGCCTTTTCCAACAGGTCGTGAATGTAAACAAGACGGTAGGAGCCTTGATGTACAGGGTGGTCTAAATTGGACACTTTTAAAGGTAAACCCCTTTGTCTAAAGGAGATAGACGAAAACTGATGTCGGTATCTGAAGCTCAATTTTTCTGATAAACTCAATGGTGGAAACCGCATATCGATATCTAGTACCGTTTCAAATATACAGGGTGTTTTGCAAAAATCTGCATTTTGGAAAAATGTTTCTAATTCTTTTCCTATGGAAAATTTTTGATTTTCGTAAAAACATTCTCAAAGCACTTTTTCACGTGGATTTCAACAGTGTAAGTTACATTTTTTTACAACTAATATCTTAATAGTTATTAACGCAAAAATATATTTTTTAAATGGGATACCCTGTATATTTTTCCTTATCGGAATAGAGCTTTAAATTACCATTCTAGAAATATAGCACACTTTATATTTTGCTTAAATCTACTTCAAAATATAAAGGATTTCAATTTTTACGCTAGTTTTAAATACACATTTTGTGAAGTAGGCTTTGGACGGAGCGGCCATATGGTTTAATTCAATTGTTTACTCGTAGTTATCAAATTTTACTTCAGCATCAGTTATATTGAATTGTCAAATAAATCGCAATGAAGTTTGAAAATTACGAAAAATGGGATATGATAGTGTGTTTCATACAAACCTGAGAAAATTCGGAAGCGGCAACTAATTTGTACTACGAAAGGTATCCAGAGAGGGGTGAACCCTTCAAGGATATATTCGCTCGATTGCGACATAACCTAGTTAATAGTGGCTAGTTTGAAAAGAAACGACCCAAAAATTATGCATCAAACAGGGATAAGGAGTTAGAGGAAATAGTAGTTTTAGGAACTATAGGAAATAATCTCAAAACTTCAACCCTAGAGTTAAAAGAATCCACTGGACTACCAAGAATTATCGTAAGTCGTACTTTGAAGAAGCACAAACTCGGGCCATATAGGACAAGAAAAGTTCATCACCTTAGAGACGGAGATTTTCAACGGCCTATGGATTTTTGCTAATGGTTTTTGGAGAATTGTAACCATGTTCCGAATTTGTCATTAAATTGCATTTGGACAGACGAAGCTTATGTAAGCAATGCAGGTATTTTTAACCGTTACAATTCTTATATGTGGGTACAAGAAAGTTCTCATTTAGTTGTGGAGCAAAGAAATCAAGGCAGATTTGGATTTAATGTGTGGGCACGAATTTTTAGAAGGATAGTTATAGGTCTATTTATTTACGAAGGAACACTCACCTTTTAGAGATATTTAGAAATTTTAAGGCAGCAAATAGAACCTCTTGTTGATGAACTGCCGTTAATGGACCTTAGAAATATATTTTTTTCAACACGACGGCTAGCCCCCTTATAACGCTGCAGTTATCAGTAATTTTTTATCGGCCAATTTCGACAATAACTGGATAGCCAACTAAGGTCCGAACCGTTGGCCGGTAAAGTCACCGGATTTAACACCCATGGACTTCTATCTCTCGGGAAACTTGAAAGACCTAATTTTTAAAATGCCGACAAACACCAGATGAGAGTTAGAAGTCGCAGTGATACAAAGTTTTGCAGCTCTTAGTCCACTTGAACGAATCAACTCGGTAAGAAGTGTTCAGAAAAGGTGCCGCCTATGTGTAAATGAAACTAGTCGACATTCCAACATATAGAAAATTATTTTGTTTTAGTTTGCTCTACTCGGAATAAATTATTTTATTGTTGTTTTGTTTTATTTTCTACATAGTTTAAAGTACTATATCATTTAGTAAATTTAATTGTAGTTATGACTGTTAGAGTTACTTCTGGGAATTTTTTTTTACGATTTGACTGCTATCGGTAAACAATTGGTATTACCGCCGTCCAAAGCCTACTTTACAAACTGTGCATTTAAAACTCGCGTAAAAACCTAACACCCTTATATTTTGAAGTAGATTTAAGCAAAATATAAAGTGTGCTATATTTTTAGAATAGTAATTTAAAGCTCTATTCGGATAAGGAAAAATATACAGGATATCACATTTTAAAGATTATATTTTTGCGTCAATAACTACTAAAATATTAGTTTAAAAAATGTACCTTACGCTGTTGAAATCCACGTGAAAAAGTGCTTTGAGAATGTTTTTACAGGAATGAAAAATTTTCAATAGGAAAAGAATTACAAACATTTTTCCAAAATGCAGATTTTCGAAAAACACCCTGTATATCCGAAACGGTACTAGATATCGATATGCGGTTTTCACCATTAAGTTTATCATAAAAATTGAGCCTCAGACACCGACATCAGTTTTCGTCTATCTCCTTTAGATAAAGGGGTTTACCTTTAAAAGTGTCAAATTTGGACCACCCTGTATACTGGCTTTTGTGTTAGAGAGTTGGAAAGAAATCGGTTATTTGCCATTGGCAAATAACGCGCCCTGAGGACACTCAAACGTATAAATATAAAACAACTAAAAAACCAAAACAGAAACCAATGCAAAATATGAAAAACTTAATTTGTTTTATTACGATTCAATGTTATACGAGGCTCGTTTTTAAAGTAAGTATAGTTTTGTTACTAAAAAAAAAAATTAAGGCTATTTTATAACAATTTTATTTTGATATGAAAACCTTAATCTACTTTTTAACATAATTTCCACCTATATTAAAGCCATATCGTAAGACCCGCTTTTATATCCTATCCTCATAGAAATCTGCTATCTTGCTTGCTAACCACCGTAGCACGGGCGTGTGGACAAACATTATCGTGAAGCAAAACGATTCCTCTATTGAGCATGTCACACCTTTTGTGTTGGATTGCACGACGCAGTTTATTTAAGGTCTTACAATGTGTTTCAGCATTTCCTGTGTGCCCCTCGAGGCAAAAAAACACCCCTCGCCTATCCCAAAACACAATGCACATCATTTTTCAAGCTAAAATTGTGTGCTTGACTTCACTTTCTTGGATGATGTTGAAGGTCTCCATTTCATGGAGGTTGTTTTGATTCCGGTGTAATGTGAAGAACCCAAGTGACAATTTCGCTTAAAAACTGATGATCTTCGACACTGTCAGAGTACTGGCTAAACAATTGGTTTTGTGCATCTGTCACCATTTTTGGCACCCACGTGAGCAAAACTTCCAATAATTTAAGCGTTCTGCTACAATTTCCTAGAGAACGCTTCTTGAAACTTCAGGAAACACATTAAAGAACTTTTGTCTCAACTTTCCACACCAGGTCATCATTAATGACATGTCGCCCACTTCATCCCTCATCGTACACGTTTGTACGGCCATCTCTAGATGCCCCATTTTCTTACCATTTCGTCGCTCATCGCGTTTTCGCCAAACACAGATGAATTTCGGCCGCTTTTGCTTCTCGTGCATTCAAAAAACGAATTACAGCTCGTATTTTATAATCTGCGGGATTTTCAATGGTCTGAGGCATTTTAGCACAAACATAGGGACGTATGCTCCCGTTGGGGCGTCTGTGGCTAGTCAATATATGCAGGTACCCAGTGCGCATGCGCCGAACGGCAACCGCAACGCTGCAGCGGCCAAATTTCAAAACGAAACTTATACTACTTAAAAAACGCATCCCGTATTTTCTAAACTTAAACGAATAGTTATAACACTTTTGTTTGTTTAGGAAATAAGGAAACTGTTTTTCCCTAAATTATACTGGGTAATTTTTGGAATTATGTTTGTTATTATGTCTTTGCAAAATATTTCGTTGTATCTATAGGTCAATGGTCGCAATAATTAAAATACTCGTCATATCTTACCGAGACATTGCTTGTTTGATGTTTTAGTTGTTTTTGTTATGTAACTCTTATTATTCAGACAATAACGACACTAGATTTTGATCTACTTTTGAACAGAATTTTTAAAAGTAGAAAGTGCTGATCTGAGCTGAAATCTATTTTGAGGTTTTCAGTATTTCTTTTCTGGCCTAAATTTTTAGTAATATTCGAAAACAAATTTAGGGAATTTGAATAAGTACTTCCTTAAAAAGTCGTATTTTTTCCAAAATTTCCATGTTAGCCAAAATTACATCGGAAACCTCTTAAGCGCAGTCGGATGGGTGGTCGGATCTGAAAACAAACATCTAATCAAGGGAAAGTTCGAAAATGTCCCGTGAATTCTCCCCATTTTGAAGATCTGTAGTGCCAAATCTTGCGCAATTTAGGCACCGCTTTGTCACTAATGGGTAGAATACTAGATGTCGAAAGGACAACATGGTCTAATCGTAAGAATAACGATGTCTCTAATCAAAACCGTGAAAACTTCCATTCTATGATACTAATTATTGTTACCAACCCCGTACTTTCTACAAAAAGTTGTTCGCGATAACAAGAGAGTATCAATATGATAATGTTAAAATTATTTGACTTGTAGTGGGCCAACGGGAAATAAATGTATAATAAAATAACAGCTTTAGTTGTTCAAACTTTATTTAAAAATAAAAATACTTGTAAAAATACTGCATGGTAATTAAAAACAACATACATTTTAGTCTTTCTTAGCAGGTGCCGGAATAATTCCCAACTGCTTATGCAATGCAGGAACCGAATCATCATACTGAGCTTGATAAAAGTTGCCAGCTTCCAATTCCAGATCATATTTCTCTGCAAATTTTTTGGCAGAAAATTGTGGTCTATCACCAACTTCAGTATTCGAGACCAGTTTTTCGTCGAATTCAAGTTTCTTTGGTTGTTTATAGAGCAGGAAGATGTAACGATGAAGACCTGTACCCTTTGGTGGTCCTGAACCTACATAAGCTGTGAGTTCTTGGCCTTTTGAAATATCTGAACCAGGAATATTAACTACCTGAAATGGATTCAACTCTTATAAATGTTCATAACTAAATAAATAATGATTAATTATTAAGCAAAGAGCTATAAAAATTCAATTTGCTGACAGCCTAAGAAAACTATTGCAAAACACCGGTGCGTTAGACAATCGTATTATGTCAAGTAATAGCTTGCTCTGATTTTTTGTAACTTACCAGCCAATGTCTGAACTCCCTCCTAATAGGATTCTCTCTACTTGGTGCGTCAGGATCAGTGAAAATTAACGTATAATAATCATCAGAATCAGCCTCGTACGTAATATCAGGTTTATCTTTATTGTTAATGGGGGGTATCTCGTTTCCTAAATTTACTTCTTTTCCAGATTTTGGGTATGTTACTTTTAACAAATGTTCTGGAGGTGATGACAGGACATCCGGGATGATCTGGTTGTCAGTAAATGCCTGAAGAATTAAAAGCTATTAATAAAACGATGTATTTTGACGTAGTATAAAAGTCGAATCTATCCTGTTTTGACGCACTAATAAATAAATTAGAGATATTAATAAAAAAGAAATGTTAAGCAGAGCAAAAACTTCTGCTAAAATTGGGAGTAATGGAAAATAATATTCAGATTCTTCGACTCCAATAACCCTAAAAAAGACGTATAACTCGATATACTCGCAGCAACCCCTCTAACCTCCTCCCCCACCCCATTTACCTCTTATATGTTTGACTATAAATAATTGTAATTAAAATGTGTCCATTACCTCAACTAGAAAGCAAGGAAACGTCTCGTAATATTATTAAACTCGACACTCACCCCTGAAACGATATCGCTCACAAACAATAAATATCTTTCCAACACTAGTTTAGTATTATACGTAAACCAAATTTGAAATCGATATCTCATGCGTTCGAGAATTATTTCGCCCGAAGAGCAACAGACCGACACACTGACGAAAATGTGTCACTATCCCATTCGTGATCTGGGGACTCTAAAACGCAAAGGAATGCAAAAATCTGGAAGGATAATTTTTTCGTAAGTTCAAAACGTTGCTTTACGAGGAGAAATGAAAATTTATAACACCATTTTTTAAAATATTGTTGTATAGAGTGAAATACAAATTGCATCTTGACTTTCACTTGGTCCCCTAAAAATTAGATACGAGAAGTCCTTTAAATAAGGGCAAGAGAAGGGCACAAAGTGTAACCCTGGTCTCTGAAAACTCCGTTGCTATGGAGCATTTCACTGGATGTTTTATAAGCGTAAGCAGAACCTCGAGTGTTCAACGGGTTCAAAGATGGGACCAGAAATTTTCAATTTAGTTCATGAAATGTTCGAACGATTTCCAACACCTACTTCACGGATGAAGCACATTATCATCCTAACGGCCACGTTAATAAACAAAATTGCCGTTATTGGTTTACGCTAAATTCAAAACAATAAAATCAAGACTTCACGAGCCCTCAAATAACTTGTAGACAGACGGAGAATAACTGTTAATTTGAAGCGATAAGTGAAGCTTGCTAACTTTTTCACACTCGCTTGACAAAATTTTAACTTTTATAAGCAAAGAACCTAGTTCAAGGAGAACTGGGTGACATGAATATATAAAAATCTCGAACCACTTTCGTTAAATAAATCAAGCCTTGTACCTGTAAATAATTATTAAGTGCATGGACTTGATTATTTTTATCTTATATGATAAACTTACGTTTAAACATAAATAACAAATTGATTAGGTATGCTATATAATTCACATTTTGAAGAGTTTAAAAATTTAACATTGGATATAATGTACTGCTGACGTCAACGAGCATAATCTGTAAGATTAAAATTAATTGGCAATTTTTCAATGCCCTAACTCTCATAACAATTTTTTTTTTCATAACCTTACAGATATAAAGTATTCGGCATTTTGGAAACATAACAGATACAAAACGGTTAAATTTTAAAGAATTACAAAGGCCCTTAAGAAAATTTAAATTGAAATTTAAAATGTTAAAAAAATTATCTTGAATAGATTTTAGTAGAAATTAACATACACGGCACATACTCGTAATATTTTTTTGTGCTCCGTATGGAACACTTATAAGATCACTTCGGCGTCTGTTCGTCTGTCTGTCTGTCTAGGCTATTTGACATAGAAAATTAAAATTTGGCACTAATATAGGTATTGATGGCTTCACCACTGCAGTGTAGTAAATTTTGACTTAAGAGGTTAGTTTTGGGGGGTGAAATCGGAAGTGTAAGAAATTTTTTTTATCAGGTCATCGAGTGGGGTGTCAAATGAAAGCTTGTGAAAACACGAGTTTAAAAATATATTTAATTAATACTTGCGCACACCTTTCTTTGTATTATTTTTAAAAAATTGCAAAAAATTGTTGCCCTCCCTGATTTCGAATATACTACTCATCAAAAAATTTTGAAAAAATTCTGGATTATTCTCCATAGGGTGTAGATTCACGAGTTCATTACCTTTAATAATTTATCTTATAGAAAAAAAAACAAAAATTTTAGAGGCATTAGTTTCCAGTAAAGGTCAGAAAAAAACTTTGTTGAAAACTCATTTGAGGTATGCATTTTATACCTCCGTAACAAAACATTTTATTTTAAAAGCGATCAACGTACGGAACACTAATTGCGCAAGTCCGACACTTGGCTGGTTTTTTGATTTATGATATCAAAATTTTTAAACACCGGTTTGGAGTTCCTAACAAACTGCATTTGATATTTTATCAAAATAATAAAAAGGACTTCCGGTCGACAGTTCATAGCACGCGGACGCATTTTCCCAGTTGGGGCTTCTGAAGGCGAACTTCGGGCGTCTTGTGGCTCCGGAATGTGGATCGGTGGTCCACAAATTGCTTGGTAGGGGTTCTAATTGCAGAGGGTTACTAAGCGCTGTGAGGAATGATTCCTATAACGTCCGTTGTCAATCACGTAATCAGATCGGCGGGCTCACAGAAAAGGTTATACCCAAAACCAGTAGCAGTTCCCGAGAAAATCCTTTATCAGTGCCAAAAAAAATTATTTAAATTAAGTTATAAACACAAATAAATATTCTTTTGGGAGAGCGATATCGCCTAGAGCGAGACTAAGTTGCTCTCCACGGTAGAAAGGATACAAACTCGAGAATGTGTAACACATCACCGAAGGGTCGCCGGTGCTCTGCCTAAGCACAAGACGGATTGAAAGCTGAGTAAATTATCTATAGAAAGATAGAGCTCAATAAAAGGAGAAGGAAAGGAAGGAAGGAGCTCTGACATTTTCAAAGAAGAGAAAGCCACACTATTGTGTGAACATACGACTGAGTATAACTATGAGCAAAGCAAAAATAATGAAGCCATCTTCCCTATATAAATAACAAACTGATAATGCTAAATTGACAGAGGATAAAATAAGTCAAACAATAGATATACCTACGTTAAATCATAAAAATAGATCGAGAAAAGCAAACGGCATATTTAAATAGAAGAATAAGTCTCGCATGAACAGCTTTTGGGAGATAAAATATATGTTACAGAATAAAAACAGAGGATTTAAGAACAAACCAAAAAATATTAAATCAGTTTGTTATCCCACACCTAATATATGGGGCTAAAACGTAAACAATTACAAAAAAAATAATACGTAAGACACACACTACCCAACGTCACATGAAGAGGGCAATCTTAAACATTAAGTTGAAGGACAAAAAAAGATGGATTTGAAAACGTACCACAATGAAAGATGTTAAAAACACTATACTAAAGGCAAGTCTGAGATAGGGAGGACATGTAAAAAAATGAAAAAGGCAAGATGAAGAAGGAAAAATAGCACAGGACAGCAACAGACGTAGGGAAATGAACGTATATCCAAATTGCAAATAATAAATGTCAAAAATCTTTTTTTAATGTGCATATAATGACATCATTCAGTAAACCTGCATCATTTTTTTAGACCTTCGTAAAATTATTTAAAGAAATAGTTATTTAGCACCAATTGCTTAGTGCAAAACTTTTAGCTTTTCACATCCCAGCACATTATTTATGCACTTAACAGAATTATAAATTACTTTTACTAACCGAAGAAGTCATTTTTCAAAAAAAGAAATCAAAACCTAATACTGATTAACTACTTAGTGTGATCTTGCTGTCTTGACCCCTACACTGACTAAGGCACCAATTAAAACTTAAATTGTTTTAAGTATAATATAAAACAAATGATAAGAAGAATCGCTGATAAGAGGAAAATACGCGGTTTTATAATGAATGTGCAGTTCATGACTATCTATAAAAGCATTGGACAGCTCGTAGGTCAAAGTAGTGTTAATCCTCAAGTGGTTTAGCAAAGATACACTATAAAGCCAGCTCAAAGTTACTCAAATTCAAAGAGTTACTTTTAATTGCGATAAAGACTTTAGTTTACTATTGATAATAGTGTCAATACTGTGTCCGAGGTATGTTTGTTTATTATTTATTTTATTTTCATTCATAAAAATAATATATATTTTTGTAAATAACAAAAAGGAAATGTTGATATAAGTTGTAGTTGTATGATGTTTGATTTAAAAAAGAGTGATGTGCAACACGTAACATATCATTAATTTAGCTATTAAGCTTTAAGCTAGACTAGCTGCTGGCGTTGACGCCATAGTACTCAAAAACTGCGCGAAAGAACTAACACCAGTTTTCTGTAGACTTTTCAACCTATCCTACAGAAAGGGAAATGCGCCCCAGTTAAGCCGGTACCCAAAAAAGGCAAGAAGACCTTGCTCAACAACTACCGATCAGTCGTACGTCAATAATATCGAAAGTTATGGAAAAGCCTATCAATCAGCATCTTCAAAAATATCTTGAAGGATTCAACATTATTAGCGACCATCAAAATGGCTTTCGTAAACATGGATCAACAGATCTTCTAACTTATATAACACGTGTTTGTAACAACATAATTGAACACTTTGGAGAATCTCGCGCGGTTGCTGTTGATATATTCGTGTTTGGCACGATGGATTGTTGGCTAAGCTACGCTCTTCTGGTATGTCTGAAAAGGTCTGCTTATGGCTCTCATGTTTCCTCAAGGAGCACATCCTCGCTATCAACGCCAGTGTGCCCCAGAACTCTATACTATCTCCTACTCTCTTTCTCATTTACATTAACGATCTGTTGAAAAGTACCGGGGATGCAATCTACTGCGTTGCACATGGCAGTACGCTTATCTCTTCTCGGCTCGAACATCGGCTACTCAGGCAAATATTCGCAGACAGCAGGAAGTCATTCGACTTAACAAAGACCTGGAAGAAATTCAATCTTGGGGCGACAGTAATCAAGTAAAATTTAACGCTACAAAACCCCAGGCGGCGTTGGTGAACCCGCCATAGTTTTCTCAGGGCACTCCATTTCTCTAGCATCGTCACTCAATTTGCTGCTATATGCACACACTGCATTTGTTGGGTTCTATTTAGAAAAGAGCTGATTGGAGACCCGGAAATGGCCAGTAGCCTTGATTCATTGAAACATCGAAGAACGGTTTGCGACTTGAGTCTGCTCCACAAGTATTTTATTTGAAAGTGTCCGATGAATGTAGCCCGCTTAAATCCTCCCAGAGCGGTGCATGTCAGAAATACACGTCACGCTAATACTTTACATCCGTATGAGGTTCAACTTGTTACTCCTCGCACAAACCTTTTCAAGCAGTCTTTTATATGCAGAATCTCAACCGTGTGGAATGATTTGCCCAGGACTGTGCTTACGGCCGCGTACAATTTACATGGATTCAAGACCAACATGAATCGTTTTTTCCGCACACGTGTCGCTCCTGTAGCACTTTAGCAGCACGTATTCTAAACCCAATAAAAAAAGGTTAATAGTTTGCTTTAAACGCACCGAATGTTGCATTTAAAAAGTTATTTGTACAAAAATGTTCAAATGTACATGAATATAAAATTGAGTTTTATTATCTTCTCTGAGATCATTTATTTTTGTTCATATCTGAATTTACATTCAAAAAACACATTTGTTTTTATCAGAATAAAATAGAGAAATGGAAACGTGGTTGTGAGAAGACATGTAATTTTTTACTTTATAAAACAACTAGTGTTATTTTAGATGCCTTAGGCATTCAGGTATTTTTACACATGTAAAGAAGAGAAGCAAATATTTATAAATACAAGCACAACACTTTCTATTCCAAAAATAATAACCGGCTAAGTGCAAGTCGGACTTGCACAATTAGTGTTCCGTACGTTGACTGCTTCTAGAATAAGAATTTTTGTTACGGAGGTATAAAATGATCAATGACTTCACAAAACACACCCCAAATGAGTTTTCAACAAAGTTGTTTTCCTATCATTACTGAAAACTGATGACCTTAAAACTTTTGTTTTTTTTTTATGTACCAAATAAATTATTAGAGGTAATGTCCTCGTGATAATTTTGTTCATTCTACACCCTGTGGAGAACATTCCAGAAATTTTTCAAAAATGTTTAATCAGTACTTTTCGAGAAATGGGGGGTGCAGCGATTTTTCGCGATTTTTTTAAAAATAGAAGAAAAGTGTGCACAAGTATTACATTATATATATTTTTGAACTCGTGTTTTTACAAGCTTTCATTTGACACCCAACTCGATGACCTGGTAATTTTTTTTCACTCTGGTTTCACCTCCCAAAACCAACCCCTTAAGTCAAAATTTAACTTTCAAAACTACACGGCTCTGATGAGGCCATCAATTCCTATATTAGTACCAATTTTCAACTTTCTATGTCAAATAGCTTCGGAAAAAATCAGGTGTAACAGACAGACAAACGGACAGACACCGAAGTGATAAGTGTTCTGTACGGAACATTAAAAACATGAAAACTGATTGATAGTAACAATTATTGCATTCGCAACTTATTTCGGTACGGAGCAAACTTAAATAATTAAATTTGTTTTTTAATCTTCATATTTCTACTTACCTTTTTTACTTTGTGTTCCTCTTCATGATTATGATGTCCAACGGCTAAAGTTAGTAACGTGAACAGTACAAACACTTGAAAATTCATTTTGTAGTTAATTCTACAACATAAATAGAAAATAAAAATTACGGGAAAATTTTATTTCATTAGCACATTTTAAAAATTGACTCCACGTATTTCTGTTACAATAGCTATAATTAAATATGCATTAATGCAAAAACCTTTAATAATTATTAAAGGATAAAATAATGTGTAGATCTATCAAATTACTCAATAAATGTAATGTTGACTGCGCATTTGCGCTTCTCTAGAAGGAGTTATATCTATTCAAATGACCTCTGTGGTTAGTATTTTTTAAAAAGAATAAATTTATTTGAATTTATTCTCTTCCAAGGTTTTAATTTAAAATATAATCTACTTACTGGTGCTTGCTAGTAATTATTTCTGCCTGAGAACATCCTAATAAAGTTATGACCTTATTAATTAGCATAAAATTATCTAATTTACTTATTAGGAGAACTTTTTACTAAGAAATATGATTACAACAAAAAGGCCACCATTAACCACTCTTAAAAAAAAATCGTCCTAAAATTTTATTTAGTCCGACCAAGACGAAGTGCTTAAAAATATCACATCTTCAATACCGTTAAAACTATCACGATATCATAGCCATACTCAGTTAACAAGAGTCAAATCATCTGAAATAATTTTAGGATATTACAAAATTATTCTTTTTCTGATATGTTCCTTCTTTCGAGGGCCGCATAAAGACCTAAAATGCTTTGGAACAATCTGAATCGTGTCCATCAAATACTACATGGTTAAAAATTTTCGGTAAAAGTTTGGTACGCGAGCTTTTCAGAAAAAGGGAGGTTTCTTTTTGGGAATAGGCCTTAAATGACCTAATTTTGAAAGATTTACGAGAAAAAATCAGGGGGAAGCCTTTTTTATTAACCCGAACTAACCTCAATTAACTTGGTCTCCAGTCACTAATATAGTACATACTTTTTTCACATTAAGGTAGGACATTTTTTTTAGTGTTCCGTACGGAACACTTATAAGATCACTTTGGTGTCTGTTTGTCTGTCTGTCACACCCGATTTTCTCCGAAACTATTTGACATAGAAAGTTGAAATTTGATAATAATATAGGAATTGATGGCCTCATCAGAGCCATGTAGTTTTGAGAGTTAAATTTTGACTTAAGGGGTTAGTTTTGGGGGGTGAAATCGGAAGTGAAAAAAATATTTTTTTACTAGGTCATCGAGTGTGGTGTGAAATGAAAGCTTGTGAAAACACGAGTCAAAAAGGTATATATAATATAATACTTGCGCACACTTTTCTTTGTATTATTTTCAAAAAATCGCGAAAAATCGCTGTCCCGGGCCTTATCTCGAAAAGTACTTATCAAAAAATTTTGAAAAAATTCCGGAATATTCTCCACGGGGTGTAGATTGAACGAAAATTATCACGAGTGCATTAACTTTAATAATTTTTCTGGTATTTAAAAAAAAACAAAAATTTCAAGGTCATCAGATTTCGGTAAAGATTGGAAACAAACTTTGTTGAAAACTCATTTGGGGTGTGTTTTGTGAAGTCACTGATCATTTTATACATCTGTAACAAAATTTTTTATTTTAAAAGCAATCAACGTACGGAACACTAATTGCGCAAGTTCAACTTGCACTTGACCGGTTTTTTAATATTTAATGTATTTTCTACTTATTGATTATTTACTTCATGTTAGCAAAAATGGCCTTCCCCCGATTTCTTCTCGTAAATCTTTCAAAATTAGGTCATTTTAGGCCTACTCCAAAAAAGAAACCCCCCTTTTTCTGAAAAGCCCGCGTACCGAACTTTTACCAATTTTTTTTTTTCTGTTATAATCTAATCTTATCACAAAATTGTTGTCATTTTTTATGGTAAAATTTCGGTACGCGGGCTTTTCAGAAAAAGGAAGATTTTTTTTAATTGGCTTAAAATGGCCTAAACTTGAAAAATCTATGAGAAAAAATCGGGAGGTAACCGTTTCTGTTAACCTGAACTGAAACTAACCTGAATTAAATTCAGTAATCGGCAATTACAAAATACATTAAAAAACCTTGTGATTTGTTCTTTTCGTGTTGTTTTCCGCAAAGAAAATTTCACAGCAAAGTTCCTTATTGGTTGGAATTTTACTATGACTGTAAATGTAACATAATCATGTCGGCGCATGCGCATAGATAAACTGAGTTCTCTGAAGCAGTTTTGATCAGTGGTTGTCAGTAGCATAGTAGACTTTTGTAGGTTTACGTATCTTTATATGCAAAAAAAACATGCAAAAACGGCCTCCCTCAATATTTTCCAGTAAGTCTTTCAAAATTAGACCGTTTTAAGCCTATTCAAAAAAAAAACCTTTTTCCTTTTTCTTCAAAAAAGAAATATAAATAAATCCTGAAGGCTACCGAGAATTCTAGAATTCAGTAGCCCAAAATTGTATAAAAATCTACTTAATCCGGCCGAGTTATCATAACTCGTCATAGTTTCGATTGCACGAGATCATTAACGTTTTATTTACGACCTAACAGTTCATTTCGGAGACTGCATAAAACCAAAAGTGATCTACGAAACATTAATGGATCTAACTTTTCATAGTTCAATGACTAGGTAACATATTACAGATTTTTTACAGTACCGCATTTAAAATAATTTCAAAAGGTCAAATCTGCATTATTATTCAGTTTTTGGCGAAGTAACTAAATTTATTTAGGACTATAACCCGTTAAAAAATAATCAAATTAAGGAACATTCTGTATAATTATAAACGTAAGATGGCATGACCTGTAAATTTTTTTACATTGACAGGTCAGTCAGCTGTCTTAATTAGCTTCACGTTCAAAATCTTAAGTTTTCAGAAATATCATTAAGCAACATTGGCAACACTTTACTGTCGCAGTCACCTGATATTTGTTGATTTTATCACAATCAGACATATTTTTATTTATTTCTGCCAAGTCATGGTAATTTAACACCTTTTTGAAGAAGTGTTTATATATATCTCTCTCATTAATTCAACAGCATAATTAAGCCCTTGGGTTACAAGATGATTGTGACATCTTTTTTGTTGTTCCAGATTCCCAAGATAGTTACTGGACTATACTAAAAAAATGGCTTCAGTTATTCCAGCAGTAACGAAGATCTCACCAAGAGTTATAAGAGTTTTGGGATGTAATCCTGGATTTATGACACTGCAAGGAACTAATACTTACATTGTTGGAACAGGAAAAAGGTAAGCACTTAATCACTGATTGCAGTGTTTTTATTAAAACTTACTGTAAGACTGTTTTAAATTGATTGTCTGCATGGTACATTAAGTGTAAGTGAAAGTATGCCGACTCAAAAGGTCAAGGTAATAAACCAAGAAGCTTTCACAATTAGAATTTGTTTACATCCTTTGTATCAGGCTTTTTATTTTTGTGTTACAGGAGAATCTTAATTGACACAGGTGATGCCGATGTGCCACAATATATCAATCATCTAAGAAATGTTTTGAAGTATGAAAAAATTGATTTAGCTCACATTTTCTTAACTCATTGGCATCATGATCATGTTGGTGGCCTTGGCGATATCTTAGAAGATCTGACCGAATACACTGGTAAGTATTCACTTAAGTTTTTAGAAATTATCGAATTACATTGGTAATAGGTAGTCAGAGAACCACTTCCAAATTTGTAGTATAAATTATGTGATTAAGGTACCCTTGTATCAGTAAATTTAAAAATAAATAGCCTTTAGCCTGACCAATAGTACAACCAAGTTTAAAAATATAATTGCTCAAAACATCAATATGTCATCTTTGAACAACTTCTTACCTTTCTTTTCTCTTTTTCAGAAAATTGTGAAGTTTGGAAATTTCCAAGCTATGAAGATGAAAAAATCAACAAAGACTTGATTCCCTTAAAAGATGGTCAAGAATTCTCAGTCGAAGGAGCTACTCTTCGGGTCATACATACACCAGGACATACAGAGGATCATGTTGTTTTCCATTTACTGGAAGACAATATCATATTTAGTGGAGATTGCATTTTGGGTGAAGGGACAGCCATTTTTGAGGATCTTTATGAATATATAATTTCTTTAAGAACTATTTTGAATGTGCAACCTAATGTTATTTATCCTGGGCATGGTAACATTATCTATGTAAGTATCTTTTACTCAAAGCTATTTTCTTTCTTATTATGGTATATTTAAAATACCTGATCAGATAATTAGGAGTAGTTTTTTCTTACACAAAAAGGCTAAAACTGTAAGAATGTAAGTAATTGAGAAAAAAACATAATATAGGGGCCAAAATTCAAAATAAAAAACGTGTATACCCTTTTAACGACCCAATATCATACGAGGACATGTTATGTTCTTGAGTTACCGTACATATAATTATATATATTTTTTGGTTGTAGGACCCCATTGAAAGAATCCAATACTACCTTTGCCATCGTCAAGAAAGAGAAAAACAAATCGTCGACGTCCTCAGCAACAACCGCAAAAATTCCTTCAGTGAAAATGACCTTGTATCAATGATCTACACAGATTTACCCAACCAACTCGTCAAAGCTGCTAAAAGCAACGTAAACCACCATTTACAAAAATTATTGAAAGAGGACAAAGTCAAAAAGGTCAACAGCATGTGGCAGTTTAAAGAAGATGAAAGAACAGTTTGTTAATCGATTTATTTGCAAGTTTCATGCTACTATTGTGATATTAAGCTACGATTGTCGGGAATAAGTATGTAAAAAAAGCCTTTGTCATGTCTGTAGACAGAACAAGAAGCATTTTTTTTGTAATATTTAAAATTTATTAGTTTTAAATATTTTAGGCAATATTGTATATCTGTCTTCTATTACGAAATTTAGGGAATTTGTACAATTGACTGTCACAGTGCTTCTGTTTTTCTGTATGTATAGTCACTATACTTTTCTAAAATATGGTTTTAAATTGTTTCAAATACTGTTCAAAGACAGAATATGCATTTTTGCCTTATCAATGACTGCCTTTGTATATTGTTCGGGATAAAGATTAATAGGTTTAAAGATTTATTAGGTTTAATAAAAGTATTATATTAATTAGCTATCTCATAGTCATTTATTCAACTTAAACATCTTTTAAGTGTTTCATTTTGTAACATACAAAAATAACATTGTTAAATAAATAATAAATTGTAATAAAAAAATTGTTTAACAATATAATAATCTGCTAAAAATCACCTTCTTATTTTCTTTGAGGGAGGCGGCATTATATCGGAATCGTCGTTATACCGATAGTGTTCTATATATTCTAGTAGTTTTTCTTTTGTTATTGGATGTGTTATACTTCCACATACAGCTGAAATATAGAAATATGTAATAAAAAAATAAATGTCACCAACTGATAATAGATTAAAAAATTACTTCTTATACAGGACTAGCTGTGCCCGAGGCTCCGCTCGCGTGGACTACAGAATTATTGTTTAGGTTTTTTTGCGAGAGAGTGTGCAACTTTTTTTTCTGAGTTGATCCATTATTATCGTCACAGCTTATTCCTTATGTTACTTAACGTAACAAAATATATACTAAAATCTGGCCAGACAGCATATGCATGATTAAAAAAAAAAAAGTAAATCGGATAAGTGGTTCGAGTAATAAACGCACTAACGGGTAGAGAGACAGAGAGACGTTGCGTTTTATAATTTGTAGGAAATGACCACCAGACATAAAAAAACACAGCCAAGTGCAACTTGGACTTGCGCAACTAGTGTTTCGTACGGTGATTGCTTTTAAAATAAAATTCTCTTTACCTAGCCTAAGTTAATTAGGTCCCTGACATGTACATATTTTAATATCCAATATGTATTTTCACGATTTTTATAAGTCAATAATGTATAACAGTTTTAGCATCTTAGCTACCTAATAGTCAATAAATCAATCTAGAAGCTAGTAATAAAACTCCAAAAATAAATGTAATTTCCACTTTATTTAGTTCCACTGAAACTGTATGACGCATTTCGCTATACCATAGCTTCTTCTGATACAAAATGATATTTGAATATTAGTGTTGTTACATTTATACAAATACACTAAGGTAGATAGGTATAAAATTAATACTATTACTTCTTTATGTAATTTGACTAATGAATAAAGTAGAGGGGGCTGATGATTCATGACTGTTAATTTTGAAATTTGGTTGTCTGATATGATGCTAGAAGCTTTACCTGTAGCCTCCTACATATCGGCCCCAGCTTACAAACTCTCAAAATTTCTCATAGATATCATTAAAACGAACATTAACTTCACCCCAACTTACACAATAAAAAATTCGTTAGAATTAACAGAAAAAATTTCCAACGTCTTTCTACCAGATAATTCAAAACTAGTATCATTTGACGTCCAAAACCTTTTCCCTAGCATACCCCCGGACGAAACAGTAAAAATCATAAAAACATTCCTAATCAAAAATAAACTTAATATCGTTATACAACAAGACATACTAAATTTATTAAACACAAGCCTCAATCAAAATTATTTTTACTTTAATAACACGTTTTATAATAGTTCTGAGGGTCTCATAATGGGTAGTCCACTTAGCCCGCTTTTAGCAGAAATATTCATGGATAATTTAGAAAAACAAATACATCGACAAGAATTTAGCAAATCATTTTTGTACTGGTACCGATATGTAGACGACATCTTTGCTTGTTTTATTGGTACGGAGCGTCAACTTGACAATGTTTTTAACTATATAAACTCAATACATAAAAATATTAAATTCACTATGGAACTAGAAGTTGACAACAAAATTAATTTTCTTGACTTAACGATAACCAGACATTACAACAAACACAAATTCACTATTTTTCACAAACCCTCACATACAGATACTACAATAAACATAAAATCAGCTCATCCCCTACAACACAAATTGGCAGCTTACCACAGTATGTTGCATAGACTTGTAAGTGTCCCCTTATCTGTAGATGATTTTAATAAAGAATTAAATCTAATAAAACAAATTGCTGTTAACAACGGATATTCTCCTGACACCATAGACTCAATTCTAAACAAAAAATTAAAAAATAAAGCTATTTCTTTAGTATACCCCAAGAAAGAAAACACAGGGAAAAAATATAATGTTTTAACCTATTTTGGTAACACGTCAGAGAAAATTAAAAACCACTTAAACAAATATAATATCAACATAGCTTTTAGAACAAACAACTGGTTAGGAGAATTCATTAAAAACGCAAAGGGAAAACAAAATAGATCAAAAAAAATCTGGAGTGTATCAGTTGAATTGTGGTTCTTGTCATAAAAGTTACATAGGTCAGACAGGTCGCTCATTCGAAACTCGGATTTTAGAACATAAAAGAAGCTATTTAAAAAACAAAACTGACTCAGCGTACAGTAATCATTTAACAGAATCAAATCATCTTTTTGACGATAAATTTAAAATTCTACACATACAAAACAAAGGCGTAGAATTAAACCTATTAGAAAATTTAGAAATAAATAGAATTAAAGTTCAGACATCATCTTAAACGAACAAAAAGATACCTGTCTGGCCCATGGTAACTCCCCTTTACTCAATTTATACAATTAATATTCAGAATGGATTTCCCAGCAATATTCATTAGCATATAGTATTAATTTTATTACCTATCTACCTTCGGGTATTTGTATAAATGTAACAACACTAATATTCAAATATCATTTTGTATCAGAAGAAGCTCTAGTATAGCGAAAACGCGTCATATAGTTTCAGTGAAACTAAATAAAGTCGAAATTTGACAAAATCAGTCTTTCATTACATTCATTATGAATTTCCATCAAGTAACAGCCACAACAATTCAATTTTAAACAAATAAAATAAAATTCTTATCTCGGTAGAGGGACTACAATCGAGTAATGTACTGAAAAGTATATTAACAAAACCTCCAGTACATCGTCAAGGCACATAGTTTTCGTAGTTTTTTTTTATATCAGATAAATTATTAAATGCACTCGCGATAATCTTCGGTCCATCTACACTTTATAAAGAATATTCCAGATTTTTTTCAAAATTTTTTGATCAGTACTTTTTGAGATAGACAGCGATTTTTAGTCACTTTTTTAAAATAATACAAAGAAAAGTGTGCGCAAGTATTACATCATATATACTTTTGAACTCGTGTTTTTACAAGCTTTCATTTGACACCTTACTCAATAATCTGGTAAAAATTTAACTTTGAAAACTACACGGCTCTGATTCGGCAATCAATTCCTATATTTGTGCCAAATTTCAACTTTATATATCAAATAGCTTCGAAGAAAATCGAGTGTGACAGACAGGCCAAAACTAAACACTAAAAAGTGGAGGTCGACAACAAATCTTATTTTTAGTGAAGATTCAGCTTAGAAAAAAAATTTCAAAATGTATTATTATATTATCTTATACTCTCTTATAACATTAAATTTAGGTTCTTGTTGATATTCTGCCAAGAGAAAGAAATTTTACATCACTTTTTTTTGTTCAGAAAAAATGATTTACCCCCCCCCTCGAAGATATTAGATTTTTAATGGCTATAGTCTATCTGTGGTAAAATATTTATAGCTCCCCCCCCCACCACCCCCCCCCCCCCCCCCCCCCCCCCCCCATTGCTCTTTCAACCTGTACAGATAGACCACACTGCTTAATTTAGCAAAGAAGAAAAAAAAATTGGCACCGTAATATATTTCAAAAACCTAGAAATCACATATTGATTAAAGTGAACATTTTTATACATTTTTAAAATTCATGTTAAGATTATTAAAAACTCCCAAATTCCTCCTATTTGATTACAATCAAGTTAGAACATTTTGTATATGGCAAAATAGTGCAACTCCAGAGATTCTGTAGCTAGTTTACCTAAAATAAAATTACTTAATTACTTTGTTAACTGTCACTAAATATATTTGTAAAGATTTTACGATTGCGTTATCGCGATTTTGTAGTACAACTACATTGTCAAACGCTTAACTAACACTAAAACAGATTTTTGGTATTTTATGTTTATATGGTGAATAGATGTGGGTCTGTTATGTACTAAAACAGTGGGAACAGAATTAAATTTGCTACGTCTAATTGACTATTCAGTAAATTTATATTAGGGTTCTTTGAATGTCTGTCAATTTCTATGAATTCTAAGAAATTGAGTTTTGACCCTTTAGGTGCCGTATGGAGTATTTGTAAACAATTGATATTGGAAAAAGTATGGCCATACTTCCGCGATAACGCAATTGTAAAATCTTTACAAATATATTTAGTGACAGTTAACAAGGTAATTAAGTAATTTCATTATTAAAATGTACTGTCACAAAGTAACGGACCAATCAATCAACTCTTTAAAATAACTCAAGCCTAAATTTTATGCCTGTTAACTTTCCTAGAACTGTGTATGCCCTTTCGATCCTTCATTCTCCTTGATTATTTTAAACTTGTGTTATTCTATTAAATACTTTCATAATCTTATAAATGTTTTTTTTTTTTCAAATTAATGCTTCAATTCTGCCGATGAACTTTTATAAAAGGCACTGAAAACCATTTGACAATAACATCTAAATTTTTTTTATTAACGAGTTTTATCACGATGCGACTAAACAGGTTGATTAGTAAGTTGAGATATTTTTAAACAGGTCACATTACTCACTAATAGAAACATTTCGCCAAATATAGCGTATATACAGGCACTGTTTGCAATAATATAAATTTTTTATTAGTGTTCTGTGTAACAATACTTTTCCTTTGTGATCTTACTTACAATATCGCAATATGGTCAGGTTGATAATAAATACTATTATTGTAACACCATATCGGTTAATATACATCATTTTCATTTCACTGGCACTTTACAATATTTTTTTTCTTCTTCCGGTAGCTCTACACCCCTAGGGGAGTTTTGGCTACTTGTACGACCCTCTTCCATCTCTGGTGATCTGACATGATATGAGGATTGAATTTCTCTCCTATCGTTCGGAGATTTTTACAATATTAACTCGCCAGCGTATTCTCGGTCTACCCGACGGCCTTCTACCTATTGGGTTTTCTTCCCATATCAGTCTGTGGATGTGCCCCGCCCATTGTAACCGGTTAGCTTTAATCTCTTGGATTATATCGGGGCTACTGTATACATCGTTTATCTCTTGGTTTGTTCTGATGCAAAACGCTCCTGCATCATCGTCCTGCACTGGCCTGTATATTTTCCCGAGAACCTTTCGCTCAACTCGTCTCGGCCTTTCCATATTGGCTACTGTCAGAGTCCACGTTTCGCTACTACGAGGCTGGTTTGAAAAGTCCGTGCAAAAATAAAAACTACTTATGTGTTTGGGGTAAACCTTTTTTATTTTTCGACATAGTCTCCTTTCCCTCTCCCTTCTGAATAATAGGATTTGTCCAAGTCTGCAAAATATTCATTAGTGTCTGCAATCACAACAAATAGTAGTCCGAGGGAGCCCAGTCTGGAGAATAGGCGGGATGTGAAACGAGTTGGAATCCTATTTCCATTAATTTTGCGATCACAACTGCTGAGGTGTGTGCTGGTGCGTTGTCGTGATGGAAAAGGACTTTCTTGTGGGCCAATCGCGGGCGTTTTTCTTGCAGCTCGGTTTTCAAACGGTCCAATAACGATGAATAATATTCACCTGTAATAGTTTTTTAAACCCTTTTCCAGATAGTCGATGAGGATTATTCCTTGCGAATCCCAAAAGACAGTCGCCATAACCTTTCCGGCCGAAGGAACGGTCTTCGCCTTTTTTGGTGCAGATTCCCCCTTGGTAACCCATTGTTTAGATTGTTGTTTGGTCTCAGGAGTATAGTAATGTATCCATATTTCATCGACAGTGACGAAACGACGCTTAAAGTCCTCGGGATTCTTCTGGAACAGCTGCAACACTTCACACGATTCCGTTTTTGGTCAAGCGTGAGCAATCGCGGCACCCATCTTGCGGATAGCTTTCTCACGTCCAAATGTTTATGCAAAATATTATGTACCCGTTCAGCCGAGATGCCCACAGCACTAGCAATCTCACGCACCTTAACTCTTCTGTCATCCATCACCATATCATGGATTTGATCAATGATTTCTGGAGTCGTAACCTCCACAGGCCGTCCAGAACGTTCAGCGTCACTTGTGCCCATATGGCCAGTCCGAAAATTTTGAAACCACTTATAACCTGTTCTAATCGAAGGTGCAGAGTCACCATAATGTTTATCAAGCTTCTCTTTAGTCTCCTGAGGCGTTTTGCCTTTCATAAAGTAATGTTTAATCACCACACGAAATTCTTTTTCGTCCATTTCTTGAAAATCACTCGACTTCCTTGATTCACACGAATGCCAAACACAAAGAAATAGACCAATATGGCTGAAACTTGGTGTGCGTTCATTCAAGAGATGCTTCTAACTAAACATGACCTCGATACGCGCCGGTGGTGCCATCTCTCGGACTTTGCACGGACTTTTCAAACCAGCCTCGTATATGTAAGGACTGGTCTAACGATGTTTTTGTAAATTCGTATCATCGATGCTGCCGACAGTCGTTTTGATCTTAACAGCTTCTGCGTCGCAAACACACCTACTCGCCTTTTGAATAAGTCCTTTTATCTCTTCAGTGACGTTATTGTGTTCGTTATTGTAACTTCTAGATAGGTAAACCTCTGTGCTCGGCCATGCTGATACATACTCTCTCTCTTTAAGTCTGTGTGCTTACCGATACACTAGCACGTACTTCATTTCATCCTACAATGTCAGTATCAGCAGCATAGGCAAGCAACAATTGAGGATCACCAGTAGTGAACAGCTCCATCCTCAGTTCCGCCTCCCTTAGGGCCTTATCCAGGGCGACATTAACAAGGATGGAGGATAGAGCATCTCCCTGGCACAGTACGTTCTTGATCTCGAAAGCTTCCGAAAGAGTGGTACCCATCCTATCTCTGGTCCTCGTTCCCTCCATCCAAGCAGCTACTAGATTAAAGTTTTGCGGTATTGAAATCTCTGACATTGCATTCCACACTTGAACACGTGAAATACTATCGTACACTTGCCGGAAATCAATTAAGAGGTTGTGGAGGTCCTGGTTAAATTCCCAGCACTTCTCCAGCAGTTGCTACACAGTAAATAACTGGTCGATAGTAGAGCGATTTTTCCGGAAACCACACTAGTATTCACCTGTTGAATATAAATGCTGTTAATCTGTTTATCCATTCACTTTAGGATACAATTCCAAGTAATTCTTGTGCCGAGAAATAAACGTGTATTTTCAATTACTAACAATGCAAGTGAAATTAAATGTTTATTTTGTCTAAATGGGATACGCCATACAGTCATTCTTTAACTCTTACAAAGACCGTTCTTAAAAATATTTCAGATAGTCATAAATCTAAATTTAATGGGTAAAGATGAATCGGCAAGATGACTTTACAGCGCCCGAAATAAAGAGTAATCAGACAAGACTATGCCAGAATGTTACGATCCGAAAAAGTCACCACTTTAACATCGTTGATATTATATCTTGTACATTTTGTGTCACAAAGCTGAACAAATCATTTGCGCAGCTTCAGTCACATTTACTTGAATTTGATATGCAGTACATCAAATGCGAGTCGAAATTTTATGTAGAACCTATAATAGCGTTTATACTATCAGAATTTAGATTTATTTTTTTAAATGCCTTGGCTTGTTCGGGTACAAGCGAGGCGTCTCCCCCCTACTTTTTTATTAATTAAGGCTAAATTTTCCAAAAATAACTTGGGCAGACGCGTAAGACCCAACACTTGGGACTTATTTATTTAAAAACTCGAAAAATAACCGTTTTTGGCCGGATAAAGCGGGTCCAGCTTCGTCCTCCGGTATTGGCCACGTCTGTCTTTTGCAGGTTCCCTCCTATTTTATCAAGAACAAACTAAATTTATTGATTTTATATGGTTAAATGATTTTTGGATCGACGTTTTTTGGGCCCTAAAGCTGGGTCCGGTCTCGGCGGCGTCTGCCCTTTGAGGCGCTCGATTTTTTACAATGTTATGGTACTTGATTCAAGTCGTAAACCGACAGACCATTTTTTGATGTAGTATTTTGGGCCTTATCTGCGCATTCCAGGGCAAAAGAGCAGCAAAATCAACGTTAAAGGCTTTTATTCGACTCGTCTCAATAGAATGAATAACTAGGCAGACTGTTAATCGACAGGTCAAAATTTCGGGTCTCCTCTTAGTCTACAAGGTTATATCAATAGCAGAATCGTATAAAGGGGCGATTTTGTTTCCTTAGAATATACAAAAGTGACAAGGATTAGTTTAAATTTAAAACTAAATTTTGAGAAGCTTAATTTGAATTTAAATTTGTACACCTAATAAATTGTAAAGGACAAATCTAGACAGACATGATGGTGTGTGCCTTTCCATAGACAATACGTACATATACAATTATTTGAATTTGGAGTTCTTAAACAGACAATTCTAATCATCTACTTTAGGACCGAAATAAACAAATTCTTATGCTTTTTTAAGGAGAATTCTTTAAACGAATTTTTTAAATACTTGGGTGTTATGGAAATTACTGCATATATTGAAATGAGTGACTCGTGGGGTCATTTTTTCTTATGGGTCTAGCACACGTGCTGCAGGGAAGTTCCTAAAGCGTTCCAGGAGCGGCATGTGTGCGGAAAAAGCGATTCACGTTGTTCTTGAATAGCTGTAAATTGTACTCGGTGGGAAACACAGCCCTGGGCAAAATATTCGAAAGGGATGATGTTCTCCATATAAAAGACTGCTTGAAAAGCGTTGTAGGCGGAATAACAAGCTGAACGTCATACGGATGTGAAGTATTAGCGCGACGTGTATTTCTAACATGCACCGCTCTAGGAAGAATTAAGCGGGTTATATCCTTCGAACACCTTCCATGAAAATACTTGTAGAACAGACTCAAGTCACCAACCGTTCTTCGATGTTCCAGCGAATCAAGGCCGCCGGTCAGTTCCGGGTCTCCAATAAAACGAACAGCTCTTCACTGAACAGAATCCAACAAATGCGGTGTATGTTTGGGCGCAGACCCCCAAACATGGGAGTAGTATTCCATAGTTGGTTGAATTAACAGTTGTTGTGGAGTGTAAGCTTTCTGGTTCGAAACAATATTCCCAACTTTTGAGAAGCTCTCCTTGCTATGCCTGCAACATGTTCATGTCAGGACATATTTGCTCCCAAATTAACGCCCAACAAATTGAGTGACGATGCTAGGGGAATGGAGTGCCCCGACATATCTATGTCGGGTTCAGCAACGTTAACTTTTTTAGAAAAAACTGCCGCCTGGGTTTTTGTAGCGTTAAATTCTACTTGGTTACTGTCACCCCAAGATAGAATTTCTTCCAGGTTTTTGTTAAGTTGAACGACCTCCAGCTGTCTGCGGATATTCGCCTGAGTAGCCGATGTACGAGCGTTCAAAGCGAATGAAGAGATTAGCGTACTGTCATCTGCAAAGCCATAGATTGGATTCCCGGTCTTTTCCAGCAGATCGTTAATGTAAATGAGAAAGAGAATAGGAGACAGTATGGAGACTTGAGGCACACCGGCGTTGATAGTGAAGGTGTTAGAAAGAAATCCGTCGACCGCCACTCGTAAAGAACGCTCTTTGAGGAAACATGAGAGCCACCTGTAGAAGCACATTCAATACTTTTTTTCAAGTTCGAAAATTTTTCAAAAATTAAAAAAAAAAAAGGCAAGGCTGGATTTTTACCGCCAAACCAACCCGCACCTGAAAGGCCGCCATTGTCCGAACTAGCTCAGGCGTAGGCGCATTGCTGCTGTTCGGACAATTCCGCTACGCCGAGTTAAATCTCACCAACACTCTAAATGTCACGTTCTTATTAACAATCAGCCATATTGTTTAGATTTGCTATTTAAGGTGAATTTTCTGCAATGAGTCTTGCTACAAGAAGGTGCCAGTTCCAGTATACGCAATGATTTCCGTCACACTCTTGGGATATCACTTTATTGAGTAAGTACAATAACCAAATAAAATTAATGCACTAATTAAAAAAAAACACCCAATATATTTCCTAAACATATTAAAGTTTAAATTCCTTACCTTTAGCAGTACTATAACTGTTAGGATATGTTTTATCAGTCCTTTCCCTCATAAACTTCCACTGGTTATCCTCGAACTTACATTCTATAATTTTACCATCAAGATCTTTCAGTGCCTTGGTATATTTCATTTTTGCAAATGGCGGATCGAACTGACCCACATAAAGATGGCCTAATTTTCTAGTAATCATCCCTTCGCCTCCCTCTTCTACTATTTTCAGTCTGAAGTCTACGGAATTCATGTCTAAAGGTTTCCATTTTAACACCTCATCACACCTGCCGGCTGTGTAGGGCTGGAAAAAATATATTAATAGCTGCGCGCTGGAACAACTCTATAAGTAAACGAACAAAGTTTACAAGAGAAATGTTTTTTTTGGTCTTGTATGTAGGAGAAGTTCAGTAGTATCGACTACTATTACAAAAACTATATAGACAAATTATATCAAAATAGATTATTACATGTTTATAGGTGATTCCTTGGGTCAAGTAAAGAAACATGTTCTTTTTCCCTACCTTAGTAAGCTGACCAATCGCCTCCTGCATCAATCGTCTGGTATCTTCCAGGCATGCTGCCGACAAGATTTTCTGCATACTCTGCAAATTTTTCGAATCTCGCGAAACAACTGAGTCAAAGTCCTCAGAGCCTCTGAGCTTTCTCTTTACAGGGCACTAAACGTTTTTAACAGGGTTGCCATCCGGCAATTGTGAGGACTACTCTAGTATTGTATCGTGCCGCGAGCCGCTTTGCGACGTGATTTTCGCCCAGCAAAGAGTTCTTCACCGTGCTTCGAAATTTGATATCATGAGCACGAAGATGTTGTCGAATGGCCTCATGGGATACATTCAAACCCAATTTTCTTTCTGAAAACACGAAACGACTTTCGTGTGACTTTACCTACCGACCCACGTTTTTGGCAAGCCGTCGACATACATTTTTCGTTTCGTTAAAATGATTTACCCACTTCTTCACAAACGATACCGACTTTTTAATATATCTAGCGGCTACGGAATGTGTCATTTTACGCCCTTTTGGATGGGAACAAAAAAATACTGCCTCGAACTGACGCGCAAATAAATGACTCATTTTGCATTTTACGTGATTTCAACCAAAGTTCGGAATCGATTGATACTTTTACTAAAATGCGTCGTAGACAAAGGTTCTCTCTACCAATTTTCGTTAGAATATGATTTTTTGCTTCAATTATTATAAATAACCGCGCTGTCTAGCGTTACTTGTTAGCAATTCGTTAAACAATTTCTCTATCGGTTTGTGGCTTTAAATATCCCCAAAATTGAAGCCGTAAGTATAGTAAATTTACCGTTGCTTAAATAAACTTCCAAAAAATTGTTTACCACAGTTAAGGTTTTTAATTAAAGACAAATGTACATTAAAAATATATCATTTTTAAAGGCGAGTTAAGAAATTGCTACAAAATATACTTGTTTTAGGATTTTCAACATTTTCAACTGCTATTAAAAATCCTTCACTTCCTGGAAAAAAATCGAAGCCGTCTTTAAACAAGTTATAAAGTTTGTCACAATCATTTTGGATTAAAGCAAGTTATTGAACAGGGTAGAAAACGTGCATACCTAACATTGAACGCCGTTTCGACTTTAAATATTCTTGATCAATCTCTAGATAAAACATTATAATAGAAAATTGTTCACATTAAAGAAGAAAAGTAGTGCAATAATACAAAGCATGACCGTAATTTCTCGTAATGTAGTATGGTATAGTATGAAGAGCACCTATTTAATGTTTCAGTGACATTTCTGTAAATGTAACAAGACTTTTAAATATTTTTGAATCGAACCGTTAACTAAAATAGCAACCTTTATGCGAAAAATTTCAAGTCAATGATTTTTCACACAACTTTTGTATATTATTTTATTTTTATTAAATATTATATGATATAATTAAAATTTATAGTAGATCTAAGCAGCAAGATTGGATCACATGACATTATGTTTGATATTTATGCTTACTCCCTTGAAAGCATTTTAATTTTTAAAATAAAATGTTTTTAACATGAAAATTTTTTTTCAGCTTCTACATCAACTCTGTTCGACTATTTCAATACAAGTAAAATACCTTCAATGTCTAGAGTAGGCAAGGATATCTTATAGAATTTTTACTGTTATTTGAATTTCTTTCCTTTATTTTTATTGCTACCTATAATTGTTTTACTATAAAATGCTGATTACCTCTTATCCAGACCTAATTTTATGCCTGGCTCTACAAATGACAATGCAGACTGCGTGTAATTAGAGTCTACTTAAACATAATGTATTTGAAAAAATAAAAAGGTAATGACTGGTAAATGGGTTCACATTGCTTGATTAATGTCTATAGATAATATGGAAGAGGACCAAGACTATAATATGTTATCCGAAATCAGTGATTTAACATATTAAAAAAAAGAAAAAGATAAAACTTGTGGCATATGTATTAAGAGGGTTGGAGGTAAGTATTCTGACATACTTTGTTTTAAGTCACTTTAATTTTTTTACCGAATTCTAATTTGTAAGTCAATTAATACCACTAAGTAATTTCCTTTATCAGTCATTTACAGTCTGTCAAGTAAGAACGTGTCCGCGATAATTCATCTTTGTTAGATGCGATTCTAGCGATTCAACAAAAAATCGGTAAAGGGAACCGTTGTCTACGACGCATTTTAGTAAAACTATCAGTCTATTCCGGACTTCCGTCGAAATCACATAAAATTCAAAATGAGTCACTTGTTTGTGCGTCAGTTCGAGGTAGTCTTCCTTTGTTCCCGTCCAAAAGGGCCTAAAATGACATATTCCGCGGCAGCTAAATATACTAAACAGTCGGTGTCGTTTCTGAAAAAGTGAGTAAATCATTTTAACGAGACGAAAAATGTCGACGATTGGCCAAAACGTGGCTCGATGGGCAAAGTAACTCCGAAAGTCGAAAAATGAATGTGTATTGACCCGAAATTGACGCTGCGTCAAGGAGCGGCAAAATTAAGAAGATCGGGTTTGAATGTATCCCATGAGACTATTCGACAACATCTTCGTGCCCAAGATGTCAAATTCCAAAGCACGTTGAAGAAACCTTTGCTTGGCGAAAATCACTTCGCGAAGCGGCTCGCTTGGGCCCACGATAAAATACTAGAGTGGCCGTCACAATAGTCGGACGCCAACCCTATTAAAAACGTTTGGTCCCTTGCAAGTTGTTTCGCGAGATTCGAAAACTTTGGAGATAATTGCCATAGTACGCAGAAAATTTCGAAGATACCAGGCGATTATTGATACAGAAGGCGATTGGACGACTTACTAAAGTAATTGTGCCATTGTTAGAATACGAGCGATCACGTTCTTACTTGACTATATTTAAAAATATTTATTATCCTTATAGTTACTAAGTTGGGAATGTGGAATCTTTGGCACAATGACACTACTCAGTATATCATCACCACTACACCAAACACTTTATTTTTGCACTCGACGCGCGTTTCGCTAACCATGTTAGCTTCATCAGGAGCGATGATTGACTAAAGGTAAACTACATATCTACCCTATTTATACTTAGCCTAACCCTAGAATTACTCAAGCGGAACTAATGACATAGACAAGGCCCTCAGTTCCGGTCAAGTAACCAGTAGAGGGAACTATAAATAAAGACAGAGGGCCTATTCCTTATAGTTCCCTCTACTGGTTACTTGACCGGAACTGAGGGCCTTGTCTATGTCATTAGTTCCGCTTGAGTAATTCTAGGGTTAGGCTAAGTATAAATAGGGTAGATATGTAGTTTACCTTTAGTCAATCATCGCTCCTGATGAAGCTAACATGGTTAGCGAAACGCGCGTCGAGTGCAAAAATAAAGTGTTTGGTGTAGTGGTGATATATACTGAGTAGTAGTCTTATAGTTACTGTTTAAAGTAATAATTTATTATTTTTGTATTTATTTATAGCTCCTGAACATGAGGCCAGAAGAAGTGTAAATGGAAGCAAGTTTAAGTCAGAGAATGTCCTATAAGATGCAGTCACCAAAGACTCTAAATATGGAGACTTCTGGTTCTTTTACAAATTAGATTAGTGTAAAAGTTAGACCTTTTTAGTAAATTAAATATTAAGTATTGTATATTCTGTCAAAGATAAATATCATAAAAAACTTCCGTTCTAATGTTTTTTTACCCCAAAATATTTTTGTATTCTAAGTTTTCGTATTCTCTGCATTTTTTGCGTACATGAAAAACTTTCTAATTCAAGATTTGAATATTTAAAAGCGATTTAAATGAACCACCGTTCATTTAAATCACCCGCCACTGCGATATTTACTTTTTCAGCCAGACGCAAGTATCGTCACTTTCTGCGAACCAATCTTGTATACCGAGTTGTGTATCTATATAATGGCAACTGACCCGAATCTCCTGTCTATGACCGTAACGATCGCGCTGCCTAGCGGTAATTGTTGGCAACTCGTAATGAAAATTGTTATATTTACTAATTCTCTGCGCTAGTAATGTGATAAGGTATTTTGAGTTTTGATTTCTTCTCTGTCGATCCTAGCTCGGCTGCTGCGTCGTAAGAAGATAAAAGGCGTCTCGAGGTGATTCGACAGATGAGAGAACAGTATATAACTGTTAAAATATGTGCTTTATTCAATTTTAGTAGTTGATATTGATACTGAATCATATATAATAATAATAATTCTAGATGTAATAATAGACTTACCTCCTTAGAAGGTTGAAAAATCAACCCATCAGGCTCATGACTTAAACTTTTGGCAAATTTTTCCCCTAATAGACTAGCAGCCTGCGTAATTGGCCAGAAATCCTTTTTCCTAACACTAAAAGGTTCCGCGGCTTTGTTGATGAGCATTTGTTCCATAGCTGCGTAACGAGGTTTAATTATTTCTAATTCTAAACACTGAAGTCTTGTGGGATAGAAGGGCATCTTACAGACATCTTGGCCTTCGAATTTGATTATATCGTATGCTAAGTACCGGGGAATATCTTCACCTTCTACTTTATCTATAACCATTTCCTAAAAAAACTATTCATTAACTTACAGTGTCAAATCAAATTTCGGCTTCCAGGGTTTTTAAGTTCCCAAGAGTTTGTCATTGGTACAAATTCCCTCAGGGGCTAGGGGAATCCCGGGATTCTCCTAGTACGGGCATTGACGATCCCGAGGTACCTGAGTCATGTTGTGCTGTCAAAACGCAATCTTAAGGTATTTACCGTGCCAAGAAGATGAATGGCTCTGCCGCAGTCGACCCTTCTTTCCTAGGATACTCGTGGGAACACTATGTCAAATAATAATAATTATAATAGTGATAATGGCAGGGTGTTGAGGAGGCGGACCCCTGTCTTACAAACAGCTATAGCACCACCATAACAACAATAACGACAAACGATCCAACCAACCGCCTCAGCCGGAACTACTCCCGATAGTTTTACCAGATCCGACATTGTAGGTGATGGAAATTGCCTTTTCCGTGCAGTTAGCTTACAATTATATGGCCACCAAAACCATCATGAAAGACTCCGAGAGGTTGCTCTAAGATATATACAACAAAACTGGTCGGAACTTAACACATTTTCATTAATTGGGGACGACGATATGAAAGACTTCAATAACTACTAGAACTATATGAGGAAAAATGGCACCTATGGAACGAGCCTAGAGATACTTGCCCTCTCGGAAACCCAGAATAGCAACTTTCATATCTTTTCAAAACAACGAAGAACAAGAGATACAAAAATAACTTTTAGGGATAAGCCAACAATAATAAGCACAAGAAAACACACCGAAACTACTTACCTTCTACTAACAGGCAACCCAATGTCGGGACACAAAACACTAAAAACATCCGAAACAACAGTAGACCGATAAAAGAAGCATCGGGCGAGCTACGTAACGGTCGAGGACGTCGCGGGAAATGGCAGCTCGACCAAAACGATGAAGACCGGGCAACTGAAAATGGACCTGCCAAAAGTGTGCCGGCGAGTAAGCCGACACCCACCAAGGCGGGAAAATCAAAGCAACGCATGAGTTACACTACAGGAACAAACGAACACACCATGCGTTGCTTTAATAAAAGCACAAGTCCTGACAAAGAAACCACTGAGAAGAGAATCACTCGCCGCCTAGACCCACCACCATCAATCCCAAACGCAACCGACAAAGAATTTAATCAAAAACTCCCGCAACGACAAAGAAATCCCAACAGCACAAAACCAAAATTCAAACGGCAAATAAGAATAGAAAACAAAATCAACATCAGGAGATATCTAGGACACCTTATCCAGTTTATCAAGGGGAACGTGTCCAAACGAGTGACACAGAGTATAGACAAGATCAAGTCCGGGTCTCCCAACAGAACACTGCCAGAAATCCTGGATACTTTGAAACAAAAATTATTCGTATATGCCGCAAGACTCCGTAGATACAAAGAACCAAACGAGAGGAAGGACACCAACAACCTCTTCCGAAGAAGCGAAACACAGTTCTACCGGAAAACTATGCACAGCAAACAGACAGCAGTGACCGAACCACCAAACAAACAAGAACTCACAGATCATTGGAAAAGTATCGGGTCAGAACCCAAACTACCCAATAATAACATCCCCTGGATCAAAGCCAAAGAAGGCAAAGATAAACGTGACAGAACCGAAAAATTCCACATTAACTACTGTGAGACCAAAGAGCATGATGAGGCGCCTGGATGCAAGAAGTTCCGAAGGTAGAATGGCCCCCCCGTTCGGATCTCCGGGTGGGGGCTGGTTCGGGGGCGTCGACTTGCAGACATCATAATTTTAAGATAGATTTTTGCAACATACGAGGTTTAAACTCGAACATAAATTCAGTGCATCAACACCTGCAATCAAATAAACCTCATGTACTCGCTCTATGTGAAACCAAGGTCAGTCCATCGACCTGCACGGTAACTATCTTTATCCTGGGTAGGACTTTTATTCCCGATTTAGGCGTAACTTTGGAATCTGTCTTTTTGTCAGAAGCGACCTCTCTTGTCAACGAGAAGAAGCTCTGGAGCCCCCAAACTTTGATGTTATATGGTTAAAAATAACGACTCAACAAACCACAAGGTTCATCTGTATCCTGTATCAACCACCAAGTGATACCAATTTTCGAACACTTTTCGCTTCTCTTGCAGACACCATCGATCATTTACAAATTAACTATCCAAGTGCCGAAATTGCCATCCTGGGCGACTTTAATATCCACAATATCAACTGGCTTAAATATTCAAATACTACCGACGAACAAGGTCGTGAAGCTGAATCATTCTCAATCAGTTATGGCTTAACTCAGCTTATTGACGAACCAACACGGATCCCTGATCGAGACGGGGAGTTCGCCAGTCTTGATCTGTTTTTAACCACCAATCCGGAGATTTACACGGTCACCGTAAATCCGCCGTTAGGTTCTTCTAACCATAAACTGCTTTCGACATCGAGTATCCTGCCAATCAGTGACAGAGAGGCGCCTAGGCCGCGCAAGATTTGGCACTACAAATCTGCTAAATGGGAAGATCTCACGGAATACTCTCGAACTTTCCCTTGGATGGACGTTTGTTTTCGATCCGATAACCCATCTGACTGCGCCAGGGAGGTCTCCGATGTTATTTTGGGTGGTATGGAAGCTTACATCCCTTTTTCGAAGAAATGCTCCTCCAACGGCAAGCCTTGGTTCGACCGAAAATGCAAAGAAACTGTTGCTTCTAAACATATTGCCAACCGACAATGGCGTGAAAATCCTAACACCGTAAATCGTAACATCTTTGTTCGTGCCCGGAACAGATGCAAGGGAATTATCGACGAAACCAAGGAGGCACACAATCAACGAATTAGAAACAAACTTCTCGCTTGTCCCCACAATTCCAGGTCCTTTTGGGCAGTCGCTAAGGCAGTTAGTCAAAATTTAACCAAATCCACCATACCACCACTCACACGGCCAGATAATTCCATTGCTACCACACCTGTTGAGAGAGCGAACTTGTTGGCTGAACTCTTTGCTTCCACATTCTACTGTCGATTTCCAAGGAAAAACACCACCTATTCCCATATTGCAGTCAAGGATGCCCGATGTTCTCTTCAGACAGCGCATCATAAAGGGTATTTTAATGAAGCTAGACACCAAGAAGGCTTCTGGCGCTGACGGAATACCTGCCATAGTTCTCAAAAACTGTGCAAGGGAAATAACACCAGTTTTCTGTAGACTTTTTAACCTATCCTACACAAAGGGAATATTTCCGTCCTGCTGGAAATGTGCCACGGTTCAGCCGATACCTAAAAAAAGCAAGAAGACCTTGCCAAATAACTACCGACCAGTTGCACTGCTTTCAATAATATCGAAAGTCATGGAAAAGGTTATCAATGAGCAACTTCTAAAGTATCTTGAACGATTCAATATTATTAGCGATCACCAATATAGTTTTCGTAAACATAGATCAACAGGAGATCTTCTGACTTATGTAACACATGTTTGGAACAACGCAATTGAACACTTTCGAGAATCTCGAGCGATTGCTCTTGACATATCCGAGGCATTCGACCGTGTTTGGCACGATGGACTCCGACCACGACTCTTATGGTATGTCTGAAAGGTTCTCTGTTTGTGGCTCTCATGTTTCCTCAGAGAGCGTTCTTTACGAGTGGCGGTCGACGGATTTCTTTCTAACACCCTCACTATCAACGCCGGTGTGCCCCAGGGCTCCATACTGTCTCCTACTCTCTTTCTCATTTACATTAACGATCTGCTGGAAAAGACCGAGAATCCAATCTACGCTTGTCTCTTCATTCACCTTGAACGCTCGGACATCGGCTGCTCAGGCGAATATCCGCAGACAGCAGGAGGTCGTTCAACTTAACAAAGACCTAAAAGAAATTCTGTTTGGGGCTCCGCTCCCAAACATACACTGCATTTGTTGGATTCTGTTCAGAGAAGAGCGGTCCGTCTGATTGGGGACCCAGAATTGACCGGCGGCCTTGATTCGCTGGAACATCGAAGAACGGTTGGCGACTTGAGTCTGTTCTATAAGTATTTTCATGGAAAGTGTTCGAAGGATGTAGCCTGCTTAATTCCTCCCAAAGCGGTGCATGTTAGGAATACACGCCGCGCTGGTGCTTTCACATCCGTATGAGGTTCAGCTTGTTACTCCGCGTACAACGCTTTTCAAGCAATCTTTTATATGGAGAACGTCATCCCTTTGGAATAATTTGCCCAGCTCTGCGTTTCCCACCGAGTACAATTTACAGCGATTCAAGAACAACGTGAATCGTCTTTTCCGCACTCATGCCGCTCCTGGGGCGCTTTAGGGACTTCCCGTGCGCTAGACCCATAAAAAAAAAATAATAAAAAAAATAAGGAAATTTGTTTCAAAACGAAAACGTCAGTTAAGAAAAACATTCGCTATTATGCAGCAAACATCTAGCTCATTTTTCAGACAGCCCACACATTTACTCTCCGAAAAAAGAGGGTGATGTCACGTTCGACGACATGATGTAGAGACTGAAATAAATAGTAGTCAACTAAGGTCATGTCCGGAGAATAAGCCATGTGATAAAGAACTTGCCACACCAAAGAAGAAATAAAATTCCACGTCGTTCCATGTGCAACTTTACGTTCTCTAGCATGTGCGCGATCTGAACGAGCAAAAGTACCGCCTCGCAATAGATTTTGCATGTTTGGTGCATCGCAGCACTTTCTCCTAGAGGTGAATAAAGCATTTGCGTATTAACCCAGTTTTTTTGCGTTTAAAAGCCTCAAATGGTGTTTGTTAAAGGACATACCTCTTTTGAGGTTCTGTGAATAGCAGCATCACATAAAGTGATGATATTGCTTCTTTAGAGTTGGTACTTTTCCATACACACGAGTGGCCAGAAACAGAAAACTGAATTTTGAGATACCCATTTCAAAGGTACAAACATATTAACTAATACTAACTTATAGTAGATAAGGTATATAGGTCACAGTAAAATGGAGAGGATGGTCTGAACTTACAAAATTCTTAAAAATTACTTACGCCATCTAACAATGTGTCTTTTAAATGCCTTCTTAAGTCTTTTCTGTGTACAAATCTAAGACCATCAACTTTGAATATTGTATGGTTCCTATCGAAAAAGTAGATTTCATTTTCTCCATCTATAAGCATCATATATCTAGTTCCATCTGCCTTCCAAGAAACTCTAAAAAATTATTAATGTTACAAAATGATAAATCTTAAATATAATGTTTTTAAAAATCAATAGATGTTTAACAATATTATTTGTCAGGAAAACTAATACTTATCCTAGTGTTTTTTTGTCAGAAACTGGCCTTTAGTGCATAAAGGCAAAAAAATACAATTTTCTGTACAATTTCAATAGCAGCAACAAGTCATAAGATGTGGATGTCAATATTGTATATGTATGCCTTTCAAATATCGGCAATATATGATCATTTATTAGTCAAACTGTATAACATGATATTTAAAAAGTCCCGCTATATGTAAATCATAACAATTAAAAAGTACCTATCTATTGTTCCATTGGAAATTACACGTGATATTTTTTATAGTGTTACTGTGTTAATTGTAAATTGGTGATGAACCCCATGTATTATATCCAAAAGTCATTGGTTTTCAGAGTAATCAAAATTTTGTGTATTTTTTAACTCATTTTAGCAAATTCAAAATTAGATTTTACAAAAAGTACTCATTAAAAGGCGACCATAGCGTAGTGGGTAAGGTGTCTGCTTTCTACGCCGAAGACCTGAGTTCGAATCTTATCTCGGAAAATAATAAATTAAAGAAAAAATTACAACGTGGCAGTCGGAAGGCAATGGGACACCAACCATAATATCATGTCTAGTAAAGCCCTCTCCGTTTGGCCGTTTGGAACTGCCATTAAACTGTAGGTCACTTTTGTTTCTGGAACACTTATAAAGGCACCAACCACGGGCAAAGACGAGAGGGTCACCTATATCCGTATCGGATATGGCATTTCAAGAAGAACTCATTTAAATACAACGTTTTTAATGTTTCTACATAAATAATATTTCCAGCAACTGGTCGACCAACTTTTTCATATCTCCTCGGATGTAAAAATCCGAGGAAAATATTAATGCAGCTGAACGGATGAAAACGATATTTGCTTTGATAGTCACAAAAACAGAAATGAGGAAGAGAGCATGTGCCTGTATCCGAAATAGTGCACCCAGTCACTCGATGCAAACCCAATCGAGAACGTGTGGCCATATATCAAGCAGAAGCTTCATAGTAAAAACAGTGAAGCAGCTGTCACGGCAAATTCGGGCAATTTGGCAAACTATGCCCCAAGAATACGCGTCAAGAGTATGCCCGAAGATGCCAGGCAATCATCGACGCTGATGGTATTGGACAAACTACTGATTCATTAGCATTTTAATGGCAAACCTTTATTGTCAAATGATGTAAAAAAGTTTTAAATAAATACATGTTTTAATTAACAATGCGCGACACGTTCTTACTTGACCAACTCTTATATATATATATATATATATATATATATATATATATATATATATATATATATATATATATATATATATATATATATATTATAATTGAAGTAGAGCAGAAATCTAAGAATTAAAACTGTTTTATTTTTCATTATAATTTTGAAAAATCGACTCAGACATGTTTAAAGTGGTAGTTATGTAGAAATATTAACGACGTAGATAACTGAGTACTTTTTTAAATTGAATTCTGACTTGGACCTTTTTTCAAAAAAAAAAAACAAAATCTTAAATATCTGAAAAAGTAATGATTTTTCGGTATAATATATGGAGGTAAATTTGTCGCCTTCCAGCTACTCTACATTCAAGTTTCCTGTAACCGTGTATAAAAGACATAAGACATCAACAAAGAGGGCTACAACAGTAAATAACTTTCATAACAACGAAAATGAACGAAGTCCATATTACAGCAGTGACCACTTTTTCTCATCTGTCAATCCATCTCAGGATGTGATGAGAGAATAATGATTACTGCTGAAATATGGATTTCGTTCATTTTTAGTAATTGATATGGATTACCGAATATATTCTAAAACTTATGGAACAACACCTTTCAAAAAATCAACAAGAACACTACGAAGAATTCAATCGCCTAATTAAACAACACATAAAGGAGGCGAAAGAAAACTTAGTCGCAAGGGAATGCAAAGAGGCAGGAGGTTTGCACAGGCTCCATGATAGCTTCAACTTCCACAAGAAGCTCAAACAAATAATGAGAATAAATAAGAACACCCTACTCTCAGTTCTCCAGAATGAACAAGGCAAACTGGTTTTAGACCCAGATAAGATGAAAAAATACATGGGAAAATTATGCTGTGAATCTCTTTAATGACAGTAAAGAAAATAGTGGACTGTCTCCGGTCAATTAAACGGACCTGTAATAATGAAGGCTGAAATGAAATTAGTGATGAGTAGGCTGAAAAACGGCAAGACACTAGGACGTGACAAGGTGTATGCTGAGGTTCGGAAGCAGGTTGACATAAAACACATCACACAATCTATGAAACTGCACAAATTCCAAATGATTGGCTCAGATCAACATTCATAAATATCCCTAAAAGACATAATCCTAGACGATGTGAAGACTTCAGACTTATAAGCCGAATAAGTCATGCCCTCAAAGCTTTTTTGAGACTAAGTCATTCCAGAATTACCAATAAGTGTGAAGAAGTAAGTGGGGAAACACAGTTTGGATTTATGAAAGGTTTGGGAACAAGGGAAGCATTATTTTCAATAAAACTTCTTGTACAAAAATGTTACGACCAACGACGGGATATATTTATGTTTTATTGACTATTAACGGGCGTTTGAACATAAAGCATGACTTTCTGATGATAAGGATGTACTAATAATAAGACAGCTATACTGGAATCAATCTGCCGAGATCAAAATTATTAAGGACATTTCAACAAAACTTTTCAATGTCTTAAACGGTGTTAGGCAGGAATACATACTGTCGCCAGTATTATTTAATAACATACAAAAAATATTTCACCTTGCTCTAGAAGATGAAAGCAGAGGAATAAAAGTTAATGGAAAGCCTATAAATAATATTCGGTTTGCAGACGTTACCGCAATAGTTGATAGTAACATGGAAAATCTGCCAATTTTAATCAATAAGCTGAGTAATATTGGCGAGGAGTATGGTCTACGTATACATATTGAGAAAACCAAAATGATTGTGATAAGTAGACACCCCCAAGAGGATGCACCACCCTTTATAAAGGATCAAGAGATTGAGAGGGTTACTAAATTTAAATATCTTGGCTCTGCGGATTGGCAGGACAAAGGATACCTTTGTAAAGTTAAAAAATATGCTGCTTCAAAGACAATTGCCACTCGTCCTGTGGGATCATTGAATCGTATGGAAGTTTTTGAGCTATGGATACTGCGACGTTTACTAAGAATTTCTTGGACAAAACACCTAACCAATAAAGAAGTGCTTTAAATGGCCGGGGTCGAAGAGGCAACTTCTTAATATCATAAAACAAAAAAAGTGTCTTATTTGAGACATATACTAAGAGGTGACCGCTAATCGATTCCAAAACTTATTCTTCAGGGAAAAACGGAGGGTTGGCGTGGGCCCGGTAGAAAACAGCACTCGTAGCTCCGGAATATCAGGGACTGGTGTGGAGTTCCGGATGCTGAGTCCATTTTTTGACTAGCAGAGAATAACAACCTCAATATAAACTGAAGAAATGGTAACGAGTCTCCGACGAATGTGAATACATGGGACAGGAAGAAGATATAGGTTTTTATTACTGAGTTAGAATTCTAATGATGGAATTATCTATCTATAGCCTTAAACAGCCCCTGAGGGGGGAGGTATGCTTTCGCAAGCCAGAGATACAAATTGTTTCGTCTTACCACAACTTTTATAACAAATAAAACACGATATAATTTTGAACATTTAAATACACAATAAATCTCCAAATTTAAATTTAATTTGAAAACCTGCCAAAGTGATATTGCTAGGATTTTCAAATAGTTTAATTACTGGCAAGAATGTAAGTATACTGAAAAAATGAAACGAAATAAATTATTACTATTAAAGAAATATTTGTAACAAACCTTATTATTATAAAATAAAGCACATATTATGAAGTTGTGTACCTATATGGTTTCTGATGTAGTAAAATGATATTATTCCTATCCATAGAGACGGGCTGACAACCCGGGAATCCCTTAGTTTTCCATCCACACATAACTCGGACTTTTTTCTGTAATTGAAATGCTTTAGGTTGTTCATCGTAATAATATACTCCGGGTACTCCCTCCATAAACTCAGTACTGACGTTTTTATTACGTTTGAATTTCTGAGGGTTTTGGCTAACTTCTGAAGGGTCTTGTCTAAAAAAAAATAAATGGTAAGTAAAAGTTAAAAATTGTGCGACTGTAAAAAAGAATTAAAATTCTTGTTTACAGAGCCTTTAAGGTATACCAAAGCAAAACTTAATCCAAAAATTATCAATCAATATTTTAAATGATAAGCACTTTATGGTGAGATATTAATCACATAAAAATGGTCCAAAGGCTTCAGAGTTGTTTACAACTGAAATCTGACATTAATCTCTACATAGTATTTCTGCTAAAATTGAAGATAATGGAAAAATAACGTAATTTTCAGATTTTTAGACTCCAAGAATTCTGGAGAGGACACAAAATCTCCACCATACCGCAGTAAACCCAATATAGTACCGAAAGTGAGCTCCAAGTTGATGACGAGATTTTGAAGCGTGCGTCGACAGGTCCCTCTTTCAAAATGACCGCTCAATGTTTACATCTGATCTCGGAATGTGTCTTTTGAAATGTATTGATCGTTTCTTGATGTGACTGCAGTTTATTTGTGTTTAAAGACAGAAGGAGGAGTTTGTATAAAAAGAAAATTAAAAACTTTTGTAAATGAAGACAATCAAAAAGGTTAACAATTTGAGGAAAGTAGGTTATTGTTGTACCGTTGACAATTGCAAAAATAATTCAAAAAGTACGCCGGGAGTGAGTTTCTTTTTCTTCTCCGAATATGTTGAAAAGTAAGTGATTTAATTAAAGAATATTAGTTGCGTAAGAAATCATACGCGGATAAATTGAATCATTCTGAGAAGCTATTTCTCTTATAATATTTTTTGGTTATAAAGCAAAGATTTGCAGCAACCAAACGCGTCATCAATTGCCCAATTGAAAATTTGTGCAAAAATTATAAAATATGCGCTGTACATTTTTTTTGAAAATGCCTTCCTGTCAAGTTGTTCACTTGCATTCATCTCTTTTACAACAAAGCACTCCATTCTTTTTGTTTTTTTTTTAAATATATAATAAAAGGTTTATTTAAATTGTGATGACGCGTTTCTCTGTCGATGCAGCTTCTTCAGATGTACGTTTTACACTGAACACCCGACAGCGAAACGCGTCATCACAATTTAAATAAATCAGTGGGAATTGATTAAAAACAGTCTTTTATTATATATTTATAATGAATTTCCATCAAGTAGAAGCTACAACCATCCGAAAAAAGTTTTTTTTAAATTACTCATGCTGCATTAACTTGACATTTTATTAAATCAAAAATTTTCATACATTTGCGTAATATCTATGGTTTTGAATGATAAAACTTTGCACAGTAACATTTTTTCCATTTAAAATCATCCGCTGGTCCCCTTTTACACATGGCAGACTGCCACGTGACCTCTTGAAAACTGAGACCTGATTTTTCTAATAGTTAACCATAAGTTTCGCTACTGGTTTGAATTTACTACGACCATACTTTCACCTCCTTATACACGGTTATAAAATTTGAAGTAGTTACATGTGAGCTTTGTCATTCATCTTAAAAATAGTCTCGAAGCGGCGACTCAGTCCAGGAATTCTTCGCAACAAAACTGTTGCGTACAGAACGAACTGAGTATCGTCGTAATGCAGAAGGAAATTCTTGTTACTCCAAAGCTTTGGGCGCTTCTTGACTAAAAGAAAGTTCGTCAGAGATGCTCCGAGTTGTTCGACGACGATTTTCGCGAATGATTTACGTACAATTCAGGACGTCGTACCCAAATGCTTTCCGAATCATTTCATACGTTTCAGTGGTACTTTTATCGAATTTAAAACAAAACTTCTCGCACGCGCGCTGCTCTTTTTAGTGTTCCATATGGAACACTTATAGGATTACTACAGTGTCTGTCTGTCACATCCCTTTTGACAAATAAAGCTGAAATTTCGTACAATTTCGAATTGATGGTCCAATAGGAGCAGTGTAGTTTTGAAAGTTAAATTCTGACTTATGGGGTTAGTTTCAGGAGGTGAAGTAAAATTTTCTTTTTTACCAGGTCAATGAGTAGGGTGTCAAATGAAAGCTTGTGAAAACACGAGTTCAAAAATATATATGATGTAATTAATATTTGCGCACACTTTTCTTTGTATTACTTTTAAAAAATGGCCAAAAATCGCTGTCGCCTCTCGAAAAATACTGATCAAAAACTTTTAAAAAATTACGAAATAGTCTTAATAAAGTGTAGATGGAGCGAAAATTATCACGAGTACATTACGTTTGATTATTTATCTGGTATATAAAAAAAAAACTATATGGCTTGACCATATGATAGAGGTTTTTTTAATATAGTTTTCAGTACCTTACTGCCATCGCGTCGCGCTATTACTAGATTCTAGATTGAACTAGATGGATTTATTGGCTACTAGAGAACTAAGATGCTATAACTATTATACATTATTGACTAAGAAAAAACGTGAAAATACATATTGGATCATAAAATATATATAAAAACGACCTAGTGAGTTGAAACTTGTCACGCAGCGTTGTTGGGAATGTACCTACGGCCACCTATCGATCGCGAGTCGATATCATATAGCGTTAGGAGGCATTTTAGATCGTACTACATATACTGGACTATAAATAATTATATATGAAATTTGTCCATTATCCAACCACAAACCAAGAAAAACTCCTATACTTTTGAAAATAATATTAAACGAATCCTTCCCTTAAAGTGATTTTGCTCAAAAAGTATAGATTCCCCTTCTATTCCAAATATACATATGTGTACCAAATTTAAAATCAATATTTCATTTAGTTTGAAAAGTTTCATATTAACAGATCGACACACCAATGGAAATAGGAAACTATGTTTTTCTCGACCATTAAACGTGGAGAAATGTAAACATTTCATAGGATACTTTTTTCGTGAATACAAGTTAAAATAAATTGATTACTGAAAAAAAATGAACTTACTCTAATGATGATGTTGACGCAATTGAATCGGTTTCCCCATTTTGATCATAGTCGTCATAAGTTCCATCGTCGCTTTCAAGACACCAATCAGGCCGTCTTGGAGCAGGAGAACAGTCGTCAATGTCATCATAACGTCTGTATAATTCATTTAGGTAATCTTGTTTATAGATACCTACAGGCCTGTTTTAAAACCATAAATTTTAAAAAAATAATAAAACTGACAATATTTAGTCTGCAATACATGAAGGCACAAATTTGATTGAAATTGAACTTTTTTGACCAATACAGTAGGAAAATACATATCTTTTTTGTAATTCTAAATTAGAGCTGGTTGAGAACTTAACAAGATAGGACTAAGGCTTGTATAAAATGCTTTATTTTAAAACAGTGTGAATGTAAACATTTCAACTCTGAACAGTAAACTGAGTCCCATTTACTGTATAAAGTTGCCTTTTGAGGGAATGTGAGCCAATTTAATAAATTCTGCCTTTGAATTTTAGAAGTGTGCTGGAAGCTATACAGTCTGACAAGTAAGAATGTGACCACTTGTATTCTTGAAAAAAAATGTGTTTCAAGAACATTTTTTGCCATCAATGTATTCTTTGATGTGCTAACGACGGCACAATTACCTTAGTAAGTTGCCCAATCGCCTCCTGCATCAATAATGGCCTGGCATCTTCGAGGCATGCTGTCGACAAGATTTTTTGCATACTTTGCAATTTTTCGAATCTCACGAGACAACCGAGTCGATGTCCTCAGCCTCCTCTGAGCTTTCTCTTTACAAAGGACCAAACATTTTCAATAGGGTTGGCTGGTGATTGTGAGGGCCTCTCTAGTATTTTATCGTGGGCCCAAACGAACCGCGAAGTGATTTCCGCCCAGCAAAGGCTTCTTCAACACATTTTTCAAGTTTCAGAGTGACTTTGCCTACCGAGCCACGTTTTGGCAAGTCACTGACATTTTTCGTCTCGTTAAAATGATTTACCCACCTCTTCACAAACAACACCAACTTTTTAATATTTTAGCAGCCTTGGAATATGTCATTTTAGGCCTCTTTGGTTGGGAGCAAAGAAAGACTCCCTCGAACCGACGCGCAAACAAGTGACTCATTTTAGATTTTACGTGATTTCATCAAAAGTTCAGAATCAACTGATACTTTTACTAAAATACATCGTAGATAAAGGTTGCCTCTATCGATTTTTTGTTAGATCACTAGAATAGCATCTACCAAAAATGAATTATCACTGGCACGTTCTTACTTGACAGACTAAATGTATTAAGCAGCAAGAAGAGACTCTTGTAAAACTTTTTTTAAGAATTATACTAGCATTGTCAACTCTACTTATTTTTATGTTCACAAAGGCCACAACAGGCTAATACTAAGTTCTTGCCAAAAAATCTACATTATAGAATGTCAAACAAGATATACAACCTATTGCCGGGTAGTATAAGGAATACACTTTAAACATTTTAAACATCTGTCAAGATACTTTTATTAAACAAAAGTTATTACAACTTGAATGGAGGGCCATATATATGGAGACATGGCAATATTAACAATAGTGACTAGGCCACTCGGTAAAATGAACAAATTTGCTATTAAAATGGAAATGGATTTTAATGGGATTAAAATGCTATCAATGGAAAAGTTCCTTCAAATGAGAGTGAGCAGGCCATGTCTCTCAACTCACTTAAGAATGGAGAACTAAAATTACAAGGTGGAAACCCTAGGGTGAAAAAAGAAAGATAGGAAGACTGCTAAAATGATGATATAATGATTTAAAAAGATTCACAGGACTAAACTGGTGCCAGGAGTCTAAGGATCAACCAATTTGGAAGGATATGAAAGAGACTTACATCAGATCAATGAAAAATAAATAACTCATGACGTTTAAATTTTATAGCGTACAACAGAAAACTAAATAAAAATATTCTGACCTCACTGTTAATAACTGATAATAAATATAGATTGCCAAAAAGATTTTTATCATGGAATTGATAAAGCAATTGACTACTATACTACTATAGGAATAACAATTATATTAACAGAATGCTTATATCACAGAAATGTATAATTAGAGTAATTGGTCTGAGATAGCTTGAATCAAGTCAAGAAATATTAAGAAAAAGTAAAATACTCTCATTTACCAAAATATATTTACTAAAATGTAACATACATATACAAAAACAATGATCAGTTAAAATAGAATCTGCACAACCACAACTACCAAATCATGAATACTTCTTCTCTTGTAATATCAAGCCACCAAATATAAGACTTTAAAGAATTCACCACTAATTGGTACAAATTGTATTTTCTTACGATAATAAACCATCAAAATTAACAAATAAAGTAGGTTTCAACAGTTTACACATTCCCATCTTGCATAAAAGTTAAACTTAATTTGGCAAGTCATAACAGATTTTTATATGACTTTTATTGATAAACTTTTAATTTAGTGTTCAATAATCTTTTAAAATAAATCAAAATATACCTAGCATCAGCAAATGTTTGCAAAGCAACATCCAAGCTAAAATCCATTTTTTCGACTAAATAGCTGACTATTAAAAAGCCAGTTCGATTAAATCCATGTGTGCAATGAACAGCAATATGTTCTAAAGGGTTTTTAGCTATAAAATTGTGAACTAATTCTATAAATGTAACGGTCTGCTCTCTAGATGGAGTCTCTCCATGACCCCGGCATTGGAGTTTTAAATATTTGCATCCATTTTCCTCTACTTCTTCCTTTTTATAGAATCTGTTTGTGTTTGTCAGATCTATCCATAATCCTACTTTAATCTAAAACCATAACAGGATATGTATTTTCTCCTCAGAAATATTATAAGAAACGCAAAAGTCAGGCATTGAAATCGATCTTTTTTAGTTACCTTTTTTGCTTTACAAATATTGAAAAACATCTTCGGATGAAACCTACATTCATCAGGAACCTGGCTATCAAAATTGGTACTAAGTGGTGTCTTAAGGGCCATGAATTTGCCTACTATTAAATGATCAGATTTTCTGGGACAATTCAACCATCTATCGGGAACAGGCCCCGGACTCTTCCACTGTCTACTCATTTTTTTCTATTTGTTTTGAGGTTAAGGATAACAAATTTAGGCTGATGAAAAATAGGTGACAAAAGGAGCCTCTTTATTTTATATCAGTAAAATATGTGTTGTTCATCTACTGATTTTGAACATTTTTAATTAAGGAAAAACTGCAAATACCTTTTCCAAAATTATTTTCTCTTATGTGGTCAGCTGGCTCACGCTGTGCTGTCAATTTTGACACTTTTGATAGGGACTTTTTAGTTTGGCATGTATAGATCATAGACATAGAGGATGGACTGAGTATTCCGTATCCCGCTATGAAGTAAATATGGACGCAAAACTGTAAAAGAGACAAAGCGAATGAGCGGCCAGTAGCTGTCTCTTTTTAAAATGCCGCTAAGCTACGGCTCTCTTGAAAATAATATTTCTAAGTGTTCTATTTGAACTAAAATCGGGTATGGGGCTTTTCTCGCCTTGAATTCCGTCTCGGGGTACTACGCCTTGTTCATTACATACCTACAGAAAAGAGACAGGTATTGGCCGTACAATCGCTTTGTCTCTTTCTAGAGAGTGGTCAATTTTATGAGGTTAATGCTCAGTCCATCCTCTATGTCTATGGTATAGATACAGCGATATCTATTTTATCGCTTAATTTCCTACATATCGACGTGTAAATATCGAAGTTAATACACATAAAGTAATAAAAAAGCATTTTTATTCGATAATATAGAACTCGTTTTAAAAACCTGGTCCTAAAATGATAAACAAAGGTTGTTTTCAGAAGTGTTTTATGCTCTATCCTGGTCCTCAGTTATCGATCTATTATTGATTCAAACGTTCGCCGAGGAAACGAGCTATATTTTTCCTGTCTGGATATTTTCCCTAAATTATCCAATTTAAAAAATAGCCTAGGATAGACTTTTTAGGTATATTTGTAAGTGTTCGTCCATAAGACGATTACAATATAAAGTTTTTCATTACATTCTCCTGTAAAATTATTATAATCTCCGTGGGGTGGCACTACTGTACCATTCTTCCTGTACATTTTTCAGATAAAACATAATTAGTTTTAGTAGGGTATTATATAAATCTTTTGACATAGGGCATGTTACTGGGATGCGAGCGGTGGATAGCTAGACCCAGAACTTGGACTCAATTTTTTTTCTTTTAGAACTGTTCTTGGTAATGAGTTAATTAATATGTCAAATATTTTATTTAAAAATTGTTCTTATAACGTCCACTAAATGTTTATGTTCAAAAAGATTTTCTTTTCATTCATTGAGAGTTCATTGGTACGGCAATTGAACAACTGAAGTTCAGATGTAGATCTCACAGCGATGTAGAGAACTGTGAATTTTAAATGGTCCAGTATGTAAGGAAAACTAACTTGTATATGGTCCAGTAGAAGTTTATGTATTTTATTTGGACATTCGAATGACCAGGATAGAGTTACGTAATCAAAAAAGACTGTGCGTGTTCTAACAAAAATATTTTTTTGTGCGGCTGATTAAACCACCTGCTCTCATTTTTGCAATTTTAATTCAAATTGCAAAAATTAAAGCAATACCTTCTTTAACAAAACTTAAAATAATATGTAGTAATTTTTGGGGAAGTCAGATCAATCTTAAAACATGTACAGATTTTTTAGCATTTTTAAATGAAAACTTGCCGATTCTTGACCCATTATATGACGTTTTGTTCACCCCTTCTCCCTCTAATTCCGTTACATATTATATTCTTGACCCTTCAGTGGAGTAGTTCTGAAATAATCCTCCGGAAATTGTTTTGTCTTTGAGTAATATATACGTAGGATACATTATCCCTTAATAATTGCAATTTTGCCAATATTATTTAGTCCTGTAATTACCGATAGATCGCTTTGAAGCATATATTCTTGAAAAGTATTAATAAATCGCCTAGCAGTAAATGATGACAATCATTCCAAACTGCTTTAAAGTTTCCGACGCTAAAAAATAGCTTTATTTCGCACCTAACTTTACTTTTACCAGATGTCAGTGTTAAGCTATATTTCAGTTTTTCGTCTCATTGCCAAATTAATTTTGGTATATTTTTATTTACAAGTAACAACAATCAACTAAAATTAGTTTACTTATAATATTATCCACTTCAATTTTCAGTTTGTTCTATCTTAGGCACAAGTGATGACAACATAATACAAAAATAGAAACTTGAAAATTTAAGTGCCCAGTAAAAAAATCCTGTGACGGAGTATGTCGTTGGCTTTTGACTTCAATAATTATCTCATACCGTTGTTATTTAAAATGTACGACACGACCTCATGACCTGATATTGCTAATAATTTTTGTGTAGGTAGTGTATCCCATCTTCTAGCAAGTCAGAGAGAGACTGATTTATGTGATCTGTAGAAAGAGACCAGATGAAGTGTATCATATGACTGAACCGCACGTGATTTTTATTTATTGTTTTCACTCTGGCAGCGTACGAGGCAAAACTCGTGCCGTTTCCACTATACATGAATGTGATTAGTGTAGGGTCTATGCTATGGCTCTTTTTAATAAACTATTTCCAGGACTTAAAACCACACCACAAAACAATAATGAAGACAGTTATGTCAGGTGTGTATTATTTTAGTACTTGCCATTTAAAAAAATTATTAGGTTTATCCACTTAACTATAAATGATCTAATAATAGAATAGAGTACTGATTGGGTTATTCTATTGAAGAACAAATGTGGGACAAAATTAAATAAATTTGTCAGTGACAGTAGTAACAATAAGCATCGAAAATTTATATGATCTGGAACTCTTTCTTTTCTTGTGCTCTATAACATAAATTTAGTACTGTTTAGCTACCTATTTCTTTGAATAGGTATTGTATAAGAATAAGTCTTTAGAATTTCATTTTATTTTGTGTGAGGCTTATATTTGTTTCTGCATAAACTAAAGAATTTATATCATTTCTTTAGTTTATAGCCTGATTAAAAAATATTCTTTTTAATGTGAAAATGTAAGACAGTATGCTGAGTAAAGTCGTGACATCTCTAAGCTTAGTAATATAATTTTTTTTTTCTATTATTGTTCAATTAATTCAGTCAGGAAATTTAAACTTGAATGCTATTTTGTCATGCGATTTAAATATCCAATTGAAAGTTGAGTAGATAATACTAGCAGCTTTAAGGAATGGTTTTTGTCTATAGAGTATTAAAAAAAAAACTCATTATTTCTGTAATGTTTTAAAACATATTTAAATAAAGCAAACATTTCTTTTGGAGTTTCCATAAATATTTGAAATATATTATTAAATAATAACATCCCCCTTATCACCCTTATTTCTATGTATAAAATATCTATGGGCTTAAAAGTTGTTAAGTATTAATGTTGCTTGGTTGGTTGTAGGCAGAGTAGGTGATTTTGCCTGTTTGTGAACGGCAGCCTCTTGGCTTATTGTGCTCCCCTCTTTTGGTTACAAGATAATTTATACCTATTTTGCATTAAAGCTGCACGTTCATATAGGATATGCATACAGGTTTCTTCCTATTCATGACCTATTCGGCATGTTATGGGGTTATTGTAGATACCCATTTTCTGTAAATGTTTCCTCAGGTGACAGGTGGCAGGTGATCACAGTCTTACTACTAGTTTGGTTCGAGGTCTTGTTAAACGAAGGACGTCAGTTGTTAGTTTCTTTGAGGGGCCACGTTTATTTAGCTAGATGTGTCAAACTATCGACCTAGATCTTGGTGTTATGACCATCTGTTGATTGTCATTTTTACTACCTGTTTTGGTATACCAAATGCTATTTCTCGACCCCTGTATCATTTTGTAGCTCCCAATCTTACTAATTTGTCCATTTTTATTACCTGATTACTATTAATATTAAAAAAATTAATATATTTAGCTTATCATTGTACATTTTTTTTAAAAAACTCAAGCCTAGGATCTTATAAATATAATTTTGAAGATATGATTTTATCCAGTATTAAAAAGAAACTAAAACAATAAGTACTTAAATTAATCAAATACTATAAGAGAGCCCTTACTGTTTTTGTTTAATGAAGTGTTATTTTTAATAAAAATTTTATTAATTATATTTCAATTCAAAAGATGATACTGTAAATTATTTTATTTATCACTTTTTATAATTGCAGTTTTATCAATGTACTCTCTTTCCCAACCCCTATACTAGTCCATGCCATTTTTCCACTGCTCATGGCAGTCCTTTTGGTCATTTTGAGAAAACCCCTTCAAACTCTTTGATACTTTTGGTTTCACAGCTTCTACAGCCTTAAATCTGGCAACTTTTAAAGCTGCCCTAACTTTTTGGAATAACTAAATCTGATGGAGCAAGACTTCATAACTGATTTTACCACCACAATTGATCTCGAAGGAATTAGAAAAAGCATCATTGCTTTAAATTTCAATTTGATTATTCATGTTTTTTTTTGACATGGTAAATTGAGCGCATCGATTGACACTTAGTTTCAGGATGGAATGTAAAAAAACGTTGAGTCATCACAGGTTATTACTTTCTTTAAAAGTTAGTTTATCTTGGGATTTCTCAGAATGTCAATGTATTTGAGCTTCGTTCTATTCAGATAGAAGTTTGTGTGGTATAATCTTCGAAGACACTTTTTTCATGTTTGGCCACAATTTTACAGACCCTTAAAAGCTCTCTACAAGTCTAACTTGTCTAACTTTCTGACAGCATCCAAAAATTGGTGTCCATGATAAACATTCATCACCATATAGTTCTTTCAACAATGGATAAGTGTAGCGAATTTAACGGCCAAGTTGAACATTGTGTGACCTTGAAAATCGAAGTAGATAGAGAGGGAAATCACATGACACTATTTTCGCCTCAACCTAGACGCGTTTAGCATTTCGCTTAAAAAACAATAGTCTGATTATTTTCTGATCATACTTTGCACTCCTTCGAGAGACTGAACAAGAATTATTTGAGAAAAAATATAAAGTGATTCTCTGTTCTCAGCATAAGGATTTGATGCTTCTCATTCAAGATGTAGCCAATTAAAAAACATTTACATCAGCTAGTCCAGCAAGTAAAAGCACTTTTGACTAACAAACATAATTTTAAACTTTTTGGCCATATTAGCGTCAATATTAAGACATATTGTCTTAAAATGTCACAGTTTTGTGTGAGTCTCAAGAAACTCAAAATAGTATTTATGCTGAATTGTTTTTTGACTTTGAAGTCCTCCTTTTTATTGTTTTCCTATAATCAGTGGACACCAGACACCAGATTTATTTGCGCGAATAACAATGCTTTTGAGTAGTTTAACACTGCCAAAGAGACAACCTTATTATATTTAGAAATAATGCTTAAATACAATATGTTCAGGAATATATCTAAATATTATTGGCCAAGAAGTGCAAACATTATTTGCATTTTTGCTTCTGAGTAGGAAAAAAATATTATTAAGTCAGAAGCAAACATGTCTCACTATAAAGTGTATTTTTATACACTTTACTTCTAATACAGTTTTTCTGCTTTAACCATTAACTTGTGGTCAAAATTGTTTTTGTTTATCACATTAACATTCATGTATCTTCAGATGTGTAGGGGTTTAAGAATGTAATAATTTATAATAACACAAACAAATAAATATGATTTTAATGAGATAAAAAAGTTACAAGTTACTATTTAGAACTGAACAATTTCCTTAGAACTTCCCACTCATTGACAGATGAAGATATATACATATAATGGTAGGAATTAGTGAGGATGTTTAGTAGTAACTATAAAACTTGTTGATTATGTAAGTAAATGAAAAATAAAATGTCAAAGTTGAAAAAGTAATAATTTTTGCAAAACATGTCTTAAGTAGGTAATTGGTAGATTATTATGGGTTACCAAAAACCAAAAATCATTTTAAAACTTTACACAGAAGTTTCTGAATTTTTACCTATACACCGCAACAAATGTTGGGACTACTTTAAATAATTATTCTCATTTATTCATAACAATGTTACTTAAAAAACTTCCAAGGTCTTTCAACTTTTAAAAAAATCATATGGACTGAGGGCCCTTTGGTTCTTAATTGTTCAAATTTTAGTCTGTATATGCTTTTAAACCGATACATCGGCGCAATTATCTTAGTAAATTGTCCAATCACCTCCTGCATCAATAATCGCCTGGCATCTTCGAGGCATTCTGTCGTCGAGATTTTCTACATACTTGGGCAATGATCTCCAAATTTTTCGAATATCGCTAGACAACAACCGAGTCGAAGTCCTCAGAGTCTTTCCACTGAGCTTTCTCTTTTCAAGGAATCAAACGTTTTCAATAGGATTGGCGTCCGGCGATTGTGAGGGCCACTCTAGTATCGTATCGTAGGCCTAAGCTTCGCGACGTGATTTTCGCCCAGCAAAGGTTTCTTCAACGTGTTTCGCAATTTGACATTACAAGCACGAAGATGCTGTCAAATGGTCTCATGGGACGCATTCAAACACGATTTTCTTAGTTTTCCCGCTCCTTAACGCAGCATCAATTTCGGGTCCAGTAAAAACGAATCGTTTTTCCACTTTCGGGTTGACTTTGCCTACAGAGCCACGTTTTGGCAAGTCGTCGACATTATTTGTCTCGTTAAAACGATTTTTACCCTTTTCTTCACAAACTATACCGGCTTTTTAATATATTTAGCTGCCGCGGAATGTGTCATTTTAAGTCCCTTTGTGACTCATTTTGGATTTTACGTGATTTCGAGGAAAGTTCGGAATCGGCCGATACTTTTACTAAAATTCGTCGTAGATAAAGGTTCCCTCTACTGATTTTTTGTTCAATCACTAGAATCGCATCTATCAAAAATGAATTATCGTGGACACATTCTTACTTGACAGACTATATATAATATATGTATATATATATATATATATATATATATATATATATATATATATATATATATATATATATATATATATATATATAAATATAGGTGTACAAGTATGAAATGCGGATTTTTTTTCTAAAAAAACATGTTAAATTCAGAAGAATGATAAAAAGTGCTTTATTTAAAGTATGCTCCATCGTTTGTTATACATTATTCCCATCTTTCGGGCCATTTGTGAATACCACGCCAGTAGAAATCTTCCCCTTTTGCTGCGAACCATTCATCGAGCCATTTTTCACATCTTCGTACGAACTAAAGCGCTGCTCAGCAAGTGCTTGATCCAGCGATGCAAACAAGTGGTAATCGAAAGGAGCCAAGTCTGGTGAGTAAGCCGCATGGGGTAGAACTTCCCAGCTGAGTGCTTCCAACGTATCGCGAACTAGCATTGTCATGAAGAAAAATGACTTTGTGTTTCCTCTTTCGGTATTCTGGCCTTTTTTTCAAGCAGCGAACGGTTCAAATCGGTCAATTGTTGTTGGTAACGTTTAGTATTAACCGTTTCCCCAGATTTTAACAGCTTATAATAGAGCACGCCCCTCTGGTCCCACCAAACACAGAGCATCGTCTTTCTGTAACTATACGATGCAAAAACAACTTCCTTTTGTACCGACCGAGCAAAATGTCACACGTGTTTTTGCGCTTTTTCATTTGCCTGCATGTGGTACCCATTTACCGGCTTCTGAATCTTTCCCATCTCTCGTAGCCGATTGGAAACAGCTTGTTGACTAACGCCCAATTGCTCGGCGAGTTGTTTTTGTGTTTGCGAATCATCTTCGTCCAACAATGCTTGCAATTCCACATCTTCGTATTTTATTGGCGGTTTTCCACGTTCCTTGTCTGCAACATCGAAGCCACCACTTTTGAAACGCCGAAACCATCGTTCACACGTATCTTGCGATGAAGCATGTTCACCATAAGCTTCTCGAAGTAATTCGTATGATTCAACAGCAGTTTTCTTCAAATGAAAACAAAAAATTAATGCTGTCCGCGAATGCTCTTTGTTCAGTATAAATTTCGACATATTGAACACAACAATACAACCCTATGCACACACTTTTTCAATTTATCACTCGTGCGCGTCTGACACTTGTTGACACAACAAAATGGCGCAGTGTCAAATCTTTATAGCACAAACTGCATTAGTGCACCATCTGTTGTCTAAAATCCGCATTTCATACTTGTACACCTGGTATATATATATATATATATATATATATATATATATATATATATATATATATATATATATATATATTACTGCTTAAAAGTCTTTGGACACCCTTCAGAAAAATGAAATTCTTTTGTCATTCAACTTATATGTTTATTAAATGTACTCATATGTATATGATAATTAAAAACAAATATTCGCAAGACATATTTAAATAATTTGAGCATTGTCTTGTAAAAATGTTGTTAATTTTCGACCCTTTGAAATGTTTTTTCCTTACCTTGATGACTGCTGCACATAATTTCGGTATTCTGTGCATCAATTTCACCAAGGTATCTGGAGAGATTTTATTCCAACAGGCTTATAAACACTCCAATTGGTTCTCATTTGTTTGAATCATTTTTCGCACTTGTTTATCTAATTTGTCCCAAAGTATAGGAACGACAGGAAGGTGTGTTTAGGATTGTTATCTGTTTAAAATGTGACCCTGCAACCTATAATTGTTTTCTACAAGAAAACCGAGGATGCGAAATGGTCCTCCTTTGGTCAGTTCCTTGTCATAATTAGTCAAGGAAAACCGTTTTTTTTTGAGTCAGCTCTGTGCATTAGTATTGCCTAAATTGCTAAAGTGTGCATAAAATTCCGTGCTCGTGTTTTACTTGAACTATAATGTAAGTAACTATTGTACTATCAAAATATTATACTTCGTCAAAGTATGACTTGCCTATTTCGGTTTTTTGAGGAACCGCTGTAACCGCTATAACCACTGTAATTTGTTTCTAGTGCTAAAACGGACGCAGAACAAGTCGAAAATATTACAATAGGCTCAAAAACATAAGCATTGGTCCGTAGAACAATGGAAAAAAGACGGACAAATCCAAGTTTGAACTCTTTGGCGAGGAAATGAAGAAAATTTGTCCAGCCATTAGAGGGAGAAAGAATGTTATCACAGTGTATAATGCCTACCATAAAACATGGGGTGGAGAAATAATGGTGTGGGATTGTTTGGCGTGAAAGGGTAGGAAATTTAGTAAAAATTGATGGTATTATGGATCGGTATCGATATCACCGAATTTTTCAACATGATATATTCCCTTCTGCTGCAAGACTTATCGGTCGCGGGTTCATATTCCAGCAGGATAACTATCCAAAACACAATTCCAAATTATGTCAGGATTATATTCTGAAGAAAGAAAGAGACGGCGATTTGAAACTCATGATTTGGCCCGCGCAATCTCCCGATTTGAATTCTATCGAATTATTGTAGGATGAATTGGATAGGAATGTGCGGGAAATAAGGGCAGCCAATGCAGATCAATTGTGGGAGTATTTACAAGTTTGTTGGAATAAAATCTCCCCTGATACCGTGATAAAATTGATGCAAAGAATGCCAAAATTATGTGCACAGGCATCAAAGCAAAGAGGTGATATTTCGAGGAGTTGAATAATATAGGTGCTTCTTTTTTCTAAAGGGTCTTCAAAGTCTCGGTACTGTTTATATATATATATATATATATATATATATATATATATATATATATATATATATATATATATATATATATATATATATATATATATATATACATATACATATACATATACATATACATATACATATACATATACATATACATATACATATACTTATACATATACATATACTTATACATACATACATATACTTATACATACATACATATATATACATATATATATATATATATACATATATATATATATATATATATATATATATATATATATATATATATATATATATATATATATTTATATATATATGTAGAATCTAATCACTAAAGTGATTTCAGATAATCGAAATTTCGGTTGATCCAAATTTTTTTTATAAAATAGAAGTTTAGAATGAATACAACATTGCAGATTGACTTAAAAGCATTTATCCGATATGCTGTTACATACATAGGTATTTATTAAAACAAAGAATAGAACAATTAGTTTACTTATTTTATGTATATGTACGGAAAATCGAAAATAAAACAGTTTCATTCTTAACTTTAATGTCTTAAAAATGAGGTAATTTTTAATGGCACTCGTTTTGCGTTAGTTCTGTTTTTGGCTGCAATGTCTCTCCAACATTTGATAAGCAAAACGTCCGCGGCGGTTGCATATTCTTATTGTTCTACATAAGTTAACGTTGTGACATTTTTACTGAAACATTGTCAGTGGCTTCTACTTCGTTATCATCGTCATCACTGTCTATTTTATTACCATTTTTGCATACACTTTTAATTAATTCTTGGTCAGTCATTTCATCTTCCACACTATCACTGTTTAACCATTGACAAACATCGGTTTCCGTAATAATTTCACATCCTGATATTCTTGTAATAATTTGATGTAAACTTTCATTATCTTCCGTTTCTGCCTCTAAGTAATGTCTCTCCTCTTGTGGAATCAATTTTGACCAAGATTTTTCCAGAGTACTACTCTTTACTTGATTCCAGGCTGAAGTTATCCAGTATATAACGTTTTTTAAATTTATCTTTTTTAGACAGTCAGTAAGATTGCCACCTTCATCTACTTCTTCTAAAATATGCTCCAATTACAAACGCCTGTAATTGCGTTTTAAATTTTCCAGTACACCCTGATCCATAGGCTGAACGAGAGAAGTTACAGCAGGAGGCAAAAACATTGCTTTTATTTCCCCACTTTCAAGTTGCTCCGCACTTGGGTGAGCGGGGGCGTTATCTAGTAACAGAACACATTTTCTAGGATATCCATGTTCTTTTTAAAAAAAGTTCCAGTTTGGGAACAAAATCTCCAAAAAACCAGTCTTTAAATAGAGTCGCGTTTATCCAGGCATTGTTTTGATTTTTATACAAAACAGGAAAAGCATTGCGACGAATATTCTTAAAGGTTCGTGAATTTGCTGACTTACTAATACATAGTAATGTGAGTTTGTCTCTTCCAGAAGCATTACTGCCTGCAAGAACAGTAATACGTTCTTTGCGACGTTTGTAACCAGGTGCTCCAGCTTTCGTTTTTGAAGCTAAAGTATTTGACGGCAACATTTTGTAGTTCAAGCCTGTTTCATCACAATTCTAGATTTGGTCTGGTTGTAAACCATGTTCTTTCATAAGCTGTTCAAAATTCTCTGCAAATTTTTTGCAGCAGATACATCAGCCGACAATCTTACTCCACAAACTTTTAGTTGACGTACACCATGTCTTTTTTTCCCACCTGTCTAGCTATCCATCACTTGCAGAAAAATTCACAGGCGCTTCAATAACCGGCAACTCTTCGCTTAAACTCACTGCCTTATGTTCAAAAATTATCAGTATTTAACCCAGTTTTGATATAAACACTGCTTTTCGCGATGCATACTCTCCAGACTGTACTTCTTCGATTTTTATTTCTATTCCGATCTTAGCAATACTATCTTGCTGATTTTCAATTTTAACTGAAGAAGTTCAAAAAAACCCTCGATGAACTCAGCGCATTAAAACAACCATTTTTTTCAATTTGGATAGTTTGCTGAGAGATAGCAAAGATGTGTGGAAAGCGGAGGAGGGTACTTGGAAGATTGGGCTTTTCTTAGTTTTTTTTTTATAAATAAATACCCAAATTGGTCACAGAGGCTGAGAAATAATTTATGCACCTAAAATTTTAAAACCGTGCACGTGTTTTAATCCCCCTTAGGAACTTAACAAGCTTGTATAATAATAATTTGCACCTAGTACCTGTTGACTTCTAATTAGGAAAACATCATGTGTAGTTGAGTATTTATTAATTATAATATAATTAACAATTTCCAAGTCACAAGACAGCTGATTAAAATAATGACTTGTTTATCAATCCAGTTATTGCTAGATTTTAACATAGATTTCAAAATGTATATTAAATTTTTAAATCCGCTTAAATCATGTGACTCTACACTCATGAAAGTGATACAGCAAAGTACACATATACGGTGTCAGGACCGTAGTTTGATGTAAAGGGTATGTAAGGCACTTTAAATTAAAAGTTGAGTTGTTACGTTTCTTTTGTATTAATGTGTACATTGTGATTTCAAAGTCAAAGTTTTTAGTTTCAAAGGTACGTATTGTATTCGTGGGAAAGCTTCTTATCACGTTTCACGATCACGGTTCTTGGAGTCCAGGAACCTGAAAATTGTGTTAATTTTTCATTAATTTCCATTCTTTATGGTCAAGTATAAGGGCTTAATCAGTTGAGGAAGGGGGGCAGATAGGTTGCTCTTATATCTTATACTTCCTTTTGAAGCTCCTTGGAGTCGATGAATTTGAAAGTTCTGATATTTTTTCATTTCTTTCAATTAGTGATACATGTAAGGTGTTATTAAGGTGGGAGAGAGAGGGTTAGAGGAGTTCTCTCTCGTGTTTTTCAATTCGAGGGATGTGAAAATTATGTTATTTCTGCATTATTTGTGATTTTAAAAGAAATAGTATGTAAAAGAAATTTAGCAGGTTTCAGTTGTAAATATTTCTGCATAACTTTTTTTTTTTTGTTTATTGTTTTTTCATAATGTAATTTTCAAAAAATCGATTTATTGTGTTAAGGGGTTACACCACTTGGAAATTTTGAAAAAATTGATTTTTTTTACTAGGTCATCGAGTGTGGTGTCAAATGAAAGCTTGTGAAAACACGAGTAAAATATATATATATATATATATATATATATATATATATATATATATATATATATATATATATATATATATATATAATGTAATACTTGGGCACACTTTTCTTTGTATTATTTTTAAAAAATTCCGAAAAATCGCTGTCCCCCTACTTTATCTGGAAAAGTACTGATCAAAAAATTTTGAAAAAATTCTGGAATATTCTCCACGGGGTATAGATTGAACGAAAATTATCACGAGTGCATTACCTTTAATTTTTTAATTTATCTGGTATATAAAAAAAAAAAAAAATTCAAGATCATCAGTTTTCAGTAAAGGTTGGAAACAAACTTTGTTGAAAACTCATTTGGGGGTGTGTTTTGTGAAGTCACTGATCATTTTATACTACCGTAACAAAATTTTTTATTTTAAAAGCAATTAACGTACGGAACACTAATTGTGCAAGTTCAACTTGCACTTGTCCGGTTTTTAGTGTGAGAAAATCAATTTCAGTACTTGTTTTTGCACTAATTTACAAGGAAGTAGTCTGTTTTTACTATTCTTGCTAAAGGAAAGTGAAACGAAAATGAAATGAAAGATTCGTGAAGAAACTGCACCTCGAGATTTTTGCTTTTCTTCACGTTTTAGGATTCCTAGATCGCGAAAAACATAGTCACTCATTTCCGTCGGTCGGTCTGTTTGTCAGCCTGTTGGCACGATAACTCTCTAACAAAATGAGAAATCAATTTCATACTTGGTACATCGATAACATCTAATAGGGAGATGATGCCTATAATTTTTGCACGATATCGCTTCAATCCAAGACGGTAAAAGGGAAAGGGGATCGATAAATTTTAATATTAATATGGAAATATTCCCTGATTTTTTTGTTGTTGTAAAGGAATGGGGGAGGAGATTAGAGAGGGTTTTCATTGCTATCAAGTTTAATTCAAGAAGGGGCTGAAGGGGACGGGGTAGTTTAAAATTGTATAATTTCAATAGCATTTTAAGATATTTACAGTTTTTTTGGTTGAAGTACTAGTCAAAGCATATTACTTGTATTAAAATATGTAAGAGGGGGTTAATAGGGTTGCTTTCTATAAATAGTATATGGTGTTATAGGTCCTTTTCGGGGTTTGTGGAGTCGAGGAATCTGAAAATTAAGTGATTTTTTTTCATTACTTTCAATTTTAATGGGGAAAAGGGGTGAAGTGATCAAATATTGTATGGTTTCAATAGTTGGTTGGTTGCGATATTGAACAAATTTTAATCATAATTATTTATTTACTACTATAATTATGCAATTATATAAGTATAAGAGGTAAGGAAGGGAGTTAGAAGTGTGATTTCGTCTTTATGGGACTATAGGTATTATTCAGAGTTCTTTGAGTCAAGGGAACGACAGATTACATTTTTTTTGTATTTGTAGGGGTAGAAGAAAAAAGATGTGGGTGTCATTGAATATTGTATAGTTTAAATATTATTATAAGAATTTTGCCTAGTTTTTTTGGTCGGGATATTTTTTAAAATTTTAGCTGATCATTTATAGTAAAAGATCTATAAGTTGAAAGGAATCAGGTAGAGGGTTAGATGGGTGGTTGCGCATATATCATAATATACAATTTCAAAACAGCATATATTCAAAAAAAATATGTTAGATATTGCTAGAAAAGTGGGTTATATTGCATATCTACAACAAAATCATGACGTAGAAGTCATTCAAATCGTCATCATGAATTCGAAGTAACCATTTTCTGCAAGTAAGAGCTTAAGAGTTTGTTAGAAATCTGTTTCAAAACGAGAACGTACTTGGATGTAAAATATAATATTACTGGTATCTCTTAAGGCATAGATTATTGATTATTGCTTATCTTTATGCATATTTTTTATCTGACAGAATTTATTAGTTAATCTCAAAATTTAAACACATTTTTGCCAAAATCGAAAATAAAAATGTAGGAACAAGGTTACCAATATTATAAAAATTTGGCAAGGAATACAGAAAAACGATCTCTAATGTAGAAATAAGTTTCCCGATTTTTTTTTTTTAAGTAAAATTCAAAATTTGCCCAACCCTATTATACGCTTGTATTGTGGGTTGTACACCGTGTGTCCAAAAGTGTGAAAAAGGTGAACATTTTATTACTTCAAATATTTTACATAGTCCCCTTTGACCTCAATAAAATATTCAGAACGTTCATACAATCATGTGAAACTGTTAGAAAAATCTTCTTTTGAGATTATGTTCAACTTCCCGCGTCACAGTGGATTTAATGTTCTCCAAAACGTCATAACATTGATCTTTCATGTGAAAAACTTGCATTTTGGGAATAAAAGTCGCTAAGGGCTAAATCAGGCGAATAAAGAGGATGGTGGAGTACGGACACTGGTTTTCGCGCGAAATACTGCACCACAGTCGCAGTTGTCTGAGCGGGCTCGTTGTCATGAAGCAAGAAAAAATCCGTTGCGGTCAATCGTTCCGGTCGAACCCGTAATCTTCTTACAAAATCATTCCACAACAGCTATCTAGAACCTAAGGTTCACTGTTGTGCCCTCGGGAACAAATTTTTTATGGAGCGTCAAAATGCGACGAACATTGTCTTTGTTCTTTACTTTGTCAGCTGCACTTTCTTCGGTCTCGGCGAGCCACTACTGAGCCACTGTGCACGTTGCTGTTTTATGATAGGCTCGTATTGGTAACCACGTCTCATCGCCCATGACTGTGTGAAACAAACTTCACACACACACTTTCCTCTTATTCAAAACATTCCGGGCAATGTCTTAACCCCTTGATTTAGAGATGTTACGGTTTTCAGTCAGTTAGATGGCAGTCGGTTTGCAGAAAAGACGAATCTTCACAATGTTTGCGTCGGCCGAACTTGTTATGGGACACCCTGATCTTGCAGCATCCTCAAGCGATTCCTGTCCTTACTTACAGCGTTTAAACTCCTTAAATACGTGATCGCGATAAACAATCATCACTGTAAGATTTTTTCAAGAATTCAAATGTCTTCGTAGATATTTCACCCAGTTTCACGTAAAACTTGATCACCGATTGTTGCTCCATCACAGTTCTGTGCCACAACGACTGATCACAACTGGCTGGTTGAATACAAAAGTGTTGTTTACAGATGTGAGTTGAAGCTTTTATTGTTGTTTACGAGATGGCGCTGCTTAAAAGCCAGGGAAAAAAAATCAGTGCTGAAACTTTTTGGGCAGGCGGTGTAGATTGTATTCTAATAAATAAAATATGTCAAGAAAACTTCAATTTGGACAAACCATACATACTCTAGACACAAAAACGAATAGACAGCGTATGTCATTCGTAACATCATTTCCCACCACATCAGTGATCGATTAGAAACTGCAATGAATACGGTAAGAACAAGTAGAAAACACTGGACAAAATTACACACAGATTTCTAATCCTATCTTATGCAAAAAAATTATGAATTGTCACATATATTTATTAATGTTAATAGCAGATTATATGTGGTTAGATAATAAGTTATTAAAGTACAAATGTTCAGCTATTTCTTATAGATATTTACTTTCTTCTCTATTAGCTAAAGTTATGCACAATAATTTTACTTCATTAATTTAGATTTTTAAGTAGCGAAAGCCGGTGAACCATTAAGTATTTTAAATTTTAGAAATCTAATAACACATTCAACCAAATCGTAACTCATCGTTTTCAGTCGCCCTTCCTTTCGTTATTAATCTGGGTTCGTGTGTTTAGAGATACGATGGACGTTCCAAAAGTTCTCAGCCTGATACAGGTATGGCGCCAAGATGACCAAATTATTATGACAATTGTGAGTGTTGTTTACTAGGTGGCTGGACGAAGATTCACTTCAAGTGATGAAGTTAAAACTGAGACGAGCGCTTAGTTTGCAGACTTGGATAAATCTGATTATAATAAAGATATTAAAATATTGTATTGATTTGATTGATTTTGAAAAAAAAATGTATTGATTTGCAAGGTGACTGTAGAAAAATGAAAAAAAATCTCTGCAATCTTGCGTCTTGTTTGTTAAGCCGACAACTGTTGGAATGACCTTCGTAAACTTGGTGCATCCTATTATGTAATTTTAGTTGAATCTTATTAAGGTTTTTGTTTTTCTTCGTCTCTCCTAGTTACGGTCCTGTACAGTATTTAACGTTTTGTTTATAACATTGTTTATACGAATCGTATTTATAGAAAAAACATTTTAGTAATCCATTTTATAGGTAGTTAATTTTGGATCATGTGACAACTAAATAGTATGATTTCCATTTGCACTTTGAAATATCTATGTAAATTTGATATTGAGATAAAAGTATTTGATTAATTGAGAAAGTTTACAGTATTTTAAATGTTTCAAAATAAGTATTTTTTTCTTAGTTTGATAGCGAAACTTCAGGAGTTTATAATTTTAAAATTAAAACAAATTTACAATTACTAACTAATTTAAATTGAAAATATTGACTGTCCATGACTAGGGAGAGGCAAAATTGAGCTAAGTGATATATTTCAACGAAGAGTGCTTCCTGTAAACGTCCGACGATAGGGTACATCGCGGGTGGTTTGGCTCACTTCTGTTCATCCGTACTCAATACTTAATGACAAAAAGTCAAAAAGCAAGTATAATACAGAGTCTACCATAAATAAGTCCAAATTTATGGTGGGAGCGTAGAGCGTAACTCTGATCCTTTGAAAATTAATTCTGTGAAAAGGTTCACCGGAGCGGAATGTGGCGTATATGTGCGAGTATTTTACAAATTTTACGTTTAATACTATTTACACAGCGTAAATGAAGCGCCTTGAGTTCAATTAATTAAAAAATAGATGGGGAAGTTTGTAATGAAACTAGTTCGACTTTAGGTAAACCTCGGGCAGAGCAACCAAAAACATCAAGGAATGATGCAAGCGTGAAAGGAGTTTATGACTACTCCAAACAGTAGAATTGCTGTTATCGAAGTACAGCAAATTCAAGTCTACAGCATCAAAAGCCTGTAAATTTTGACAATTATCTCGAAAGGACCTGATTTTATCAGCACATGACGTAACATAACACACTTGAAAACACATCTTGGTGAACCGGACTTAACGCATATTTACATTATCGGACTTCCAAAGTTGATTAAAAGTATAACCTAGTGAAGTGCACAGTTTTAGCTAACAAGGGAAATCAAATAATATTTATATATAACTGTATATAACCCACTATTAAAATTAATAAATTTAAGTAGCACCAACCTTACGGTATCCAAAGCGGTTGTGCTACAATCAGTCATTAAATTTTCTTGTGGCTTGACAATTGTTTCATCATACAATGGCTTCTTCAGAAGTGAACTAATTAACTTCTGAAGAAGCCATTACATGGTAAAACAATTGTCAAGTCGTTTTAAATATATTCGAAGTTTAAAACATAGTGTTGTTTTTATAAAATTTTATTATGAATTTCCAACAAGTATCGGTTAACACAATCAAAGATTTTCTTGTGGCGTTACCATGAATATGTGATAAAGTAATTTTCTACATATCGTTAAAATGTGCTGTCTTTTAGCTGTCTTTACTACACTCATTAAAATTTTAAATTGATTGTTTCAAGAAATAATTTTATAAATGACATGATTTGTATTAAGGGTGGCTGTCTCTGAGTGTAACCCGAATTTCAGGTTTCAGCAGGATACGGTTATATCACACACTTCAAATACATCGCCAGTGGTTCGGAAAACCTTCCCGAACGAGTTGATTTCGAAGAGGGTTGATCCTGATTTGATGCCGATGGATTTTTTTGTTGAACGGATCCCATTCTTCCTTCAATGGTTTGCATAATGCGGCTTTAATTGAATATGTACGCTTTGGAACTTGACGATCTAGCATGTCCCATAAGTATTCTATTGGGTTCAAGTCTGGTGATTGAGATGGAGAGCTTAAAACTCTCACATTTGAAGCAGAAAACCACCGTTTTAACAACTTGAATGTATGTTTGGGGTCATTATCCTGCTGAAATATGCAATTCTGCGGCGATGTTTCTTCAGCATATGATAACAAATTGTTTTCTAAAATGTTCTTGTAAATATCAGCGTTCATATTTCCGTTGATCTCGATCAATGGACCGACTCCTTGTGTAGAGAAAATTCCCCAAACCGTGTTTTACAGTAGGAATTTGGTACCGAACATCATTTCTCGTACCAATAGAACGTCGTACATGTTGTCTACCATCGCTTCCAAAAGGTTTAAATTTAGATTCGTCTGAGAAAGCTACTTTTTTTCCAATCTTTGATTGTCCAATTTAGGTGACCTTTGGCAAATTGTATTCGGGCCTTCTTATTTTTTTACTGATTAATGGTTTTTTAATACCTATACGGCCAAAAAGTCCCACATCATGTAGTCTTCGTGTCACAGTACTACGACTAACATTAGCTAGGTTTTCATCCTTCAGCTCGCGTGCAATTTCGGCAGCAGTTTTCTTGTCATCCGTAGTTGATTTGCGTTTAATGATATGATCTACTGTTTTAGACGTTTTTCTTGGTCTTCCACTATGCGGACCATCTTTTAAATCATATCCACAACGGTATTTTACAATAATATTGTTCACAGTTGATTTACATATCGATAATAATGAAGTAATCTCACGAGAAGACTTTCCTTCTTTTGAAAATTTTATTACTCTCTCATGAATTTGGATTTGCATATGCCGAGCCATGTTTATGGTCCCACGACCTTTTATGAACTAAATGTGAACATTCAACGCGCTATTATTCGTAAATACGTCTTTGAACGTCCTACTGCGTCAGTGTACATTATATGGCCGGGAACTTTTGCACATATAAATATAAGAATAATAATAATAAATATATTCACAAACATAAATAATATTCTTTTACTATATTATTTTGTTTCCTATATTTCATACTCACATCTCATAATGATTAAAAATCATTAGTTTTTTTTAATAAATTAGAGTACGAAATGTCACTGGCCGGAAACTTTTGCACGCCACTGTAGTTCCAAGAGCTGTAAGTCGATGTCAAATAAGAACGTACCGCCCGTATTCGTGAAAAAAAATGTGTTTCAAAAACATTTTTTGTCATCAATGTATTCTTTAGTGTGCTAACGACGACGCAGTTACCTTAGTTATCTAATCGCCCCCTGTATCAATAATCGCCTGTCATCTTCGAGGCATGCTGTCGACGAGATTTTCTGCGTACTCTGCAAATTTTTCGAATCTCGCGAGACGAAAGTGTGAAAGTCCTCAGTCTTTCCTCTGAGCTTTCTCTTAACAAGAGACCAAACGTTATCAATAGGGTAGGCTTTCGGCGATTGTAAGGGTCACTCTAGTATTTTATCGTGTACCCAAGCGAACAGCTTCGCGACGTCTTTTTCGTCCAGCAAAGATTTCTTCAACGTGCTTCGAAATTTCACATCATGAGCACGAAGATGTTGTCGAATGGTCTCATACAAATTCAAACCCGATTTTCTTAATATTGCCGCTCCTTGACGCAGCGTCAATTTTAGGTCCCGTGAAAACGACAGGATTCGTTTTTTTTTTTCGACTTTCGGAATGACTTTGCCTACCGAACCACGTTTTGGCAAGTCGTCGACATTTTTCGTTTCGTTAAAATGATTACCCACTTCTTCACAAACGATACTGACTTTTAATATATTTAGCGGCTGCGGAATGTGTCATTTTAGGCCCCTTTGGATGGAAACAAAGAAAGACTGCCTCGAACCGACGTGCAAACAAGTGACTCATTTTGAATTTTACGTGATTTCGACAAAAGTTCGAAATTTACTGATACTTTACTAAAATGCATCGTAGGCAAAGGTTCTCTAAACCGACTTTTTGTTGAATCGCTAGAATTGCATATACCAAAAATGAATTATCGCGGACACGTTCTTACTTGACAGACTGTACAGTGCTGGCTTTTTTTTAATTACTGTATTTTTTTTGCTAGAAGTTTATTAAAATTATATTATTGTGACACACTTTGTACTAAATGTCAAAATTTTAATGTTGTGTTTGCAAATTAAATACAAACTTTTACTAAATTAACACTTAATAAATTTCGCAAAGTGATCATTTGTATCACATTTCTGTTTTTGTTCGATCTCTCATCAAGTTTAAAACTTAAAAGCAACGGTATAGTAAGAAAAAAAAGTTTTTCTTTTATTGATTTCGAGTTAAAGTTTGGTGTTGCGAAAATAACTAACTTTCTGTTTTTTTTTTTAGTGTAAATTTTTTAAAAGGAACATTTTTTTTACTTAGAACAGCTGTTCATAAAACTAAATGCATTTTAAGTAAGTATTTGCTTAGCTACATATAAGAGCTACGAAAACATTTTAATAGAGAATGCCCATTTCCACTAATTCATTCGCCTATTGCCCAAGTGTTGGTAAGCACGTGATTAATTGTTTACTTTACTTCGGTATGTGCTACTAAAACAGATATATAACCAGATGAATGAGAAATTCTTTTACATACAGAATCATATTAATTTGACTTGATTGAAAACATCACGAATTCGGGAGTTTGCATACAATTATACCTTGGTCCTCCGATTATACGTGACAGGAATCCCCAAAAAACGGACTTATACTGTTAGCGTCCTAGTTATAATTGTAAAAATTATTTTTAAACCGGATTTTTTTTATTATTTTATATATCTCTCGTTTTTACTTTCCTTGTTAAAGGAAAGTGTTTTTTAGTCTTTCATATGGAACACTTATGGGATCACTTCGGCGTCCATCTGTCTGTCTGTTATTCTTCGAAACTATTTGCCCTAGAAAGTTGAAATTTTATACAAATAGAGAAATTGATGACCCCATCAGAGCCGTGTAGTTTCAAAGTTAAATTTTGACTTAAGGGGTTAGTTTTAGGGGATGAAATCGGAAGTAAATTTTTTTTACCAGATCATCGAGTGGAGTGTCAAATGAAAGTTTGTGAAAACACGAGTTCAAAAATATTTATAATGAAATACTTGCCCACACTTTTCTTTGTATTATTTTTAAAAAATGGCGAAAAAATCTCTCCACCACCTCTCGAAAAATACTGATTAAAAAATTTTGAAAAAATTCTGAAATATTCTTCCTAAAGTGTGGATTGAGTGAAAATTATCACTAAAAACTATGTTTCAAGGCGAGATGGAGGTCTTTTTAACATATTTCTCAGTACATTCGACACATAGAGACAAGACAGTGTTATTTTGTTTGTTTATAATTAAATAAATATTTAGGTAGCATATATTTGTTTTACACTTTTATTATTAGATTCTAGATTAAGTTAAATTGATTTATTGAATAGTAGGTAGCTAAGATACTATAACTATTATATGTTACTGAAAACTCACTTGGGTGTATTTTGTGAAGTTACTGATCATTTTATACATCCCTAACAAAAATTTTTATTTTTAAAGGCAATTACAGTACAGAACACTAATTGGGAAAGTCCTACTTGCTCTTGACCAATTTTTTTATTATGTTTTTAATGTCTTTGTCCGTTAGGTGTGGGGCTAGAAATTTATTTATAAAAACAGATCTAAAAATTTTGCTTTTCTTGTTTTCATAAACCATCTTTGATTTCTTGGTTATTTTACTTTTGTATATTGTTCCTCTACCCTGCATACGGAGTGTCCAAACCTGAAAAAAGGCTAGCTGGGCGAAAATTCACTTTGAGTGATGAAGATAGAACTGAGATGACCGCTTATTTTACAGAGTTGGATGGATCTGGTCAGAACCCAAACTACCCAATAATAACACCCCCTGGATCAAAGCCAAAGAAGGCAAAGATAAACATGTGACAGAACAGGAAAATTCCACATTAACTACTGTGGGACCAAAGAGCATGATGAGGCGCCTGGATGCAAGAAGTTCCGGAGGTAGAATGGCCCCCCGTTCGGATCTCCGGGTAGGGGTTGGTTCGGAGGCGTCGACTTGCAGACATCATAATTTTAAGATAGATTTTTGCAACATACGAGGTATAAACTCGAACATAAATTCAGTGCATCAACACCTGCAATCAGATAAACCTCATGTACTCGCTCTATGTGAAACCAAGGTCAGTCCATCGACCAGCACGGTCAACTATCTTTATCCTGGGTACGACTTCTATTCCCGATTTAGGCGTAACTTTGGAATCTGTCTTTTTGTCAGAAGCGACCTCTCTTGTCAACGAGAAGAAGCTCTGGAGCCCCCAAACTTTGATGTTATGTGGTTGAAAATAACGACTCAACAAACCACAAGGTTCATCTGTATCCTGTATCGACCACCAAGTGATACCAATTTTCGAACACTTTTCGCTTCTCTTGCAGACACCATCGATCATTTACAAAGTAAACTATCCAAGTGCCGAAATTGCCATCCTGGGCGACTTTAATGTCCACAATATCAACTGGCTCAAATATTCAAATACTACCGACGAACAAGGTCGTGAAGCTGAATCATTCTCAATCAGTTATGGCTTAACTCAGCTTATTGACGAACCAACACGGATCCCTGATCGAGACGGGGAGTTCGCCAGTCTTCTTGATCTGTTTTTAACCACCAATCCGGAGATTTACACGGTCACCGTAAATCCGCCGTTGGGTTCTTCCGACCATAAACTGCTTTCGACATCGAGTATCTTGCCAATCAGTGACGGAGAGGCGCCTAGGCCGCGCAAGATTTGGCACTACAAATCTGCTAAATGGGAAGATCTCATGGAATACTTTCGAACTTTCCCTTGGATGGACGTTTGTTTTCGATCCGATAACCCATCTGACTGCGCCAGGGAGGTCTCCGATGTTATTTTGGCTGGTATGGAAGCTTACATCCCTTTTTCGAAGAAATGCTCCTCCAACGGCAAGCCTTGGTTCGACCGAAGATGCAAAGAGGCTGTTGCTTCTAAACATATTGCCTACCGACAATGGCGTGAAAATCCTAACACCTTAAATCGAAACATCTTTGTTCATGCCCGGAAACAGATGCAAGGGAATTATCGACGAAACCAAGGAGGCACACAATCAACGAATTAGAAACAAACTTCTCGCTTGTCCCAACAATTCCAGGTCCTTTTGGGCAGTCGCTAAGACAGTTAGTCAAAACTTTACCAAATCCACGATACCACCACTCACACGGCCAGATAATTCCATTGCAACCACACCTGTTGAGAGAGCGAACTTGTTGGCTGAACTCTTTGCTTCACATTCTACTGTCGATTTCCAAGGAAAAACACCACCTACTATTCCCATATTGCATTCAAGGATGCCCGATGTTGTCTTCAGACAGCGCATCATAAAGCGTATTTTAATGAAGCTAGACACCAAGAAGGCTTCTGGCGCTGACGGAATACCTGCCATAGTTCTCAAAAACTGTGCAAGGGAACTAACACCAGTTTTCTGTAGACTTTTTAACCTATCCTACAGAAAGGGAATATTTCCGTCCTGCTGGAAATGTGCCACGGTTCAGCCGATACCTAAAAAAGGTAAGAAGTCCTTGCCAAATAACTACCGACCAGTTGCACTGCTTTCAATAATATCGAAAGTCATGGAAAAGGTTATCAATGAGCATCTTCTAAAATATCTTGAACGATTCAATATTATTAGCGATCACCAATATGGTTTTCGTAAACATAGATCAACAGGAGATCTTCTGACTTATGTAACACATGTTTGGAACAACGCAATTGAACACTTTGGAGAATCTCGAGCGGTTGCTCTTGACATATCCAAGGCATTCGACCGTGTTTGGCACGATGGACTGTTGGCTAAGTTGCGCTCTTGTGGTATGTCTGAAAGGTTCTGTTTGTGGCTCTCATGTTTCCTCAGAGAGCGTTCTTTACGAGTGGCGGTCGACGGATTTCTTTCTAACACCCTCACTATCAACGCCGGTGTGCCCCAGGGCTCCATACTGTCTCCTACTCTCTTTCTCATTTACATTAACGATCTGCTGGAAAAGACCGGGAATCCAATCTATAGCTTTGCAGATGACAGTACGCTTGTCTCTTTATTCACCTTGAACGCTCGGACATCGGCTGCTCAGGCGAATATCCGCAGACAGCAGGAGGTCGTTCAACTTAACAAAGACCTGGAAGAGATTCTATCTTGGGGTGACAGTAACCAAGTGGAATTTAACGCTACAAAAACCCAAGCGGCAGCTTTTTCTAAAAAAGTTAACGTTGCTGAACCCGACATAGTTATGTCGGGGCACTCCATTCCCGTAGCATCGTCGCTCAATTTGTTGGGCGTTAGTTTGGGAGCAAATATGTCTTGGCATGAACATGTTGCAGGCATAGCAAGGAGAGCTTCTCAAAAATTGGGAATATTATTTAGAACCAGAAAGCTTTACACCCCACAGCAACTGTTAATTCTTTACAAAGCCCAAATTCGACCAACTATGGAATACTGCTCCCACATTTGGGGCTCCGCTCCCAAACATACACTGCATTTGTTGGATTCTGTTCAGAGAAGAGCGGTCCGTCTGATTGGGGACCCGGAATTGACCGGCGGCCTTGATTCGCTGGAACATCGAAGAACGGTTGGCGACTTGAGTCTGTTCTACAAGTATTTTCATGGAAAGTGTTCGAAGGATGTAGCCCGCTTAATTCCTCCCAAAGCGGTGCATGTTAGAAATACACGTCGCGCTGGTGCTTCGCATCCGTATGAGGTTCAGCTTGTTACTCCGCGTACGACGCTTTTCAAGCAATCTTTTATATGGAGAACATCATCCCTTTGGAATAATTTGCCCAGCGCTGTGTTTCCCATCGAGTACAATTTACAGCGATTCAAGAACAACGTGAATCGCTTTTTCCGCACTCGTGCCGCTCCTGGAGCGTTTTAGGGACTTCCCTGCAGCACGTGTGCTAGACCAATAAAAAAAAAAAAAAAAAAAAAAAAATCTTATTACAATGAGCGTATTGGAAAATTGTTGGGCTAAATTGATGTGGAACTATATGGAAAAATAAAAACGTTCTCTGCAATCTTGCGTTTTTTTGTTACTCCGAAAACTTTTGAAACGACCCTCGTAAACGAGCAGAGCCTTCGTGCGTACTATTATGTAATTTTAGTTGATTATTATTAAGGCTTTTGTTTTTCTTCGTCCCTCCTAGTTACGGTCCTGTACAGTATTTAAAGTTTTGTTTATAACATTCTTTATACGAATCGTATTTATAGAAAAACATTTTATTAATCAATTTTATAGGTAGTTAATTTTTGATCATGTGACAACTAAACAGGATTATTTTCATTTGTACTTTGAAATATCTATGTAAATTTGATATTGAGATAAAAGCATTTCATCTTTGATTTCTTGGTTATTTTGCGTTTGTATACTGTTCCTCTGTTCCAGTACACGAAGTAATCAAATAGTACAATGTTGTTAAGCTATAATTACCTTATTCAAAAAACTATATTCCCTGTAAAAAATACCAGCACAAACTTTTTTGCTTGTATTTTTATACTTGCTGCCTGGAAATGGCCGATTCCAGATAGTTTTAATTTTTGAATTTGTTACACACTCTCATAGGTCTCGTTCACAATAAATTTTTATTTGCTTCTTGGTCCACAAAACGCAGCCTATATTATGTTTTGGAATTAGATATTGGATATAAACCGCTTATTTTTACAATGACATCCGCACTTTTTGAATAAAAACTGTTTTTTGTCACGATAATAGTCGAAATCAAATTTTAATATGCGCCTGTTTTCGGGGCCATTAACCGACCAGGAATACACTTTACAGGAAATTCACCTAATAGCGATATTTTTGATACTTCGGTAAGTATTTTCAGTAGTGTAACCCGCTTCTAGAAGCGCAGGGGGGAGGAGGGCAGATGGATCAAGAGCAGCTTATAGCTTATATAAACTGTAAGGTGAAAAACGACATATAGCGGGATCTAAGCTTAAAATCTATTAAACCTTCTCTAAACTGTGTTTAAACTATGCAACAGTAAGATTTTGTTTAAGGTATTCTTCTGTGAAAAAGATCGAATTGACTATTTATTTTCAACTTATATTTGCTAGTGCAGTAAAATTACTTGACCAATTCTCTCAGGTTAAAATTTTTATAAACTCTAGAGTTCCTAAGAATTGTAAATAAAAACGATTCTCTTTTGCTCTACGTTTTTTGTCCACCCGGTATCTATTATAACGTTTACAAATAACACATAAAGTACTCGAAAGTACTTAGTGAATGGAAAATACCTTGATTGCTCTCAGGAATTAATTGTTGTAGATAAAAAATAATACTGATGTGTGGAGGTCAACTTATAAATATTCTCAGCAGATAAAGCACCCTTCAGAATTATTATATTTTATTTTGTTTTTAATCTTTTTTTAATATAAAATGGTATAATATTGTTGATTAATTGTACAATTGGCCCTATATATATATATATATATATATATATATATATATATATATATATATATATATATATATATATATATATATATATACATATATACATATATACATATATACATATATACATATATTCATATATTCATATATTCATATATACATATATACATTAGAGTGACCGGATCTCATAGAGGGGGGAAAAAAATGTCGGAATCTTGTTCGTCTGGACCTCACAAAACGATTCCCCTTTCCAGATATTGAGATAGCCGAAATTTGAGCTCGATTAAACGACGTTAACCCGTGCCGCTCGTCGCTCAAAGTTTGAAAAAATCCAAATTTTTGGCCAAAAAGCTGACATATGGAGCCATAACTCCAGAACGGTAAATAATAGAAACACGCTTAATATCTCAAAAGAAAGCTAATGTTGTTCTTCAAAATTTATATTCTATACATAATTGTTGTTATTTTAAGTCAAACCGAGTTACAACAGCCTTTAGCCCCAAAAACGTGACCAGGTACCACTAGGAGCATACTTCGTATATTTTGTTATTAAGTGATAAATTTTCCTTTTTTTTTGGTATATTTTTGAGTTTAAAGTAGAAATATAATAAAAAAACAAATAATACTGATAAGTCTAATGACATTTTTTATTTTAAAATATAAAAATTAGGTATATAATACATACAAAACAGACACAGAAAAGATACAGACATAGTACCTACATGAGTTGATAATTTTACATACTCGTAGTTATCTAATCTATTCTAGAGCTTTTGTTAAAGTAGTTTTTGAAACGTCAGGATATAATGCTCGGCATTTACGTACAACTTGCAGGACATATTGCTTTTGGTCTTCATCTTTTGTCATAAGGTCGTTAAAGTCGGTTATTAATTTAACACCACGCTCAGCCATATCATTAACTACTTTTAATGTTTTGACAATTTTCAATCCTTCTCGGAAGTCATTATTTTGAGGCCAGGTGTTTGGATGTTGTCGTAGGAAATCTGTTTTTATATTAAATTGGTCAAAGAATGTAAACGTTTCTTTGGTAAGTAAATTTACCAATCCTCCATCAACTACTTCTTTTAAGTTTTCTTTCCTAACTTTTGGATTTACAACCCTAGCGTGCTGTGATGGTTCATCTGTGCTACTGAGCAGTTTATTAGCCATTAACAACTTTTCATCGTCTGTAATGGTGGGATCAAAAAACGATAATCCCACCAACTTTGCATTCAAATACCACAAATGGTTCGAAAATTTGGTCAGGGCTATTTCTGCAATGTCGTTGTCACATTCTTTATAGTCTAACAGACTATGCAAAATACCTAAATCTTGCTTTGGTGCAAGATGAGCTTTTGGAGCATTGAACCAAGCTTTACAATAAATTTTAACCAGGAAAACAAAAATGGCACGCACAGAACTTTCTTCTTCTTTAGACATCTTAAATTGACGACGAAAAATGAACATTTTTAAGCAGTAAATAGCCTTTGCCATCCATCTAGCGTGATGAATGGCTCCTGGAGTTCTAAAACCCACAACATTGCCGTCTAGTGATCCAACAAATACGAGAACCAACTGCAATAGCTCCTTGTAGTCATCTCTGGGGTGGCTCTCAGTTAATTTGGTCTCGAATTCAGCAGTAACATTTGCAATTACTTCTGGAGTTAGCTCCTTTTGTATTAGATTGTCACTGATACCTGTGTCGAATTTTCCTTTGTCTATCTTGGGCCACGCAGTGAGGAATCTCTTGAAAATGTCTGGATGAGGTCCAGTGGTTGATCCCATTTTTGTGTCGAATACGCCGCTTAACAGAATTTCCAAGATATGGTGACGGCAAGCTAGGTATAACAATTCTCTTCCTAACATTTGCTCCAATATGACGCATGCTCCTTTGAGTCTTCCCGTGTTGGATGCTGTAGTGTCGAAGCACATCGCCTTGACGGTGTTGAGAAGACCCCATTCATGTAGGCATTCATATACGGCTACGGCTTGCTCCTCTCCAGAGCTGTTTGCTGTTACAGGAACTCTCAGCAGCTGTTCCTTTTCGCCATATGAAATAGCTATAGCTATTCGCTCACATTGTTCATTTTTTAAAACACCCGGTAAAAGTTTACCGTCCCAATGGACAACCACGGGCTCTTTTTCAGGAATGTTTACTTTATCAAAATTTTTTTTTATTATATTGTTCTCTGAACATTTGCCTTCTATCATGTAATAAAGTTTTCGAGACTTTGTACTCAAGTGGGTCAAGGTTTAGTGCTTCTAGAGTAGCTATTAAAATTCTCGTGGCATTTCTGTCGGATACCTTACATCGATCTAATAAAATGGACAATTTCATGTTTAAAATCTCTTTAACGCCCCTTGCAAATGAAACTTTCATCCTCTTGCTCTCAGATGGTCCTGGATCTTCTGCAGCTTCTTCAGGGATGTCCATTTCCTCCAAGCTCTCAAGTTCCTGGTAGATACTGTCCTCTTCAGTGTCTTAAAATATCTTCACTAGATAATTGTTCGATCTAACCAGCTCAAAGGCACATTAGAAACTAAACTGAATAAATAAAAGGTCGGTTGTACGCTGAAGTAAAATCACCATCCCTAAAATAGAAATTAGATTCACCCTTCTTTTTACCTGTCAAACGGGTCTTTCTTTGGTAAACTAGTCAGGTAATCCCCATATAATAAAAGATTAAATTTGAACAAAAGGCTCTTTATGTTTGAAAATTGAGTTCCAAAATACTTTTTAACAAAAAAATGTTAAACCCGTGAAATTCTTAGAATACTGGCTCCTACTGGTACCAGGTCACGTTTTTGGGGCTAAAGGCTGTTGTAACTCGGTTTGACTTAAAATAACAACAATTATGTATAGAATATAAATTTTGAAGAACAACATTAGCTTTCTTTTGAGATATTAAGCGTGTTTCTATTATTTACCGTTCTGGAGTTAAGCTTTTTGGCCAAAAATTTGGATTTTTTCAAACTTTGAGCGACGAGCGTCATGGGTTAACGTCGTTTAATCGAGCTCAAATTTCGGCTATCTCAATATCTGGAAAGGGGAATCGTTTTGTGGGGTCCAGACGAACAAGATTCCGACATCGATTTTTTGTGGTCAACCTAATATACATATATACATGTATACATATATACATATATGCATATATACATATATACATATATACATATATACATATATACATATATACATATATACATATATACATATATACATATATACATATATACATATATACATATATATACATATATACATATATACATATATACATATATACATATACATATATACATATATACATATATACATATATACATATATACATATATACATATATACATATATACATATATACATATATACATATATACATATATACATATATACATATATACATATATACATATATACATATATACATATATACATATATACATATATACATATATACATATATACATATATACATATATACATATATACATATATATATATATATATATATATATATATATATATATATATATATATATATATATATATATATATAAGGCCCGTAAAACAGCCATTTTGATATCATTCTTTTTAAAAGTTATGTATGTATTTTTTTCTATAATATATGTGGAGGTAGTAAAGCGATACAAGACGAGATACATACTTGCGCCGATTGTTGAAAGATCGACCTGTGTGAATTGACCCTCTCTCCAATTTTCAAGTCTCGTTCCGATCTTTTAAAGCGCTTACACTCTGTGGCGCCCCTAAGTGGAGCCACGTCTTGCTGACAGTCCTGGTCGCATTTAAAACCTTTGTTTCTAACTGAAATTTGCCGTCGCCCTCATGAAAGCGTAATTTTATTGTGTGCCTTAAAACATTTTAGAAATGCGAAAAACTGATTTTTAAATTTTAATTTCAGTCAGAAAGTGTCACCTTTCAATACAGAAAATGTACGTGTCGTATTATTTAGAGAATGCGACTTCAGAGGTAGAAAACTTTTATTTGACTCTGATGCTACTGAGAAGATATCTATCGAAAAAGCGGAGCAAGATCAAAAGTTCGTTGAAGTCAGTAATGGTTATGGATACTTAGTGGTAAGTTTGGAAACATTAAAAAGATAATTTATCATTTTTAAGGTCCATATTCTAAATCGAACCAATTTCCTGTACGAATCTGTTCACTTTGTCAGCCGTGTTTTCTAGTATAGTTAAGTCACGCTCTGTGGACCCACTGTTTCAATATATATATATATATATATATATATATATATATATATATATATATATATATGTAAACGTAGCGTGAAAGTGTCCGGACTAACGCTAAAGTAGTTAGTTTCATGTTTCGTAACTCCCGTGGTGTGTAAAAAATTACGGCCAAGGACTTCATCCCCAAAGGGGTTCCGAATCATTTCATACATTTTAGTAGCACTTTTCGGGAGTTTAATACAAGATTTCACTCACACACGCGCTGTTTTTGTTTTGTATCAGTGTAGAAATCACCGAGTGACATAATTATACGCTTACCCAAATGTACATACAGAACAAACTTAGCGACTTAGCAGCTGAATCGTGTCACGCAGTGTTCTTAGGGATGCACCTACCGAGACCTATCAGCGCGAGTCGATACTGTTATACGTCCTTACTATATAGCGTTAGTCCGGGAACTTTTGGATCACACCACGTATGTTATACACAAAAAAATTGAGCAGCCAAATATTGATAATTCTGTTCATTTATTTTTTTAGATTTCTAAACAAAATTCGGATTATCCACAACTATCAGAAATGGCCTTTGGGTCAGTAGCCATGAGTTTTCGAGGAACCTATTTCAAAATTCACAGTCTCAGTGAACCAACTAGGCTGATGTTTACACAGGTAAACACACTAACAGTAATATTTTGTTCTCATATTTTGCTTTTGAATTTATGCTCCTTTTTTACGAATTGTGTTGTTGACTTTGTGAATTGCTATAGAAAAACTAAAATAGAAACATTAAACTTATTTTGCTCTAAAATATTTTGATGCTGTAGCCTATTAACGGCATATTCTTGAGGTATTATTGGTAGCATCATGCTGGGGACTCATATTTTAGGCGCGAAGTAGGGGATTCTTTAAATATTAAGTTCCTCAACAGATCGATAGACTAAAGTGCACCAATTGCCAAGTGAAAATATTGCCCCATCTTTAAGCTGCGTCATGTTTAAATAGATGCATGCGTTTTAACACGAGGAAATTTTAGATCGCAAAAATTCAGATTACGTAATCTCAAATAATTGCTCCATTTTGAGGTCAAAATTTAAGATGTCCACATCACGGTCAAATTAAAATAACGATATGTTTTAGTTTAACTATTTATCGTGATTCATTATAAAATTAAAAATCAACCTTTGTAACCCATATTTATAAATAAAACCACCAAAAAAAATTTATGATATGTAAGTAAATAACATTAATTATCAAGTATTAAGTTGACAAGCCTACCATTTAAAAATAAAAATAAGCGTTGACGACAAGCCCATTAATTCTGTTTGTTATTCCAGTAGATAGCACTAACTACGTTCATTTTTATATATATATATATATATATATATATATATATATATATATATATATATATATATATATTTGCTTATATATCGATCGAGTCAAAAGCCTTCTTATAGTCTATAAATGTTAAGTACAAGTCCTTGTTATACTCCAAGATCTTTTCTGTGATGTTTCGAATCGATTGCACGTGATCCAGAGTGTTATATATTTCTGAAACGTGGTTGTTTATTGCTTCAATATAATTCGAATTTGTTTGTTAGTCTTGTAGTTACTAGAAGCATACTTTTTTTTCTATTTTTCTATCTGATGAGATATAGTAAGGGGATAACGTACGAGGGTTAATCAAATATAAACCAGAATTCTTTTTTAAAAAATTTATTTACAGTAACGAAAAAATCAAAACACTTTTTTTCTACGTAGTCTCCTCTTTCAATTTTTGTTGAGTCAATGCAAGTGTGTGGGGCCAAGCGTAGTGAAGCAGTTCCACACACCGAATGGGCATATGTCGACTTTTTTTGTCGATAAGTGAATCTAACTTAATCGAGGAGTTGACAGTAGTAGGCAGCAATAATGTATAGGTATGTCGGTTGCTCATAGAGAAAATCAGCCGGCTTAGTGTTCGAATCCGTGATATTGATCCGAGGTCAACGAAAATGACTCAGATTTTCCACCGTTTTCCAGCCATAGGAAAATTTTTTATGCCAGTCACGGACTTGGGTTTTCGAAAGCGGGTTTTTACCGAACTATTTCGTCGGTCTTTGACTTGATAATAATGCGTTGCTCAATCGACACTTGTACCTCCTGCTTTGACATGTGGGACTGACAACAAAATCGATCGACAGAGTAGATTGAGTAGTCTCTCCCACTCTGAACACTCAACTAATCATGGGAGGGCGAGGCGATCGGGTTATCACACGAGAGTAGAAAGAAGAATTCTGATTTATATTTGATTTACCTTCGTATTATTCGTCAGCGTTGTATTTGCATTTCTGCATTAATTATTACCTAAAAATACCGGCAAAACCCAGAGGAATGCCAAAAGTGACAATCGGTTTAGAATGCAGGCACTAATCCACTACGCTACCGAGGCCGGCAAACCATAAAGTATTAAAGTAGAAATGTAATTAAATATTTTTTGCAGGTTTTTCCAAGTCCTCACGCAAGAAGAAAAAACATGTCCACCTCCAGTTATCAGTCTCATTTATCTACACGAAGTAGTTTTGAACATTCCGTAACGCTAGATGATTCTGGGGCTAGCAGTAATTTTTCTACCAGCGATCGTCTTTCAGACAGAAGTACGGCATCAGATACAGTACTAGGTATGTCAAAATAGTTGATCTAATAAAAATATTATTTCTACTAAAGATTATTTAATGTAAAATTTCGGAATATTGCTGGGGACTGGCTTGCTGCCGCTTAATCAGCGTAGCCTTAATAATCATTTGAAATAAACTTCAACAGTTTCAATTCAATATATATGTAAGCATTTTTGCCTTCTTTCTGCATTTTTCTGCCATAACTCAAGCCTCTTCTTACAAATTGACGAAATGAATTGGTCAGGTAAATACATCAACATCAATGGCGAATATCTTAACCATATACGATTCGCCGACGATATTCTTCTAATAAGTAATGAGCTTGTTGAACTACGAGGAAGGAAGGAGAATGTTGGATATTAAATTAACGGACCGAAAACGCAACGAATGGATCCGACAACAAACTAAAGACGTGGACATATTAGAAAGGGTGGCCGAATTAAAATGGAGATGGACTGGACACGAGAAAAACTTTGGAGTGGAGACCAAGGCTTGGACGGACGGATTGACATAGGCAGATCGTGATATTATATATATATATATATATATATATATATATATATATATATATATATATATATATATTTAAACATATTATATATCTATGTCCCAGTCCCTATGAATTCCATGGGGAGTTTCTTAAGCTCTTAGATGAAGATGGCTTACGGTGATCTACAATAAAATCTATGATTCGGGCAAAATCCCAGAAAGCTGGTTAAAGTCTGAGTTTACAACGATCCTAAAAAATGCGGAGAATATCGAACAATTAGCCTCATAAGCCATCTTTTAAAAACAATTCTGAAAATCATTCACAGAAGAATATACAAGTTGTGTGAAGAAAACATATCAGCTACACAATTCGGTTTTCGCGATGCCATGGGAACCAGAGAGATCTTGTTTTCTATGCTCAGTTGTGACGTATATTTGTACCTGATCGACTACCAAAAGGCCTTTGTTAAAATCCAACATCACAAAATGGTCAAAATTCTGAAAAACCTTGGGCTAGATGGAAAGGATCTGCGGGTTATTGACAATCTCTACTGGAGTCAGTTGGCATTTATTAAAGCAGAAGGGGAGCGTTCAGAAGCAATATCGATTGAGCGTGGAATAAGGCAAGTTTGTGTTTTATCTCCACTATTGTTTAATATATACTCTGAGCAAATCTTCAGAGAGGCACTGGAAGAGGCTGATGAAGGAATACTGCTTAATGGGGAGCGAATAAATAACATTCGTTATGCTGACGATACGGCGGTTATGGCTGATAACTTAAAGGGTCTACAACATCTTATGAAAAAAATAAACGAAGTCGGTAATCGATACAGCCTCGAACTTACTATCAGCAAAACAAAGTACATGGTAATCAGCAAGTCTCCGGTTCCTGCTACCTTGTTAATGGTTAACAATCAACAAATACAAAGAACTCCACAATATTTATATTTAGGTACCATGATAAACGAACAATGGGATCATTCGCAGGAAATTCATTGCCGTATCGAAAAAGCTAGAGCAGTTTTCCTCAAAATGAGCTTTTCAAAAGCTCAGCAATAAAATTGAGCCCGAAAATGAGACTCCTAAGATACTATGTCTTCAGTGTCCTTCTTTAAGGTGTGGAATCTTGGACGCTGACTGAAGCCACTTCTAAGAAACTTGAGGCATTTGAGTTATGGCTATATCGCCGAATTTTGAAAATTTCTTATACTAACCATATTACCTACGAGGATGTCTTACGTCGCGTGAACAAGAAACTGGAAATTATGGAAACCGTTTAAAGTAGGAAAATGGCGTATTTAGGACACATAATGAGAGATATGGATTACTACAGCACATACTCCAAGAAAGGTATTTGGAAAAAGGGGGCCAGGACGCAAACGTATTTCCTAGCTAAACAATCTGCAAAATTGGTTATCAACAAATACTACCGGTCTTTTCAGAGCTGCAGTGGATAAAGTAATAATAGCCAGAATGATTGCCAACATTCAAACCTAATAGGCACTTTAAGAAGGAGAATAAAGCTACATATTATATTATATTAAATTACTAGTTGCGATTTCCCATCCAGTCTTGGTTTACCAATTTTTAAACTGACGAGTCGCCACTGTATTGCAAAATAATCACAATTTCCTATGATATTTTTTTACGAATGAATTTCGGCTCACATGAGTAGCTTGGCCGTGTGCCATTCACAACTGTTGCTTGTAGACCAAAGACACGTCCGCATTTTGGCACACGCGAAATGGGATGATGACAAATACAAAAAAAAACTGTTATAAAATTTTCGATTCATATTTAATGCTTGAGATCAAAAATGGTACAGCAGTTGTTTTGAGCTCTTTGCCTCGTACAGCTTTTATTAATTTAGTGACTTAGAAGTAATTCGGGTTAGATTTTAAACGTCATTATTTATGATAATTATTTTTGTCAATTTATCTTTTCTAAATTATTAGTAAGTTGATATAAAGTTCATTTTTTCTTTAAATTATTCCTAAAGCAAATTTTTAGGGAAGTAGCTTACAGGCTTGCTAGAGTCCCAAAAATTTTATAATGGTTCATGTAAAAAAATAATGTTTCATGTAAATCAAAAGTTAACCGTTAATTCTAGACAAATTATGACCATTATTTGTTTAATTTTCTGATTACAACATATAGTTAATCTTTCTATTCAAGAATATTTTACTCATAACTGCTGAAATTAAAATTTTAAATGCTCTCTCTTACCAACATCTATAAAATTTTACATAAAATGTATAAAAATAAGAAACCAACTTTAAATAGGTAATTAAATTTCGATAAATTAAATTGATAACATTTTACAATCAGTATAAGTAGATAATGGTGATGTTTTTAAAAATAATTTTGGAAAATTTACAACTTGTGATTAAAAATAACTGTTATATTGTTTATGGGAGTTTTGTTTTTTATTTTTCTATTTTTAGTATTCCATATGGAACACTTATGGGATCCCTTCGATGTCGGTGTCTGTGCGTCTGAAACACCCGATTTCTTTTAAAACTATGTGACGTAGAAAGTTGAAATTTGGCACAAATATAGGAATTGATGCCGTGTAGTTTTGAAAGTTAATTTTTGACTTAAGGGATTAGATTTGGCGGTGAAATCGGAAGTGAAATTCTTTTTTTTACCAAGTCATTAAGTGGAGTGTCAAATGAAAGCTTGTAAAAACACAAATTCAAAAATATATATGATGTAATACTTGCGCACACTTTTCTTTGTATTATTTTTAAAAAAATGGCCAAAAATCTCTGTCCCCTATCTCGAAAAGTACTGATTAAAAAATTTTGAAAAAACTATGGAATAGTCCAAATAAAGTGCAGATTGAGCAAACTTATCACAAGTTTATTACTTTTAATAATTTTTCTGGTATTAAAAAAAAAATGTGGCATGACAGAATGGTGAAGGTTTGGGAAGTTGGGGATACAAAGGGGACTAAGAGGTACGAAATATCAATACGTATTTAGTGCAATTAGTAATATCATGATGACTGTTGATCAACGGATAGGTACCGGAGACAAAATAATTTTATTTTATTTATTTATAATTAAACAAATATTTAAGTAGTAAATATTTGCTTTAAACTTTTACTACTAGATTCTAGATTGAGCTACATTCATTTATTGGCTATTAAGTAGCTAATTTTTTTTTTTAAAGTAATCACAGTACAGAACACTCATTGCGCAAGTCCAACTTGCACTTGCGGTTTTTTTTATATACCTTATATATTATTTTTCTTTTTAGTCTGTAGAAGATTGCAAAGTAGCCCCTTAGATGTACCAGGAGTGTCATCGAGTTTTTCAAAAAATAGTTTAGTAGTTGACTCGGGTTGTGAGGATCAGTTATTTTCTAGTTTGAGCACTGGCCCTCCTAATTTTCCAACATGGGAGTCTGTTTTTTCTCATAAAGGTAAGTGCATCTTGATTTCCTGAGTGCAACTTTGAGTTACACAGAAATTTTATGCATCATTAGAAAGGTCATCCAAAATTAAATATTCGTGAAGCCATTGGATGCATCCATAATGCAGTCAAATGGTACTGAAATACTCGGATCCTGAAACTATTCTCTAGTTTTTTTCTATAGGTTTTAGTTTACTAATTGGTTATATTGTTATTTATATAAATTGTAGGTATTTCATCCACTTCTTTATCATCGTGTAGCATATTCAAGAGGTTATTACGAAGTTCTAGAAGATCTCTGCAAAATAGTTCAATATCTTTACCAAAGTCGACAGAAGTTCTACTTAAGGGCCACCATAGAACAAGCAAATTAGGACTGAGCATTATTGTTGAAATTCCATCGGAAAAAGAACTGTAAGTATAGACTATAAATATGTGAAATTATTTACTTAGAACTTGTCTCGTAAAAATAAGGAATTATTGGTAATTTTAAGTTGTATGGACATCTGATTCATCCCTGTACTATTTTATTTTGTTTGATGTTAAACAAAACCTAAGAATTCTAGGTTACACTCACCACACAGTGTGGCCATTCGAGTGGTGTTGTTTCAAAAATACCTAGAGGTTTCAGGATTCATCCATTTTAAATATATATATATATATATATATATATATATATATATATATATATATATATATATATTTAAATAATCCTGAATACATATGATTAGTAAGGTTAGATTGTATTTAAGATTCGGAAGCTATTATTTTTTATTTCCTACCTTAACGTATGTTTTACATATATTTATTTTGTATTTTGTTATGCTAGGTTAGGTTAGTGCAGATCGGGTTAGATTAAATTAAATTTGGTTAAGTTGTGTTAGGTTGGATTAGGTTAAGTTGGGTTACATTTAAGGCTTTTCATATTTAGAGACTATTACTATTCATTTCTTAATTTTTCATTATTTTACTTTATGTTAGGCTAGATTAGGTTAGGTTTTTTTTAAAAAAAAATTGTTCTTGGTCAAATTTGTCCAACTTTGAGAAAATATAATTTTTGAGGAGTGGAGCATGGGCTCGAAGTTCAAAAGTCTATAGTTTTTTTAGATATCTCACTTTGATTTTTAAGAGGATATTTATCTCTATGCTAGTCTATATCTCTAGCCAGGATTATTTAAAAAAAATAAAAAGGATGAATCCTGAGATGTGTGGTTATTTTTGAAACAACACCACTCGAATGGCCACACTGTACACCAGTCCATTAAAAAAAGTATTATTACCAAAGAAAATTCTGACTTAGTTTTAAATAAATTCGTGAAACAATAAATAAAACATAATGTTACGTTTACGAAAATATCGTAACATTGGCTATAAAATCAATAATAAATTGATTATCAAAGTAGTAAGAATAAATTGAAAGGAAATTGTCAAAATATAAGTTACGAACCAACTGATATTTTCAAGCGACCTCTTTAGAGCAAGGCCAGGAAACCTAAGGATTTTACGCGTCTCTGCGCAAACTCATCACCTAAACACAATATTGCATAGGGCAGTTATTTCCGTATCTACATCGCATTGACATAGACAATATACTGGTTTTATTATCTGGTAATTTTGGGTATGTTCAGATCAGTAACCGGTTGGTCAGCTTTAATTCCGAAAAACGCCAAAATTCATATTGCTTTTTCAGTGATAGAAATAGTTAGTTACTGTTCTAGCCCATGTAATTTAAATGAAAAGTATTGACATGAGATTCAAAATATTTGAATCCACTAAGTCACAATGCCCTCATACTAAATGGGGTGAAAGTTGATACTAAGTAAAAATCATATGGTATTTTTGTTTGTACTATCATCTCTCGGAAAATCTTGGGACTTTTCACTCCGTATAGTACAGGAAATTTTTTGCCTTTAAAGTGTATATTTTTTTAAGAAGTTTTGAAGGCTTATGTAATTTACGCTTACTTATCTTGCATTTCAGGTTTTTCACCCAATTATTTATGGAACACGTAGCCCTCCTTGAAGCCCTAATATGGCGCACACGTCACGCTATCGAACTAGCCTACCACCGTCCACCAACTTTTATCTCCCTGATGATGGACATCGCCCAAAATACCGCGACGTGGTTAGTGAACCTTTTAAATGCACCTCGTATCGTAACGAACGTGTGGCACTGCCTATTTTTTCACTGTGATAATATTACCAGTATTAATGCATTTTCTGCAGAATTTGATGATAGTAGTTTGGGTCTTGGACGGACGTTGCGAAGCAAATTGAATTCTTTTTTAAATAATAGTGGCAGTAATAGTGATAAGTTAGCTTTTTCACATTCGTTTAATGGTGTGCCGTTTAAGAATAGGACGGAGATTTTTAACTTTAATTTTAGCAAATTTTTGAAGACTGACTGGGGTAGCAAGAGGAACTTTAATGAAGGGGAGTTGGTGGTGGACAAGTTTTTGAGAGAGTTTTGTGAACTTTTGGAGGAGTTGGATGTTAAGAAAACTAATTTGTAAGTCATTTTTCTTTAATTTGAGTGTTTAGAGCTACTTTTAATTGACTTCAAAAACTTAGGAACCAACCTGATCTAATTGTCTGGGTTGTCGAAAAAAGTATTGAGGTTGTTTCTTATTAAACCGCTGCGCGTCACATATCTCAGATAATATAAGTCGCATCAGGTCATACTTAGCGTCAGTTGAAAACTGACATTTGATGCGCAAAAACGGTTGGAATTCCTTTATTCAGATTAATTTAGAGCGCCTTGAAAATAACTTAAGTTTCTGCAAAGCTTCGCTACATTTTACAATTTTATGCACCATCAGACTACCATTTGTTTGAGTCTCCAGAACTGCTGGAATGATAAGTTTTATATATATATATATATATATATATATATATATATATATATATATATATATATATATATATATATATATATATATATATATATATATATATATTATACAAGATTAATATTATACTTATAAAAATATAAAATTACAAGTAAATTAAAAAAAAAAGTGAATTTAGTGTACTTAAACAAAACTGCATCAACCACAAAAAACACGTCTAGCGCCAAATTTCTCTTAGAATCTGAAAAACCCAGAATAGCATATCAAATAACGCTGTCGACCTTTCGGCACCACAGAAACTCGCGGTGGATAAGGCGAGCGTGTAATGTTGCGACAGTACGATTGCGTTTTTTGCTCTCGGCCTCCGTCCGTGGCGATCATGCGTCAATATGAGAGCCCGACTTGCGCCGAGTTCAAACTTCACCTTAATTTTGGGTGTTTACGTTTTGTTTTGTGTATAATAATATTTACATTTATTGCGTTTTTTGTTTAGAGTGGGAAAAGTCTTGTTTTGCTGATTATATCTTTCTTTTATAAGGGAGTAGACACTAACAGAAGATTAAATAAATTAGTATAAGCTTTTTGATCTTTAATTATTTTTAATAAACCAAATTCAGTCGTATGTTACTTATCTATTGTCTTTAGTTCTGTGCCTAATTGCTTATGCTTTTTAATAAAAACAGTTCCTTAACAGGTTAGAAAGTTTTCAGTTGTTTCAATTTTCATTATGTCGTGAGTTAAAGCCTTTCAACGTAAAAAAAAAACCTTTTCCTCTTACCATAAGTAAATAAACCTGCCTTTTCCTGCGTTTCTTTCCAATTAAAAAAAATTACTACTATAACTTAATCCTAAAAATTCTTGGAAAAAAAACATAAAATTTATTGCTGAAATGTCTTTTTTCTTGTAGCTTTATGAGTACACTACTGACAGCAGTCCTGACCCACCATCTAGGTTGGGTAGCTACAGTTTTTCCATCATCTACAGCCGATCGAGAAGCAATCCACAATTTTAAACAACCCTACAATGCACTGTGGGATCAACTTACAGACATGTATGGAGCAATTGGTCATCCAGTAAAAACAGCCCAAACAGTGGTAACAGGAAGCAATAGAAACAATATTATCTCGAGAATTTTAAATACGCTGACATACTTTATAAGATTTGGCAACATTGAAAAGAAACATATGGAAAGACCATATGTGGAAGAGGAAAATAAACGCGCCGAAGTTATTTGTCTAAAAAACAATTGCATTCCAAATGAATATTATAAGAAATATGAAGATCATTTGAAGGAACTAATGACTGCGGATTCTCCTAAACCTTGTTGCAGTAATATTGTAAATGGAGAGTATAAAATTGGATTAAGGTCTGCTAAAATCACTGAAGAAAGTCTTCAGAATTGCTCGAGTAATAGCATACTAAAATTAATTAAAAGAGAGGATAAAGAAGAACACACAATGCAGCTAAAGGTCAATAAAGGCTTGATGAAGACAAAAACAAACAATGATTTGTCAGAATTAGCTTCAAAAGAAAATTCTGAACCATATTTTCAACACTCGAAAAGCACAGGCTTGTCCCGAGTCCCATCTTCATTGGGAGATGTTTTGAAGGCAAACTTTGCTTATATAGACCCACCTAAAAGCTTAGAGTGTTTAATGGATGAAGAGAAAGACTTACCTAAAGGTTGTGAAGAATATCAAAATGATTTTAGCAAAAAAGTTACTAATTTAAATATAAAATCTTTTGCAAAAGCTACAATTTTTGCAGATGTAGAGAATAAGACTGAATTAGAACAGCAGAGTAGCTGTGATAAAAATGAAAATTTGGCGGAAAACAATAATGACAAATCCAGTGTTATATTCGTGTTAGGTGAGAATGATAAGTTGGTTGGCTTGAAGAAAGAAGAGAATTCCTCTGTGGGTTCCTCCAAAGAAATTAGTGAATTAAGTGTATCGTCAGGCGCCAAAAGAAAGACTTCCTATGTTAAGAGACCTTCTTCCCTTAGTTTATCTAAAATTAACTATGAATTTGCCAAAAGCCCAATAGAATCCAAAATGTCTGAAACCTTAAACAATAATTACAGTGCTTGTCAAAAATGTCTACTGCATAGCTCATCCTATGAATCTCTTTCTTCTGAAAATAAGGACTCTCATATGGTTATGCATCCCGGAGTTGAAACTCGTCTAAATATGCGAGCTCAAAGTGAGCCGCCAGAATATGGAAAAATATCACCCCCTAAATATTCACATTCCAGAGTAAAATTCAACCTACAGCAGTACCCGCAAGTTGTACGAAATTACATGAAAAGTAAAAATATAGAACTTGAAGGACTGTCATTAGGGGAAAAAGCATTTGACAAGTTTGCCACTGTTCAACAAAACATCAAGTTAGATTTTTCTGGATACGAGAATGAGTCGGACGAGGTTGAGGCGTTGCAGACACCTTCAAATGCTTCTGAGTTGGAATTTACTAGTGATATGTGCGGAGAGACATCACGGGAGGACCCGAAGGAAGCGTTAAGTTTGAACAGGACGTCTAAAGTGGATGACGTGCCTAAGCTGATGACTATAGTCAGTATTCCTTTACCAAAGTAAGTTTATATTTAAGTTTCCTGTATCGGTTTAATTTCTTGTAGTCTGCAATGGGGTACTTTAATATTGCTGAAGTTAAAAATGAGAGCACTAGCACTTTAAGGGGGGGAGGCCTGTGTAAAAAAATTTTTGAGGTTTTTATTCACAAAAACTTGTCCTTACCAAATTTTAAATCGAGGTTGGAACTCTAATTGCACCTATCGTGTCATGAAAGCGACCGTCTCTGATCGGTTCAGTCGCTTCACATGTTGAGCTTTTCATTTGTTTATAATGTTGACCCGAAAAATTGATAAAAGTGAGCCTAATTGTCGTCCACGTCGCCCTGGCCGTCGGCATTACTCAGGTAATAAGTCCAAGGATATGCAGTATACTGAGCAAGAAGAGAAGTTGGACCACGTGCATCGGTTAAGAAATTGAAAACGACGGAGGCTTAACCAAAAACTTTAAACGTAAAATTTCGCACACCGTGCAATGTAGCTCAAAAAGTAATTCACGAATTCACTTGAAATTTTATACAGATATTCATTAACCTATTGACCATTGAATTAATGTGCAAAAATTATAAAATGAAAATATAAATTACAAACATAATTTTTTGACAATTGTTTATAAAAATAGGTTAATTTTTTTCGAAATGGTCCCATATTCGCAATTTTTAATTTTTTTTTTTGGTAAATTTAAATTCATGCAAAGCGTATAATCATACTCTAATGATTTTTTTTTTAATGCACTATAGCGACCTGGGCGTTGCACAGCGCAAATTCAAGGAGTCAACTTTGAGCAGCTGCTGCTCCGCTATTTTGAATTTTTCTAAAAAGCTGAGGCTCTATTTTTGAAGCCAAAAGGTTGTTCTTTTTTATGTACTTTTTCTTTTTTTGTATAAATATTATAGTTGCTCAATAAATGATTCACAAAAAACGGTCGTTTACACAGGGCTCCCCCCCTAATTATATTACGAGAAATTTTCAGTAATAAAAAATAGTCTAGAGCTGGTTGTTTTTTTTACACATGAATGAACCCGGTTATAGTAAATGAATTTTAAGTAAAAAAAAACAATGTTATGGTCATTACGGTGACATAATCGTTTATCGTCATTTTATACGATTGTCACAGCCATTTTGTTGATGATTGTTTCATTTACATTTCATGTGTGCATGTTTGCACTTGATTTTTGGTATTTATTTAACACTGTCCTAACCTTATTTATTTAAAATATTATTTGAATTTTAAATATTTTGGCGACACAACTAAGATGTCATTAGTAAACCCTAATTATTTTTTGACGGGTACAACCTAACCTCCTCATTTTACACAGACATGATTAATTTTCTACCGAGTATTCAAAATTGGTCAATTGCATCAATTAGTAACGAATCTGCCAAATTTATATTATTGTCGGACCCCCAAAATTTCTTCCTTGGACTTTTAATGTTCCGTACGGAACACTTATGAGATCACTTCAGTGTCCGTCTATCTGTTTGTCACAGCCGGTTTTCTCCAAACGTATTTGACCTAGAAAGTTGAAATTTGTCACAAATATAGGATTTGATTTAAGGGTGTGTGCGTTTTAGGAGGTGAAATAAGAAGTGAAAAAAAATTTTATCCAGTCATCTAGTGGAGTGTCAAATGAAAGCTTATGAAAACACGAGTACAAAAATATATTAATCTTATACTTTTCTTTCTATTATTTAAAAAAAAAATCTCGCTGTCCCGTCCCCTATCTCGAAAAGTACTGATCAAAAAATATTGAATTGATTTCTGTAATTTTCTCCATAAAGTATAGATTGAGCGAAAATTATTACGAGTACATTACGTTTGAAAAATTATCTGGTATAAAAAAAGAACTGTTTGGTTTGACAATATCGTGGAGGTTTTTAAAATACACTTTTCAGTACACACACTGGTGAACAATTTACAGGTATCGAGACAAAATAATTTTAATTTTTTTTTTATAATTAAACAAATATTTAGGTAGTAAATATTTGTTTTACACTTTTTTTACTAGATTCTAGATTGCGTTAGATTGCTTTATTCGCTATAAGGTAGCTAAGATGCTATAACTATTGGGTCTGGGGAAGTTTTTTTTCCCGATAGATGGCGTCAATTGCAAATAACTCAAGAAACCCAGATCGCAGCGACACCACTAAACACTCGTTGGAAAGGTGATACTTCGAGCGTTATTTTGAGTGTATAAACATCGAAATTGGTGCAGTGGTTGGAAAGTTGTTTGCGTTTGAAAATGGAGAAAAGTAATAAAAAATTGCGCTATATTTTGCAATATTATTACGACAAAGGGAAGAACGCTGCGTAGGCTTGTGAAAAAAATTTGTGCTGTGTACGGTGAAGGTACTTTATCAAAATCTGCTGCGTGAAAATAGTTCGCTCGATTTCGTTCTGGTAATTTTGATGTGAAAGATGAGTCACGCTCTGGTCGTTCAATCACTGAAAAAGCTGTTGAAATTCTTGAATAAGTCCAGCAATATAAGCATATTAGCAGTGTCTATATTGGTATGGAGCTAGGCATTGACCACAAAACGGTTCTGAACCATTTACACAAAGCTGGCTACAAAAAGAAGCTCGATGTATGGGTTCCTCATGAGTTGAGCGCGAAAAACATGATAGACCGAATTAACATCTGCGATGCGCTGCTGAAACGCATTGAAATTGAGCCATTTCTGAAACGTGTCATAACAGGTGATGAAAAATCGATTACGTACGACAATTGGAAGTGTAAAAGATCGTGGACAAGGGATGATGAGCCGCAGCGTTCGCGAAGCCAGGATTGACGCCGAAAAAGGTGTGTGTGGTGGGACTGGAAGGGAATCGTCCACCATGGGCTACTTCCAGTTGGTCAGACGATTGATTCTCAACTCTACTGTGGACAACTAGAGAGATTACGCCAGGCAATTGAAAGAAAACTGCCCGAATTGATTAATAGGAAAGGTGTTGTCTTCCATCATGACAACGCCTGAACACACACTTCTTTGATAACCCGTCAAACATTTCGAGAGCTTGGTTGGGAAGTTTTGATGCATCCACCGTATAGTCCAGACATAGCACCCTCTGACTATCACTTGTTCCGATCTCTGTAGAACACTCTCGATGGAATTAAGCTGCTTTCAAAAGGAGCCTGTGAAAACCACTTGATTCAGTTTTTCAACCAGAAACCATAGAAGTTCTTCACCGATGGCATCATGACTCTACCCGAAAAATGGCGAAACATTGTCGATAATAATGGAGCATATTTGGTTTAAATAAATTCATTTTCACACTATAAGAAAACCAGTTGAATTTTACTAAAAAAACGCCACGAACTTTTTCCCAGACCTGATTTTATACCTTACTGACTAAAAAAGAAACATGAAAATACATATTGGATATAGATATATACATGTTAGGAACTTTTTGTCATATTGAAAACTCATTTGGGGTGTGTTTTGTAAAGTTACTGATCCTTTTATACCTCCGCACTGACCGATTGTTTTATGATTATAGCCACACATGCTGCATGGAAGTCGCTAAAGCACTACAGGAGCTACGCGTCTGTGGAAAAAGCTTGCAAGCACGTTGTTCTTGAATTGCTGTAAATTGTAGTCGGTGGAAAACACATTTCTGTGCAAATCATTTCAAAGGAATGAGGTTCTCCATATAAAAGACTGATTGAAAAAGATTGCATGAGGAGTGACAAGCTGAACTTCATACGGATTTAGAGTATTAACGCGACGTGTATTTCTAACAGGCACCGCTTTGGGAGGCATTAAGCGGGCTACGTCCATCGAACACTTTCCATGAAAATACTCTTAGAATAGACTCAAGTCACCAACCGTTCTTCGATTTTCCGAGAAATCAAGGGTGCTGGACAGTTATCGACCTCCAATCTGGCGAACAACTTTCTTTTAGATAGAATCCCCCAAATGCAGTATATGTTTGAGAGCCGAGCCCCAACATGGGAGCAGTATTCTATTGTTGGTCGAATTTGAGCTTTGTACAGGAGTTGTGGAGTGTAAAGCATTCTAGTTCGAAATAATATGCCCAGCTTTTGAGAAGCTCTCTTTGCTATGCTTGCAACATGTTCGACTTTGCTTTTACAATATCATTAAAAGTGAAGCGCATAGTTTTAGATGATAGAGAAGAGAGTAAAAAATATATTTATAATTAACACCGGATTATTTTATAAATTGGTATATATAACCAGTTATAAAAATTAAAAAAGGGGCAGTACTATTACGGTATCCCAAGCAGTTTGTACCATAAAACAGCAGGTGACGATTCGGTTTTCTTGTGGCATCTTGACACTTACAGGAAGTTACTTTATTCTACGTTCATAGCAACGCTACAAGAAAATAAATGTCCTTTTGTTTTGTAGTGCATACTCTTTTGGATGCCGTAAGGTCATTGCTACTTATATTTATTAATTTTAAGCGCTAGTTTTATAACTTCTATTATATAATTGCATAACTGTTAATGATAAATATACAGATATGCAGAAGTTTTCATTTTTATTTACATTCATCAACATAATATTTATAGTTTTTGCATATATGACACGTAAGGATTTTTCTCTTAACCTATCATAATTTTGTTGCAGAACGAGAGTAACAGATAATTCCGAATATTCAATACCTTACACACAAACAGTAATGAAAGGACTTGTAGACAGCTACATGCCTGATATGGTTTTGCAAGGTACTACAAATCCTAAGAAATTATGGGATTCAAAATTGAAAAACAATCTTGCAATAAATACTCAACATTCCCTTTTAGATCAGCCTGTAGAAGAGTCTTTGGCCATTGTTGCAAACACTGATAATTGGTAAGTGTGGTTTTTCTATTGTCCATTTAAAATCTCCGTCATAATTTTTTTATCACGCTGTAAAAAATGTAATATAGAATAGGTTCCACCAGTACCTCGGCAGTTGTGGTGATAACTAAAGCCTTTGTTGTTTTTCTCTCTACTTTAATAAATTAAAATAAGTAAAGAACCACCGACGCTCAAACTCGTTTTTTTTCTTGGGATGCAGGCCAACTACTGGTTCTAATAATATGCTTATTTTTTTCAGGGAGGTCCAAATTATGTCTAGTCATACTTATGTCATCGACAAGGGTACAAATGGTGTTAGAGTTGGTATGTCCCAGTTGGTCGCGAGTATGTTGGAATCTCTTCTCCAAATGCGGAAACTGCACATTCCTGCTCAACATGTAAGTTTAGGAAATTGTAACTTACCGTTTTAGCACACTGTTTTCTCGACAATAGCTCATCTAAGCTTTGCATATCCTAAAAATTGTAGGGCGGTATTTTCCATTATTTTTTTGTGACTGTTTTAGTTTTCTTTTCTTCTCCAACAGAAACGTGCTTATTTATTTATTAATTTATTTATAACTGAGGCCTACACAAAGTCATTATCGGAATAAGTCTATTTTTAACAATGTAAATAAAAAACAGTACAACAAACACACGTGCATATAGCATTGCCGCTCGAAACAACACAGTATAAGTTCACAAAATTATAACGAATTCGCGAGGCTACAAACGAATTGTTTAAATGACATGTCAAGATCACAGTGATGTGCTATTCGGTTATAAACTGAACATATTTTGTACATTAATGATCCTAACATAACATTTGTAGTAGCTCTCGGTAGATCGAAATAATTTCTTGATCTACCAGGACCTCTTGGAATAACAAAATTAAATTCTGCTAATTCAGAACACTACCATTAACGACTTTTTTTTTAAATATTGAACGAAATTCTCAGCGTTTATGAAGGCTATCAAAAGTGTCTATCCCTCTCTGTGGGTACAGTCCATCCTCTTTTAAAGAAAGATATTTTAAAAATTTTCTATACACTTGCTCAATTGCTAATATATATTTACTATAAATTAATGACCATATCAATGCACCATATTCCCATATGCTTCTCACAAAGAATGTAAACAAGGTTTAAGTACAGCTTTTTCTTAAACGACTTACAATTTCTCAAGAACATCCAAGATTCATTTGTGTTGCTCCTGCTGTTATTTTGCTTATGCAAGCACTAAAACTTACAAATAGAATCCCAAAATCACGTGTATTTTCTACTTTAACTAACATCGATTCATCAACACAATATTCATTCATCATCAATTTTTTAGTAATCAACATCACTTAACACTTACTAATGTTGAGCATCAGTTTACTGACCGCACACCAATCATAATCTCAGTTAAGAGCGTTTTGTAATTTTTTGCAATCCTCAAGTCTCTCCACAGTAAGTCATTGGTAAATATTTGATTGAGTTTTCGTTATAAATATTTAAAAAAATGGGGGCCCCAGGGCACTCCAGACGAGGCCTCAAAAGAATAAGACTTAAACCCATTTTATATTGAACATATTGAGAGTTTTGTAATGTAGTAAAAATATTTTGTATGTGATTTAGAAACTTAAATTATTTAAGAAGTCACGCATCATAGATCATTGAACTTTTGCTTACATTATTTGATTTTTTTGCATGATGCTTGCATAAACTAGGGTTGGCACTCTTAAGACTGACTTAAACAATGAACTTTGATTGGTCAAGAGAGTGCTGCTTTCTAATCCTGGCCTTTAAACTACTACTTAATTTCGCACAATGAGAGTAAACAGAAGTGTGAGTTCGAGGTAAGAATATTTCTTTAATAAAACTAACTAAATAACTCATGAAAACGAGGAAACTGTTCACTTGAAAACTATGACATAAATAATAATCGAAGTAAAATCAAATAAAGTACATGGAAGGCTGAAAAGAAATTTTTTGCTAATTTTTTATTTTATCTTTTGCAGTGCATATCGCATATAGAACAAAAACTTCAAGAGCTATGCATCCGTTCCAAGGCTTTAGCTCAAATGTTACTAGCCAGCGAATTTTGCAGTATGGAACGGCTGACTTCGACGCTTCGAATTGAAGTTAATGACGTTCCTCTTCTAATGGCAGTCGCTTCGACTCATACACCAGAAGTTACTCGCAAATATGGCCTTAGTTTCCAATAGTAAAACTATAGGGATTTTTCAGTTTGGTATTTTTTTTAAAATGTCCGTGTTGTTAGACTGTAAATGAAACATATTTGCACGCAAGTATTCTGTGTAGTTTAAAGTGTATGTTTAGGAAAAAGATAATTTCTTTTTCACTAATACATTATCATATTAATAGCTACTTGAAATTCTTTCCCTTTATCAGATCTCACGTTTCATAAAACCTTGAGTTTGATGTTTTTAATCTATATCATTTTTTGCGTTTTTTTCCTTAGTATTGCTGAAACGATGAAATTTTATCTTCTTTAATTAATATTCAAGGAATGCGCGAAGATTTCAATAACTCAAGTGGTCGTTGGAGGAAAACGCATACAAAACTTGCGCTATGCAGATGATACCTGGATTATAACCGCAAATGAAAGTGAATTACAGGTCATTATGCAAAGACTGACAAGGATCAGTAAAAGTTACGGATTGGAAGTGAACAACAGCAAAATCATTAGTTAGAACGAATAATGATCAACGTCAACATCTACTAGGGTATGAAATCATAGATTCCGATCAATACCTTGGGTCTCTAGTTACCAATACCGGTCAGTGTCACTCAGAAATACGTAGGAGATTCTGTATTGCTCGCTCTGCAACTACAAAATTATTTAAAATATGGAAAGACCGACCATCATGTGATCGACTAAGTTAAGGCTCGCATGAACGCTTGTATTTCCGATTGCCACATATGCATCAGAAACATGGACGATAAAGAACGCCTGATAGAAATAAAATTTCTGCATTTGAGATGTGGGTGTATCGTCGAATTCTCATGATATCGTGGGTGGAACATCGAACTAACCAGTCTATTTTACAAGAACTAAATATTACTAAAAGACTGAACTTGTTTATAAACCAGACATACTTGAGATATTTCGGCTACCTCAGCAGAAGACACGAACTGGAATCGCTGGTCATACAGGGAAAGGTTGAAGGAAAGCGCTGCAGGGGTAGACCACCTTCACGTTGGGTGGATCAGATGAAACAGTTAGCCGGGAAGTCATTGCATTAAGCATCAGAGCATGCACAGAATCGAGAACAGTGGCAGATGATAGTTCAATCTATTTATTGAGCAAAGAGTCACTTTAAATGCCTTATTTTAGGGGGTAATCAGAAAGAGTAGGGAATAACGTGCAACACTACATTACGTTTCATTATGTATAATTTTAAGTAGGACAACAATTTTTGTTACTTTTTATTTCTACTAGTCACTTCTTTTTGGACATTTATATACCCTTCCGCTAAATAATACTTACGGAAATAGGGAATCTGTTCAATTTTAATAGTCAATATTGATTTTATGTACATGGGTTGACTGTCTCTTAATGATTGTCCCTAGTTGTAATTGTTGGCAAATATGTGTCCTTGCCAAGAACTATTCTGCTAGTCTGTGGCTGGAATTGTTCCCAGAAGCCAAATAATGGGCTGATACAAATTATTGTATTTTGGCGAATTATGTATGTATTATGTAATTTTTAATATAAGACATTTTCAGATGACAAAAGAGACTTTTCTAAAGAGAGATCCTCAGGTTTGTCTTGTATCATTCATTTTGTAGATATTTAGTGTGTTTTTTTAATACAGATTAAAAGTTAGTTACTCTTTTAAATTTGCATCTCAATGATTAATGTTAGATGTTTCCAAAGACTTTCTTAGTAAATACACAAAGTCTTACAAGCCACTGATTTTTTTAAGGGCATAGTACATGTACAGTCCCTGGCCAAATTATTAGACGCACTGCAAGATTTCATGTAAAATATTAATTACCGAGTGATATTGTACCGTTTTATTATTTTAAATTGATTTGTTTTTTATTTTTATATTATCCAATCAATTACCTATTTATTTGACATAAATAAAACAGCATTAATTTAGAAAAGCATAAGTTTTTATTAAGTTTTAAAGAAGAGTGAAATTAATGTTAGTAAAAGTCAATATTTAGTTGAGCCACCTTTAGCCGCTATCAAAGCTTTAATTCTGCGCGGCATGCTATCAATGCAAAGATTGTACTGTCTCCTGCATTTGAGGATGATGATTCCCACACATGAATAATCTTTTCTAGGAGCTGGGTTTTATTGGTAATCACATCTTTTAGCCACTTCTCTTTTCATCAGCTCCCACACATTTTCCATGGGCCCCCGGCCAATCCAACAGAGGGATATTTTTTTTCTGCCAAAAAAGCTTTAACAGACCGAGCAGTGTGGCAGGGAGCTCCATCTTGCATGAAAGTGAATGGTTCCCCATTTGGAAACCATTCTCTGAGCTGCGGAATCAACCGATTTTGTAATACTTCTTTGTACTGATCTTGCCTCATTATTCCTTTGACGACGTACAGACGTCCAGTGCCCTTGCCGCTGATGACTGACCAAATCATCACTTTGGTGGGATGTTTAACCGTCGGGACGACACAATCAGGATGAAACTTTTCTCCATGATGACGACGCACATACTGAGCTTTATTCTGCAAAATTTCGAATGTGCTTTCGTCACTGAAGCAGACCTGTCAAAAATAGGAAAATATATAAACTTCCATGTTTATTTGCTTTATTTAACTGAAAATGATAATAATGTATCAATTATTGATTAAATTGCTGTATCTTAACGATCTCCAGAAGTCCACATCTTTGTCTTGCCATTGTTTGGCCCACTTCAGGCGCTTTGCTTTCATTGCAGCTGTTAACTTGGGCTTCCTGGCGGGGCGACAGGCCTTAAAATCTAATTCTTTCAATTTTCTTCGAACAGTGCGCTTAGAAGCATTTACGCTAGCATCCTGGAGTTGTGATTTTATTACCTTTGTGGTAGCAAATCTGTTTTCTACACAAATTTTCTTCAAATATCTCTCTGACCGTGGAGTGAAAATTGGTTTTCTACCGCATCTTTTCTTTCTTTTCGGGCTTAATTCCTTCACTGACTCAATATTGGGGGGGGGGGGGGTCTTTTTTATGCGTCGTACACAAGCTTCAGAAACCTCCAATCTTCGTGATATTTCTCGGTTTGTAAATGTTTTCGCAATCACAAGAGCCTTCACTTCAGCTTTTTTTACGTGGTGAAAGATCGCCTTTTCTACCCATAATGAAAATAGTCCAATTACTTTTTTAAAACACTGCATACAAAATAAACTAATAACTGAGTAGTATAAAACTGTTAAACAAACAATCACAGTCCATAAAGCCACAGAAAACACGTCCGTACCTGACTCGATTTCGATCGCGACTGATACAGGTTTGTACTTATTTACGTTCATGTATCACTTTGTCAACACAGTGTTGCAATATGTTAAAAATAAATACAAATATGTAGTCTACAACAATTCTTTTAAATAAAAATCAATAATATTGTAGTTTAAATATACCATTATTGCATAAAAACTCTTAAGAAACATAAAATTACTAAAAAAAATACAGTGCGTCTAATAATTTGGCCAGGGACTGTAGTGCAGAGAAATCCCGTGATCGCTACAGAAGTGTCGTGTGTGCGGAAAAAGCAAATATGTTGGTCTGGAATCGCTGTAAATTGAACTTTGAGGGAAATACAGTCCTGAAAATTATCACAAAGCGATGAGCCTAGGGTAGGGATAGTAAAGGTATTAGAAAGAAAATCCGTCAACTGCCACTCATAAAGAACACTCTCTGAGGAAACACGAGAACCATAAACAAATCCGTTCCTACATACTATAAGAGCGTAGCTTAATCAAAAATCCGTCATGCTGAACACGGTCAAATACCTTGGATATATCGAGTGCAACCGCTCGAGATGCCCCATGATGTTCAATTGGGTCGTTCCATACATGAGTCACAGAAGTTAAAAGATCTGTTGATCTTTGCTTGCAAAAGTCACTGATATATGATACTGATATCGAAGTTATCAATTTTTTCCCTTATATATGCTAAAAACTTTAAAATCGTGGGAATCAGGAAATTATATTACCGAAGGGAACAATTGGAAATCATCATAAGACAATACTACACATAAAAGATAATTTTTACTAATGACCCGAAATCACGATTTTATAGAATGTTTTTTCATAAACACTAAAAATGATTAATTAACTTTAAGTAGCACTTTAGTAGCTTTTCAAGAAATAGTATATTTTTTCGAAAATTTGTAATATTGCGCAATGTGTTGCACAGTTTTGTTTTTAAAATTTCCTTTTTGGCAAAAATATTTTCAATTTTCTGTTCTTCCTGGGAAGCATATGCTAACTACTCTGTTACTGCCTCAAAAGATCCGAAAAGAAAATTATCACTTTGAAGTTGTTGGTATTTTTATATTCCAACTTTCTTAATTGTTAGTTTCAGTCTGGCAACATGTATATTTTATTTACGTTTATTTTTGAGGAGAGTAAAGGTTGTGATAATATTATCAAATGATCAAAATTAAATTAAGAAATTATGAATCCTAAGATTAGACAGAGTCAAGTTGGAGTAACTCCCCCCCCCCCCCCCCCCCCCCCCCCCCCCCCCACCCCCCCCCCCCCCCCCTTCTTACGTTTCAGAGATCTTTACTCTCCAGCGTTAGAACACTAAAAGATCTCGGAGAGGCTCATTACTGTTTAACTGGTGTTTGCCGGATCGAGACCCACGGTAATAGTTGGTTTCCATATAATGTTATTAGAGTGCATATAAATTTTGAAAGTCGAGAGTGAAACAAGAACTTTAATCGATAAAGAGTTTAATACCGTATTGAGGTGGTGAAGTGAACCATAAGAAAAAAATCAATACCGCAGTCAAGCAATTGTAGGTAAGTCAATAAAGCGCGACGAGAAAGGAGGACAGAGTGATTTTGCGAATGTTTTAGAAAAATCCTTGTCTATCATTGCATAGCGTGCAAGGGGCGCACTACGAGAAGCGGTTTAATGGCTTATGAAGTGGAAGTTTAAAACACATTAAGGAACCCACTAGTGTTCGAGAAGCACGTCGAAAAAAGACTCGGGCGAAAGACAATTTGGACCGCTATTGGAGACTAATAGAGGCGATTGGAGATCTTATAAAAAATAATAAAGTATCACGGTCTATATCATGCAGTATATGGACGTTTTTTCAATTCATTATCCGAGATG